>JARHVA010001766.1:1462500-2062500 GCA_037957365.1 Torreya grandis | reverse complement strand
ATAAACCAAGGTGATTGTGTTGAAACAACAAATAATTTTTCATCCAAAAAATTGTCTTCTACAGGTTCTTCATCTACATTATTTAATCTAAAATTAAATTTAGCAACCACATTGATTTTTTTTGGTTTATCAACAATTGTTATGTCAAATTCCTATGACAATAACAACCAGCTGATAACTCTTCCTCTTAATACTGGCTTATTCATTAGATACCTAATAGCTACATGTTCAGTATATATAAATATTTTGTAACTAGTAATATAGTGTCTAAATTTATTTATGGAATAAATCACAAGGAATTCCTTCTTAGTTGTTGTATAATTTATTTTAGTTAAAGTTAAGTTCTTGCTTATATAGTATATGGCATACATCTGTCTATTTTCATCTTTTTGTCCCAAAATAGCTCCCATAACATAATTAGATGCATCAATATAAATATGGAAGGGTTATGACTATCTAGGTCCTCTTAATACTGGTGTAGTATTGAAATTTTCCTTGATGGTTTCAATGGCTTTTCGGTAAGCTAAATTCCAGACAAACTCACTCTTTTTTGTGAACAAAGTAAACATTAGGGCAACAAACTTGCTGAAATATACTATAAATTTTCTATATTATCCTACATGTCCTAAGAAACTCTTAATATCCATCTAATTTTGAGGAACATGCAAGTTTGAAATGACTTCAATTTTCCTTGGATCTACCTGGATCCCTTTTGTAGAAATATGATGTCCTAAAACTATACCTTATTATACCATAATTAAACACTTTTCCTGACTTAGAGACAAATGGTGATCCTCACATTTATAGTAATTTTGTAAGATTTATTAAACTTTCATCAAAGGATTATCCATGAATGGTAAAATCATCCATATAAACCTCTACACAGTCATTAGTCAAGTCTAAAAATATGGCTAGGACTGTTCATTAGAAAGTGGTAGGTGCATTGCATAAACCAAAGGGTAAGACTCTATAGGCAAATTTCCCCCATGGATAAGTGAATTTCATTTTGTCTTGATCCTTATGTACCACTTGTATCTAGTTGTATCCACTAAAGCCATCTAGAAAATAAAAATATATTTTCCCATCTAAGTTGTCAAGTACTTGATTAATGAAGGGTAAAGGGAAGTAATGTCTCATTATTGCTTTATTTAACTCCCTATAATCTACACATACTCTCTATTTACCATTTTTATTAGGAATAATGACCAAAGGAGAGACCCATTGGCTGTCATAAATAGGACATATGAATCCCATTTCTAGTAGTTTTTCAATTTTAGTTTTCACAATGTCTCTCAAACCAGGATTAATTCTTATTTGAGGTTGCCTTAGTGGTTTAATTTTTTATGTGTAAATGTGGTGTGTAAATACACTTTAATGGACTCCCTTCATGTCTTGATATTCCCAAGTAAAATCTTGAGTATGATCTTTGAGTACATCAAAGACTTTCATTTCCTAATCATCTATTAACCAACTATTTCTGTTAAGTGTCTTCCCTAGTGCTACTTTGATTTTTTTAGTGCCTGGATGGAAAGAGTCTATTTTTTTTGAAATAACTCATCAATGAGTTGAGAGGACAAGGATTTGGTAACAATATATGGAATGTAATAGCATATTTTACAAATTTTTCTCCTATGGGAATAATTCTAGCTAAAGGATAATGAAATGCTATTAAGAATGAGTTTTGGTCTTCATATACCCACTACATCACACTTTTTTGAATGTATCTATGGTCATACAACATGTTTTGAGATGTGTAAAAGGATGAATGATTAGAAGTATAGGAAGTGTTACCATGAAAGGGTCTTTTGTTCAAATCCATAGCTAGATTATTGCAATCCATAGCTAGACTGTTGCAATCCATAGCTAGACTATCAAAATCTATAGCACTTCTAATACTTCTTAATAAATCATCTTATACTTCCTATACATGATCAAATATTGCAACCATATCTAGATAAGATATGTTATCACATTTTTCTTTAGGTTGGTCAACCCACAACTGCTTAATAGTATTAATTGATGATTGAGCAGGTGGATATAAATAAATTCATTTTTATTTAAGAACATTTGAAATGGTCATATCTCCTGATCTACAATTAATCAATGTTTTTACAGTTGCTAACCAAGGTCTTCCTAGAATCAATGGGTGTCCAATTTATTTGTTCTTAGTCTGAAGGACAATAAAGTCAATAGGATATTCCCATGACTCTATATTCAATGTTATATCTTTAATGACACCTTTTGGTTTGGTAGTGGAATTATCTACCATCTATAGGATTATGGTAATTAGTTACATGTCCTTCAAAGAGAGATTTTACATGGTATCCATATTCATTACATTAATATAATCTCTTAAGTCTACCAATGCATTTTGTATCTCTAGTTGTCCAATATTTATAGAAATGGCAAGGCTTCCTAGGTCTCCATATTTAGGCAAAAACAACTTACCTTCTAATAACTCAACAAACTTACCATCTACATGTATGATCTTAAGATATTGTCTTTTTCTTGCAGGTGTCTTGATACACAAACTTTTGATCACCCTATTTACTTCTAGAATTTCTCTAATATCTTGTAACAATGGAATCTCTATGTTTAATTTTTTGAGTTCTTGGGTCAATTCATATTCCTTGTTGTTTTCCACTTCCTTCAATCTTTCTGGAAAATGAATAGATGAAGGAGTTATGATGACTTCCTCTATTTTTATAGTTTCCTCTTTAGACTCTTCTTCTTTCTCAAGTTGAGTTTTTGGACTTATTGTTTCTTTAGGTACTTTTATAATGATGATATGAGGTTATTTAAACATTCTTCCTGATCTAAGATGAATGTCTACACATTTAGTAGCTCCTATCCCCACTGTTTCACCTTGTTCATTTACATAAACTTATTTATTTTTTGGATTTTCTACTAGTTGAGCAAGTAGTTGAGGTTGGTTTACTTGTTCCATAGGGGGTGATTGATTTCCTTGAGGATCCATTAATGATTTTTGTTCTTATTATTGAGGATACCTTCTTTGTTGTTGTTGGTTATAGTTTGGACCAAAATTCTAATGTTGATTTGTCCATAGATGGTGATGACCTTGGGGTATCCATGTTTGTTGAAAACATTGGGGCATCATCCACTATTATTGCACCCATTTTTGGGTGCCCCATGATGATATTTCCCATGTTTGTGGAGGTGCATGCCACTATGGAAAAGGAATCCTTGAGCCAAATTGTTGATTTTGTTGAAAGGTATTTCCTTATCTCTAAACATAGTTGATTTCTTTTATGTTTTTTACATTATGTTTGAACTAGTTCTTAAGATTAGGAAAGTGACTACAATTCTTTGTGGCATGATCCTTAGCATCACATATTCCACAGATTTCATTTTTATTTAGAGGATAGTCCCTAAGTGCATGTTTTAATATGCACTTTAGATAATAAATCTCTAATGGTTTAGTATTAGATTTAGCCATAGTTTGAAATCCATCCAATTTTGAATTTAGTTAAACAATCATATCTATTTTTAAGTTTGATTGTTCTTTTATAAGTTGGCTTACATCACTAGATTTCCCTAGTTTCCCTCTTCTGCTGCTAGGTTTTGTTTTAGAGTAGTTGGTACATAACCACGTGATTTCTTAGAAATCCAATTTAGTAATATCTCCCTTGCCCATAAGATTCAAATAATCCCTAGAGGAGTCATCCAATCCTTTAAGGAAAATATTTTTGATCACTTAGTCAGGTAGCTCATAACCACATCTATTGAGGGAAAAAACAAACCAATCTAAGTAATCCTCAAGGTTCTCATATTCATTTTGTTTAATTTTTAAAAAAATCTTCTTTCCTATTCTTGACCCTACAGTAATATTGATATTTATCCAAAAATATTATTTCCATTTCTCTCCAAGTGTGAATTGAGTTACTTAGCTAGTCCTATGAACCACCTCATTATTTCTTCCTTCTAAGTAGAAGGAAATAACTTCAGCTTTTGGTTGTCTGAAGTGCAATCATAAGTGTGGTAGAGGACCTTAAAGTCAAAAATAATTTGGTTTCGGTCCTCAGTGGATAGACCTCTGAAGGTAGGTAGATTGGATGGAGAAATATTTTTCATTGTTGTTTGTTCATCATGTTCAAACACAATAGGATAAGAAAAAGTTCTCTCAGGAGCATTCTTGCAAGAATTTCCCACATGGCCTACGTTTTATCCCATTTCAAATAGATTTTTATTGAGAGGAGGGGATTTTGGTTATTCAGTTTCTAAAATTTTAGTTTTTTAGAGGAATATTCTTCTAGTCCCCTAAAGATACTTCGGAAAGACTCATTTAATTTTTCAAACTATCTATCTTTTCTAAAGCAACTTTTATTCTTTCTTGTAAAGGATCAAAATCTTTTAGAAACAAATTACCCTGTGAATCATGTTGCCTACTTATATACTTGATTTTGACAAGAGAATGATTTTACTCTATTTATATATATATGGACTATTAATATGAGTTTTTACCTTACTAACACTTGAAAGGGTCTTCAGAAATGATGCAAATAATGATGGGTGTCATTATTACCCTTTCATTTAACTAACTTATGTTGGTATTAATTCTTACCAGGGTAGTGTCCAAGGCTATCTACAATAAGGCACTTATTAGTTTTAGGTTAGAAATATTGTTTTGGGGGGTTTTGATGTTGTTATAATTTAAGTCTATTTCCAAAATCTATACTAATGCTAAAAATAAATAATCTTGTAGGAAATATAAACAAACCAAACTATACTGAATTGAAGAATCTTGAAATAATCACTCACTGCTACAAAATTAACTCAATCAAACTAAGTTTCAAATTCACACTTGAAGAATAAAAGAAATCTCAAATTCACACTTGTAGAATTTAATTTTTAGGAATTTAAAATAATAATTAAATGTTTATGCTAAATTGAAAGTAACACATCAATTATCCAATATACCCTGCAAGCTATATATCTTAATTATGCTAACTTATATAATAATCTCAATTAAAATAAACAATAAATAACACTATAAATACCAGAATAAATCTTCTTGTGTCCTTGGGGAGTGGGCCCTTGCTCACCCTCAGATTCAGGTTTGAATCAACCAAGCCTTAAGATGTTACTTTAACACATGAACTGAAAGAGTAAATTATTGCAATTCTTCTTGTATTTTAGAAAATAACCAAAATTACATCTCTGTATATCTACCTTTCCTAGATCTAACATGTATCTATCCTTTTATTCTATGCAAAATAAACTGTCTATCCCTACAAACCAGGTAACAACTTGATTAATTTGAAACAATAAGATATTCTAGATAGATTGGAAGATATATCTAAAATACAAGAATGTTGTAATGATATCTACAAGGAATCAAAAGATCCACATGAGAGAAAAATTACCATGCTTAACTATATCTAGAAAATAAATCTATACATATCTGATATTCATATCTTTTATCTTTAGAGTTTCAACCTATAACAACTTCCAAAAATGGCAGACCAAACATAAATAAGAAACTATTTATATACATGAACAAAAATAAAAATATCAAAAGGAGTCTTTTAGATTATCATGAAGAAGGTGGAAAGGCTATTTGAACACTTTAGAACATGCTATGATCAATTATGGAGTGAACTGTGTCAATTTGTAGCAAATCTATGGCAATCTATAGCTACCTATTAAAATTCGCAACTTACTAGTGAAAGCTATAGTTGACTGGTGAAATTCATAGCTGACTGGTGAAATTCATATCTGGCTGGTGAAATCTGTAGTAAGCTATTATAATCTATATTTTAATGATAAAATTCATAGCTATGCTTCAAATTATTATTTCTATGTCTTGGAACATCCTTGTCTTCATGAAATCTTGTCAAAACCCTTATTAGATGTTACTATTGCCCGTACATATCAAAATGTGAAGACTAAAACATGAAAATGGTCAGAACATAATGCAAATAAGATTAACTTAGACTTACATGAATTTATATAGATAAAATCATCTACTTCCTACCTTATGCTAGTTCTAAATCCTAAGATTACATACAATTCTAAAAAATTTGACATATTTAAGGTCATAAACTATAACAATAATGAGTCATTTTATGGACTCATCAATCATTCTAGCCTAAGATTGTGTTTTGATATTCTTATTAAACAACTAAAAAATACAACCTTATTGAACAACTAGAAAATATTCCTACACAAATATCCATTTTGGATATTCTTAAAATAGTAAAACTTTATTGAACAACTACAATATACTCTTGTATAAATATCCATTTTGGATATTATTAAAACATATGTTTTTCATAAGGATATTTTATATAAACTCATTCAATAATCAAAGGTTCCCATAGATATTGACCTCTCAAAATTTTAGGCACTTATAGGACATTTGTCCTCAAGTCAGCAAATCACCTTTGACCACAATCACATTCCACCAACAGGACCATCCCATAACAATCCCCTCTATATCAAGGTCATAATTTCTAGGCACAAAGTTAAATGGGTACTCGTAGAAAATAGGTCAGGTCTAAAAAATTTCATGCTAAAATTAGTCAAGCGCCTTGGTTACTTTGAATTAGAGTTAGAAGCAAACATCATAACCATCAAAGCATATGATAATGTATTAATAGAATCAATTGGAACTATTTATTTTCTGATCATTATTGGTCCTATCACACATCAAACCCTATTCCATGTCATTGAAATTGACCTACCATATAACCTTCTCCTAGTCCATCCATGGATTCACAACATGCATGTTGTTCCCTCTACTTTACATCAAAGTATTAAACTCCCACACTCTGGTATGGAGGTAACAATTCATGGTGATCCCTAACCTTACTAGTATTATACAATGTTGGAAGGTAATTATAACTAGACCCTTCATTATCCCATTTCAAGGCATGCTCTTAAAAAAGATAAGAATGTGGTGACCAAGGCTTCCAAATCATCCTATACCCATTCAAATGAGCTTCTATTTACATCCACCAATCCCCCTCTAAAAACATCTTCCCATTTCATAATCAAAGATAAAGGTTATGGGGAATATGAAATTGGAAATGCCTTCCATATCGTGAAGCTTTAGATATCCCAAAAAACTAGTTATAGGCCCAACATGATTTGGCATAAGAAAATTGACTCCTATAATGTGTCTTGTATTTCATTTACCAACAACAATGAATAATTTAAATATCTTGATGATTCATGGTTATATGGTGATGTATTAGCTTCATGTTATCAAAAAAACAAATATTCCATCCCAAAGAAAATGTTGGAGAGAATAGAATACATGGGAAAAGGCTTGGCCACAAATGAACAAGGTATTCTTCAGCCTATACCCCCATTTGAACAAAAGGGAAATCAAGACATTGGATATAAACCACCTAGAATTGACCCATCTAATCTTGAAAGTGACACTACTACATTGTCTAGTGATGAATCTCTAGGCAATGACGTAGAGTGATTTTATAGTATCTAGCATGAATTCATAGATATCAACCTCTTTGACAATAATATTGTCCTTACCATTCATTTATACCTCCACTATCTTGACGTCATAGACTAGTACTAATAGGATCACATACCCTTATATGTCTTCCATAATGATGAGTAAATTTATTGGGATTCATAGTTTATAGAAGAGGCATTGAAGTATATCTATCCAAAGTACAATCCATTATATAAATGCCTACACCATTGAATCTCAAACAACTATGCAACCTATAGGGAAACATTTAGTCTATTCATATATTCATTTCATAATTGGTTGATCATTGCCATCCTTTCACACATCTCCTTAAAAAGGTCACTACATTTCAGTGGAATAAGGATTGTCAGTAAGCCTTTTAACCTTTGAAATAGTATTTTTCTAATCCACCATTATTAGTCCCTTTAAAACCAGGAAAGTTATTTTATATTTGTGCCACTCAACATGCCTTGGGGAACTTTTGGCTCAACATGATGACAATAAATACTAGGGATTATCTATTATTTGAGTGAGACATTTGTGGCTTATTAGAATAATTATTCACCTATAAAAAAAACTTACCTAGAAGTAATATTCACATCACAAAATCTATGGAATTATATGCTCAACAATCAAACTCTCCTCATCACCAAGGTGGATCCCTTAAAGTATCTTTTCTCCAAAGTAGCTCTAGCATGTCGAATGGATAAATGGATTATATTTCTTAGAGAATTTGATATTAAGTACACAAATAAGAAATCAATCACAAGATAATATCTTTCAAATCAACTCATAGAGGCTCCACTATTAGATAAACAACCTTTGGCAATTAGTTTTCCCAATGAAGCTATCTTTTGTCTCAAGGAATCAAATAAATGTAACCTTTATTTTGGTAGATCATTCACATCGCACAACTCAAGGGCAAGTCTTTTATTTTTGACACCATAGGGGGACCTTATCCCTAAGGCCTTTCACATCAATTTCTCATGCATGAGAAACATTGTAGAATATGAGGCCCTTATTACAGGACTTTTCCTCACCATTTAGCGGAATATCCAATACTTGTCAGTCATCGGTGATTCCCAATTAATCATCAATCAAGTCAATAATTAGTATTAGGCAAAATATGACAATATTTTATCATAAAAAATTATGGAAATAACCTCAAATAATAATTTGAATATATTTAATTTGATCAAGTACTACGGTCCAACAAAAGGTCAACAAATGCTATGGAAATTATTAACTTGCTCTTTGATATGTCTATAGATATTTAGCAGTATCAATTTCTTATTGAACAAATGATCATCCCCGCATATGATTATCTTGAATCTAAGATTTTATGTGATATCATTGGTCATAGTTCACACTAGGATCAAAATTTATACACCTACCTTCATGATCATACTCTTCTAAATAACCTATCATGAACCCAAAAAAAATATTTATTCCATAATGCATCTCAATATACCTTAATCGGTGACATGTTCTATCATAAAATCTATGATAAAATGTTGCTTCATTATTTAAACTTAGGAGAGGCTGAATTAGTCATCAAAGACATTCACAATGTGATCTGTGGGGGCCATACTAGTGGAATGGTCCTTGCTAAGAAATTCCTTCACACACAATACTACTGGTTAACCATGTAAACCAATGTGTGTGTATTTCAACAAGTGTGTTTTTTTCCAAAAGCATGGTGATTCAATTCATGTTACATCACAATAATTACAACCAACATCAAATCCTTGGTAATTCTCAACATGGGAACTCAAATCTTATAGGGAATATAACCCCCCTCTGATGATGGTCATAAGAACTTACTCTTTGCCACCAAATATTTTAAAACATGGGTCAAGGCCATTCCCCTCACTTATGTGATCAACAAGCAGATGTCTAAGTTCATCCTTAATCACATAATTTGTCATTGCAACATCCCCTCCACTATCATTTTAGATAATGGTAAATCCTTCAAAAATATGGACATAAAATCCCTCTATACTTAGATCCATATTTGATATAGATGGTCTACTCCTTATTATCCCCAAGGTAACAGTCAATCTGAGGTGTCTAATAAAACTATTATCAAAATCCTTTGAATTATTATCAAAGGTGTTGGTCATTATTGGCACTTACAAATTTTTCCTACCTCATGAGCTTATCATACCAACATCATTACACCCACATGTACAACACCATATTCTTAGGTCTTCAAATCAAAATCCATCCTCCTTATCAAGATCGATTTGCCTCCCCTAAATATTTCACTATAAGATCTCATTGATGATGAGGAGTATTTAATTTCCCAACTACAAGAATTATAACTCTTGGATTAAAAGTGGTTAACTTCCCTAAATCACCTCAAAGCATATCAGAATCAACTACACTACATTTATGATAAATGCCTTAGATCTTGAGAATTTGAAGTTGGTGACCTTGTGACAAATTAGAATCAATAAAACACCAATGCAGATTGAGAAAATAAAGGTAAATTTGAGCCTAATTGGTTAGGTTCATACATCATAATAACTAATTATGGCTTAAGTTCCTATATAGTTGCTAGAGGATCCCATGAACATCATGCATCTCAAGCATCTTTATGCTTGAACATCATATCATTATCTATGAGTCTACCCATATGCTTGGGGATAGGTCCATGTCATTCCACATCCTTTCACCTCCCTTTATCCAATCCATATCATTCTCCTAAAATCCTTTTTTTTTGACCTTGGTGGTGACTTATAGGTACTATAGGGTACAAATGTTTGATAGATCAAAATATGGTAACATCTTTGTAAAAGGACATCAGAGTACTACATGGGTAGTTTTATTGACTTGCAACCCTTGAGGAGATTCCTTTTGGTGACATCCATTCATTTATCATTTAAATATTGTGTCACTTTCTATATCCACAATTAGAGTCAGTTTTCCATTTTCTAGTAGCCCTTGTACATACATCCAGAAAATCCCTTTGTATATACTTATTCCAAAAATCCAAAAAACATCAAAAAATATTTAAAATCCAAAAAATACTAAAAAGAGGTATAAAGCCACAAAATCCTTGTCCAATTATCCATGTTGTTCAAAATTGTACTTTCATCCTTGATCCATTATGGGCAAGATCATTGTCATTTTAGTGGAGTGTATCATTCTTAATTTCATTCCCTCACACATACCATTTTATGGTGGATATCATTCATCAGTTAATTATCATTTACTAACACCATTCATTTTATCTTCTCTAATGGGAGAACTATGATGACTTGATATTCACATAGATTATATAGGTAGTGCTTATTTACATGGGGTTTTTGATGACAACTTGGTCATATTCCCATGTCCCCCTCTTTTTTTTTTTGGCTCTTACATTTATTTACAAGTTGTTTCAATCCCATCATCATATCTATTTCTATAAATCAAATCCACTTATTTATTTATCTAGTCCAAGCTTGCAATATCCAATCCCCAGCACATGCTATTGTATTAAGACAGATCATGGATGCAAATTCTCAAACACATAACCAAAATGATGTTTTCTATTGTTTCTAGTTCTTAACATTTATGTGTTTGTCTACTTTCTTGTTTGCTTGTTTTATTTTGTTTTAAGTCTTAACTCAGTCCATATACGCTAATGGTATTATCATGGTTTTTTGAGATCTGTTGCATTCTATTATGCATTTGTACTTAAGTTAGTTCTTACACAAATGATTATAGTGTTATCATGATTTTTATATAATCCTAGTACATCTTGTTAAATGTAAAATCAAAAATGAAGTTTCAAACTATATGTGGAGATGCACTAAAAAGGTAGTATATCCCCTTATAGTGATCTATCTATCTACATCATCATAATATATAAACCTATCTATCCACACCATCATCATCATAATGGATAAGTGTGATAAACTTGACAATAAAAAAATAGGAATATTTACATATATCAACATCATATAATCATAATCAAATCTACATCACATCAATCTCATCAAGAATTAATATACACACATCATGTGTTTTACATGGATACCAAATCAAAACATGAGAAACACATTTGTGTACATCCATAATCATCACATCAATCATCAACACCAATGCAGCAAATATCAAAGTATCCAAATCAAAATGTTGATATATATATATATATATATATGGCATTATTTAATTTTTTTATGTATTATTTCTATGTACACATGGATAATTGATATATATATATATATATATATATATATATATATATTTGATATATATATATGGCATTATTTACTTTTTTATGTATTATTTCTATGTACACATGGATAATTGATATATATATATATATATCAATTATCCATGTGTACATAGAAATAATACATAAAAAAGTAAATAATGCCAACATCGACATCAAAAAATAATCTATACACTATAAAAATCACATTGAATGTTGATGCCTCACTCTATCCATCTAAAGGTGGATCTCACTTGGGAGGATCTTGAACTGATCTTGTCGAAGTCCCAATATGCAAAAATCCCCTAGTCCATCAGCTCTCTGTATAATTGGGATCTCTTTGTCATATCGAAACTTCATGATCATATAGAGACATGACATATAAATTCTATCTTCCAGATCTAACCAATTATGAACTCAATTTTCCCAAGTAACTAATTCACCCTACACTTTAGTAACCCTCTCGACTCCTATTGTATCCTTATCTATCTACAAACTATATACCTCAGCTGTCAACTAAGTAATTTGGAAAATAATGTTGTAATTTGTCTATCTATATTAAAATATTTGCATCACGAGTGTAGCCCAAACATACCAATCTATCTATCTCAATGATATGGTAGTAATCTCCTCCTCATAAAGGTCAATCAATCTCTCATCATCTATGGACTACACTGGCTATGAAGTCCCAACTCCATACCTTATAGCTATACTTGGTAACACTACCATGGCTACTGTCACTCATGGGTATAAACGTGTTTATAGCTAAGGGGTAATCATTATTGTTTCCATTGGGGAGCCCATTGGTGTCTATACTATCTAAACTAGTGAGTAGATAATCATTATTTGGGTCTAATTTCCCTCTCCATCTTCACCTTTATCTCCACCTTTGTCCCCTCCTCCCTCTCCATCTCCATATTTATTCCCATCTCCCTATCCCAAATCTCCTCCTATTGGCCCCTACACGATCATTCCCTTAGGCCTCACAACCCTCTATATCCATATCCATGGATAGGTTCAATTCATTTTGTTGATCCTCTCCTATAAAGTATAGGTCATTGGTATCACTGGCCTAATCAAAAAAATTGGCCTAGCTTGAGCCTACTATGTAGCATAGTCCATTGTAACACGTACATCCTCTATTCCTCCCCAAGGATCCCAATCAATAGCCTTAACATTGTTTGAGTCTGCCATGAACTTTGTTCTAAGAATTGGAGGTCCCTACTATCTAATCTCTCAAGTCACATGTGTAAATATATACAAACCCTTTGGTATATATTTCATAAGTCCAAGTGTCACATCACTTGATTTGGTCTATATCTATTTTAAATATAATCACATCGACTTACGACGTAGCATAAGATAATCATATACCCCATCTAGTGTTAATCCTCAACACATCCAAACTATAATTGCATGAATGGTATTCATATAATTACTTATGATGCATCAATCACCCAAATCCCCTAAGTACCTTCATAGACCACCTACTATAATATCCCATCCATATGTTTTAGGCTCCTCATAGGTTTTCTACCAAGCTAGGTCATTAGTCTCTCAATACCTATATGTTCATAGGACCACACCTATAGTAAGGTAAACACTCTAATGCTCTAACTACCTCGATAATCCACCATATGCATATCTATATATAATTAAGCTAACACTACTCACTATATCATCAAACATGTCTCAGATCATGCTTCCTAGTCCCATGTGGAAAAAATAGTCACTCTTTTCAGGAAATAGAATGCCATTGACAATGGCCATAAGTAAAAGGGGCACTTGGTTAATGGAAGGGTCCACTACAAATGCATATAAATATATAAATCCATCCTAAAATTGTACATCTATAATCTCTACTGGCTTATCTAGTAGATATAATTGATCTCATGATCTCTAGCTTAGGGTCACTCTGTAGATTGGAATTCAAAAAATCCTCCACACATCCTCTAGGGTAATGGTAACCTCCTTAGTTAGAAGCTAAAAAGTGTTCAAGTCTTAGAGTGTCATCTCTCTACTAATGTAGTCAACAATTCTTTGTCTACATGAATCATTGGCATCCAGGTTATATAGAGTAGTTCCACTACCTCCATCATCCCCACCAGCTCATCACTTCACATGTGAATCTTTGTCAGTACTCATGATCATCATTATTGAGTTTAGATCACATAAAATCAATACTGCAATCACCATGTGTTAAAAAAATTAATCATTTTCATCATTTACTTGTATAATTTCATCACATTTTCCTAAAATTATTCAACTTTACATCTTTAAGGCACTAATTCCACCACTTTAAGGTGATTCCACCAATCAACAGGGCATTTCTTTCAACTTAACAAGATTCTACCAATTTGTAGGTTAAATCCACTACTTTTTAGAAATTTCATTTATCTACAAGCTAAATCTTTTGTTTCAACAAACTAGACATGACATTTATCAATGTCATTATTCTACATATCGATGTTAGTATGGCATCAATGATGTCACTAAACTATGAAAATTTGAAAAAATGCATCAATGCCATTTTTTACGGGTAATTATGCCAATTGTGTGGTCAAATACACCATGAGTAAAAACTTTCTCATGGTGGAATCATCACACATGGAAATTATAAATCTAATAAATTATAGTAAAATAGAAAATCAAAATTTAAGCCTACTTATCAATGCACCTCTATCTTATGGCTGTTGGTAGTCTCATACTCGCTCTCTAAGGTACCTCTCAATCGGGTTATGCACCATTTTATCCATGGTCTCAGAGAAAAAAATTTCTAAGAGTTAGGGTCAAAATTAATTATTATTTCCACCCTATCCCCTAGTTATTCAATCTAATCACCCCAAAATTTAAAACCTCCCCCTATTTTCACCCCATGCATCCATTTTCTCTTTCAGGAACTCATTTTTTGCTCTTTTATACATATTGCACCCTCTTTTTCTTCCTTTCATGGGCTCCTCCATCAAAATTCTTCTTTGTCTAACCCCTCGATGAGTCATCCCATCCTCATCATCTTTATTTGGGTCATCCTTTTGATACCAGTTTTATGGTTTTTCCTAAAATCATTACTCCTAGTCAATTTCCATCTTCTTTATGCCACTTGGAGCATTCCCATATGCCCATTTTTTGGCCTTTTTATTTCTTTAAAAAATTATTACTTCACTAGTGTCTTGCACCACCATTTCAAATAGGGGGAAAATGTATACACCTCATTTCTTCTACCCCAGTGTCATCATTGTTCATCGAACTACTTTTTTGCATCATTGTGTGACCAAACCCTAAATCCTTATATCATCTAAAATCATCAAACTAAATATTGTTTTCATCTTAGTATAGCCAATTTTAGTACCCCTCCTTTTTGTAAAAGTATTGAAATGATCATACTTTGGCATATGATGGCTTAAGTCATGACATTTAAAACTACTAGCGAGGGACAGCTTATTTGCATTCATTTAGCAATTATTTTCTCTATGTATAGTTAAATATTAAATTTTGTTGTGCTTATTGGTTTGAATATTTGTAACATTATTGAAATATTATACATATCATAAGTTTATCAATTGTTATCAAAGCATTTTACCGCATTCACAATTTCAATGTTTTTGATATTTTTCTTGGAAGTTATGATTAGTATATAATTACAAATCATGGTCCTTAGTTTCATAATATTGATATATCTTGATTTCAATAAATTTTGATTTGGAAATAGTTTCCATTCTTGATGATATATTTCATCTCCTTGTCACTTATTTTTTTAGCTTTGTGACTTAGATCTATATACTCATGACATTATTGAAGTTGTCACAATTACGATGGATTTCTCATAAACATGTTTAGCATGTAAATTTTGTGACATTTTCATTGATAGTGAATTTAATAAGTTTCATACTCTTGATATTGGTGTGTTTTTTTAATCATTGGTAAGCTATTAATATTTGTATATGTAGATTGGTGAACAATTAAGTCTTGATTATTACTTATTTTCAACTTGATTGCACTATCAGTGTTTGTTACAACACCATGTAGCATATACTTCTAAGGTCATATGTTAAGCCTTGGAAATCATATGGTATGTTATAAGGTTGTTCCACCATTAACATTAATTTTATATCATTTTCCTTGATCACTTATCAAGTGATAAAGGTCATCATGTAATTGGTGGTCACCTAAACAATATTGATAGTCATTGTTTGTTTAAACAAATATCACTTGGTATGTTGATATTAATATGCCTTAATGTCTAGAAGCATTTATAATTTTATATCTTAGACATTAGATATATTATTTGGTATCATTTGAAGTTAATACAAAGGTGGTGGTGAGATTTTTTGGTGTGCCCAATAAATATTAGCTTTTAATAAGTCATCCTCACCTCATTTGGAGTTCACAATAGTGACAAAGTTAGTGTTTGATTTGATAGAATGTTAAAGAATTAGTATTAAATTTAGTGTTTGATTTGGTAGGAGTATATTTGGTAGAGGATATCATCCACTAATTTGGAGGACACATCATGTTATTTGCACTAATTGACTATTTTGGTAACTGCCTCACCATAAAACACTTTATTTTTATCAAGCTCAAAGTGGAAGTAGAGCTCTATAAGTTTGTTTATTGAGTAAGAATGAATGGATTTTTGTTTTCATCTATAATCTTATAATTTGTGCATGTAGTGGTGTGAGATGTCAAGATGGACCCTAAATTCTCATAATTCAAGAAGGAATGTTTGGGGTAGAGATTGTGGACAAAAAGGTAATGATACTCCTTCATAGGGTAGTTATAATGAGAGACCTTTTTCTGATCATAGGGATGCCAACACTTTCTCAAGACCTTTTCATTGTGGAATGTGCATGTCCATACATTTTTATTTGAATGATCTTACATTCTTAAAGTTACTAGATAATATCCCATCATCCTTTGTTAGTTTTTTTGGTGTATCTCATAGAGGTATGAGAAAATCCTATTGGATATCTCATCCTTTTAGATGAGGTACTCAAAGTGAATCCTCTCAAAAAATGCATACTGCTATTGAATCAGTACCTCATAATCCTACTATATTTTATAATGTCAAGTTTTTCCCTAAACTTAACCCAAACCTTGATAAATCAAATCCATATTTGACTACGATTACTAGACCCACTTTGTTTGTATAACACAAACATGTTTATTTTATTAAAAAAATGTGTTGGTAGCCCTATAAGTCAACCTATGGTGACACATGTACTTAATAAGGTAAATTTTGTGATTGATGATGACTATGAAGGAACTAGTTTAGTTGAGTTATTGCATCAATGGAATACACATAATATCATATAGATAAGGGATCCCCTCTCATTGATTTTATTTTTGGTAGTGACTTTGATTAAGTTGTTATGTGATAGGATAGATGCACAAAGTTTAGGGACAAAAGGGTGACACTCATGGGGAGGGAAAGGGTTTACACCATTTTGAAAAGGGTGTACACCCTTTTTTTTAAATGTGCTTTGGTATAGTACCAAGCTAAAAAGGTGTATGCCTTTTATAGAAGGGTGTATTCCCTTAGGCCCACAAAGGGAATGGTTTTAAAAGGGAATACACCCTGTTTATTTCACTATATTATTTCCTTTTCTCTCTCAAGCCCACATTTCATTTTCTTGATTTGAATGATCCCTTGCATTTTGAAGAGGGCATGCATGCTTTGGCTTTGAATCTTACCAGTGTGATTCAACATTTTGATTGTGGTCTTAGGTATGTTGATTCTTAAATTTTACTTTTGGGGTTTAAATTTATATGTTTTTATAAATAAGGTTATGAAATTATATTTGAATTGAACTCTCTCACATTTCCTTAAAAATATATATTTTTATAAATCTAGATACAAAAGTCAATGGACCCAATGCTTGAAGAAAATGTAGAACAAATCCATGATCAAAACCCTCAATATTTTAAATTCATAGAATAAGAAGCCAAATTTATAAACAATATAAATCAAAATGCCAATAATTACAAATGATTCTCAATAGTTTGTGTCACTCCTCAATTAATAGTGGACGTAATTCACTTATGAGTACATTGGAGGTCATGTTTATCTAAGTGCAAAATGTCACTTCATAACTTGATGCAATTTTGCATCAAGGAGAGGTCTTGAAATAATATTATTTTGATAAATTATCATATAATAAAGTTAGAAAAAATATGACAAAATAAGATATGTGTGCTTTGTTTCTTAAGCATGGAACAAACCAACCACCACCAACGAGTTGTAAAAATATTAGCAGTGATTGGTGTGTTTATGTGGAGATAAAAAATAACTTTTGGGATAGGTGATGGATGGTATTTGATGAGCCTCCATGAAATAATAAAGAGGTTACATTATAGTTTTTTATAAAACTTTATTGTGAGTTTCTACTCCAAGAAATACCAAATTTTTTGACAAGAAGGCCTCCCAAGGTAGGGGATGTGGGTCCTCATTTGATAGACCTAGTGTTAGGTGGGACCAAAACAACCATAAATGAGTTTATATAATTATAATGATAATAACACATGATTATATCCCTAAAATTTTACATTCTACCACACAAATGGACACCTTTGAGGCAGTTACTAGTCTCACACAAGTTATAATTGACCATGGGATGCATACACTGAAGACTTCTACACATGATCCTAGCGGCGAGACATCTAGTATTTTCCTCATATTATTGGTGCTAGTGTCCATCCTACTAGTAGTGTCATAACTAATAGTCATCCTATAGTTCTTGTACATCATTGCATATCAATTGGGAGAAAGTGTATTAGACCTCTTATTCAAATGCAACATACATGGGCTACATCTATGGATACTAGACTTACATTTATGTAACACACTAGTACGTAGCTATCTTTGCCATTTATAGTTTTTTCAGCTTCTCTGGACACCATACAGACTATTATATTCCATCTATAATTTCTTTATTACCTTAGGACACTAGTACACCTGAGTATATGCCATTTGGAGTTACTTCAGGACTTTAAGAGACTAACATGCCATAGTATACGTCATTTGTAGATGCTTCAACACCTCATGACACTATAATTCCAGACTTTATTCCATCTATAGTTACTTCACCACCTCCCCTTAGCACACATCAGCTTGTTATGCATGACTAATCTGCTTCACTATCTATATTTGACATGCATGTTTAATTTTAATTAAATTTTGTTTATGTATGTAAAATAATATTAAGTTTATTTGTTAGTATATGTTTACTTAATTGACTAATATTTGACTTAAATTTTCATTTGTTTCTTATATAGATGATCATTGATATCTTAGGTACCTCAGTTACCTTATATTTTATTGTTGAGTCTACAATCAGAGCTAGGGTACCCTACACTCAGGGTTGGAAAGTTACAAATTACATAAATTTTATATTTAATGTTAAATCTCAACTTAGTGTACTATGCTTGAATTTTAATTTTTAGTGATATATTTGTCCAATTAGTGCAGTTATTAAATTTTATTATTTTATATAGCTACATATTTGTCATAAGCATAGTATCCTAGATAGAGTTGAGACACTCTCATAAGTGTACCATGTTTGTGTTTCATTTTCAAGAAGTGTTTCCTTAAAATCTTGTAACTTTTTAAGATATTGCATTTAATATACATTTTAAATTATATATATGTTTCTCTATTCATTGAAATTGCTATCTCACATTCTTGTCTTAAGCTAAAACAAATATGATCTAGATCATGATGATTTTAGATTGATATAAACACAACAACTATGATGCCAATAATAATGATAGTCAAAATGTTACTAATTACTTAGTCTAAGTATATATCCCATTCTCAACTACACAAGATACTCTTAGTTTAATGTGGAAAAAATTATATCAAAACAATCTTGCTTTGATGTAATTTGATCAAAAATAAATTCCCTATAGTGCTTCTTGTGCTACCACCATATCTCTATGCTTTTTATCCACATATTCATCTAAATAATTATTGTAGTTGTTATTATTGGTTGGTTCATTCATTATGATATTAGGAACTTGCTTAGTTCCAGGCATCTAAAAAATTCATGGATGGTTATTCAATCAAAAGGTCACTTAATGGTGCAAAGAAATATTATATAGAAGACTTATCTTACAATCTAAATATCCTTATAGGATGTTGGAACTTATGTATCAAAAATTTACATGATCATGTTATTGTTTGCTTTAAATAAAATCAATTGAATCAAATTTGGGCCATTGTCCACAATTTTCATACCCATTTTCAATTCCATAAGAATAATTTCATAATGATAGGCATCATATTTCTTATTAATCCTTAATGTTATTTCATATTCATTGTTAATGTAACTAGTGGTGCCCATAAAATATGCAGAGGTGTGGTTTAGGAATGAAGAAACACACTTGCAATGCCAAAATTTGAGAAATGATATTCAAAATTATCATATAAGATAATTTTATAAAGTCTTACATTTATGATGAATATATTTTACAAAGGTGATGCAATAGACAAGCTTCTCCAACATTTAGACACCTTCTAAAAGATGTTGCTAAGAAAGTACAAGGAGATACTTTCCATGTGAGTAATGGTAGCTAAGCATACAATGTTTTTTTGATGTGATGATCATTTTTTGTGTACACTTACTAAAGGGCATTTGGAGGGGATCAACTTCAATTCAAGGTATGAGAAATAAGATATGTGGAATTAACTAGTCGGCTCCCTCATTGTCACTTTTGCCACTCAATAATAGTACCACTTTTGTGTATAAAATAATGATATGATGTATAACTATCTAGTTTTTCCTTAGAATATTCTGAGTTGGTGCTATCAAATGGTGTTCTCTCCCAAGTTGGTAGGATTATTCATCTTCTTGTCTCAAGGACAAGAAAAAAATTAAGTCTTAATAAAATGGCGTTAGGAGGATACTTCATCTGATTTAGATGGTTGAAATGGGTTTTGTCATATACCTCAATAATATCAAACATGTCATAACATCGTTATTGATGGCACATATCTACAAAATAGGGAGGTGTAAACTCTATTTATGTTTAACATTACACGATGATTCACAACATGATATAACTATATAGATGAAGAGTGGGCATATGTAAGAGAAATTTCCCTTTATATTATAATATATAAATACATTATATATGTTGTTGTACAATATTATGAAATGTACCATACGAGAAGAGATAGTAGAAAAGTGACTAAAATATATAAAGATATAACATACAGAAAAATGGCATATCTAAGAGACATGTCCCTTTATATTTTAATGTATATAGACATTATATATATGTCATTTTAAAATATTATAAAATGTACCATATGAGAAGAGATATTAGAAAAGTGAATATAAGGTATATAGATATAACATATGGCTAAATCTAATATACCATTATGATGGAAAAAGAATATTATTACAGTAAGAATTACCAGTGTTCGAATGTTACATGTTTGAATTATTGTATCCCCTTCTTAAAAATTAAATTTTTTGAAGAAGTAAAAAACATTGTATGGTTTATTTATCCTTATGTATGTAACAATTAAATAATCAAGGTCACGATCTTATAAAGTGATGTAAATGTGACTAATGCCAATAGAAGGTGGTCAATAAAAAAGTCCTCTGAATGCATAAAGAAAGAAAATATTGTTCAAGCATCCTCTTGTTTATCAAATAAATTAACAATAACAAATTTGAGTTAAATGAAGGTTCAATGTGAAAATGTTGACTCACTACTTCATTAGTCTTTATCTAGATCATGCAAAGTTGTATTTATGTATCTTCTATTTATTTCTCCATTTATAAATATGTGGACACTAAAACCTAATATTATTGTTTAAATATTTTATATACACCATAGAAATTTTAAATGAAGGAATATTTTTTCTCTTTCTATCATCCTCTCACTTTCTCTTTATTCACAGAAGGAATAATATTAATTTTAGTTTATCTTAAATTAAGTTTTGTTTTATTTGATTCATATTTGACCTCTTTAATTTGTTGGTTTTATAGATGATGAGATTTAATACGAGTACCCCACATGGATCTGAAAAAAAATCACTAATGTTTTAATTTCATCCCAAGATCCACTATCTCCCATACAACACCTAATTCAAAGACATAGACTAGTCTAAACTCATAGTAAAATTGTTTTTTAGCTTCAAAAAATGATACTTTGTGTTATATTTATATTTGTTTACACATATAGATATAATTATATATGTATGATCCATAGTATTCTCTATCATAGATATATCCACAATCACATAGCCCAAGACAGTTGTTTAGGTGGCATACAATAAGTATAGAATGACCTTATTGAAAAAATTTGTTCATGGAAACTATAGCATTTTTAATATATCATTTTAATGAATTAAAATTTATATTTCATATTTTGTGTATATGCCACATATGCTTAATGTTTTATAAGAGACATTCGATGCTTCACATGCTAAGAGGAGATTTTCTTCCTGTAATAAGTCATGCAACACCCCTATTTCTACATCTATGGCGAGGAAGCACAATGATGAGAAAGACAGCTACTTGTTATGATAAGGGTCTAGTTGTAGGCACAATCTATTTTGTATGTTGATATATACACCATTGTATGCCTATATGGCACATTTTATATATGTACATGTTATAGTCTATATTGTATCTCGATATATGTCCTATTTTTGATGTCATTATGACATAATGTGCATACACATATATAGTATTTGACATATTTAGATGTGAATCATACATTTAAATAATTCATGTATACATATTTGCTTCTTAAATATGTCACTATTATTTGTTGAATATGTTCACGAATAGTTAAAATGTTTAACTTTCATGAAATTGATGTACTTGTTGAGGTGTGGAGCTAAAAGCTTCACCAAATGAGCAAGTTACAGGTTGCAAGAATTACACATTCACTGGCATCGGTCAAGAGCGACCGACATTGGTCAAGAGTCGACTAGGAGATGCTGGCATCGGTCATGGATCGGCCGACGTCGGTCACAGGCAGACAGGCAAGGACCGATGTCGGTCATCGTGCGTCCAGAATCTATTTTCGTGGACAGAACAGAATGTTTGCATGGTAGGATTAAGTGTTAGTCTTAAGTCCGCATCTCTATCTTAAGTAAGACTATTTTGAGCCCTTGATTAGGAGGTGCATCTAATGGCTGTAATTGTATGCTCATGTTTCCTAATATTATATATAGGATTAGATCTTCATAGCTTAGTGGAACAGTATTGTAAAATATATGTGTATCAATCCAGGTTGTTGGAATTGATTGTAATTGAGAGAGAGAACTCTTGAGGGAAAGAGATCTATACATTTGAGAGAGGTGTGGAAGAAAATAATTTTCTTCAATTGTATTCTTTTTATAAAGAGTTTAATACAAGTTTTCAGGGTGGTTTCTTATATCTCTTATTGTTTGTTGTTTTCTGATTCTATTTACTTATCATTCTGGTTTAATTTCACATTTAATTGCTTTCATATAGTAATCAACTTTGTTGGTTGATCCCTAACAAGTGGTATCAGAGCTCAGGTTGACTAATAGGTGTTTCAAATCTGGTTAGTGTGTATTGATTACATGTTACTCACAGGGATTTCTGTTTGAGTGGGAGAAAGCAATGGCAAAAGAAAGTAAACTGAGAATGGAGAAGTTTAATGGCAAGAATTACCAATTATGGAGAATGCAGATAGAGGATTATCTATATTAGAAAGATCTATACTTACCGTTACGTGGAGTTTTAAGGAAGCCCACAGACATGGAAGATGAAGAATGGGAAGTTCTTGATAGAAAGGCTCTTGGATCTATAAGATTGAGTCTGGCATCTACTGTGATATCTAATTTATCACAGGCAAAGTCAACGTTAGAGTCAATGACTAATTTAGCAAATTTATATGAAAAACCCTCAGCTTCAAATAAGGTATATCTTATGAAGCAGTTATTTAATTTGCAAATGCAGGAAGGTGGATTTGTATCTAATCATCTAAATGATTTCCATGGAATTGTAAATCAATTAAATTCAGTCAAAATAGTGTTTGATGATGAAATTAAAGCTCTATTAATCTTATGCTCTTTACCTGAGAGCTGGCATAGCTTGGTAATGGCAGTTAGTAATACTGCATCTGCTTCAAATATTTTAAAAGTAGATGATGTTGTTAGTGTAATCTTGAATGAAGAAATTCGTAGGAAAAGCACAGAGGAAACATTAGGGAACACTTTAATTTTTGAGAGTAGGTAAAGGAAAAAAGAGAAGAGCAAGAAAGGAAGATCAAGGTCTAAGTCAAAGATGAGAGGTAGATCCAAATCCAGAAATGGCAGGAGGATAGCCTGCTGGAATTGTGGAAAGATAGGGCACATAAGCAAAGATTGTTGGTCAAAACCTAAAGAGGACAATCAGCATGAAGGTAAAGAAGAAGCAAAAGTTGCAGGTATTGCATAAGATGCTCTTATATTCTCTTTGCATAATAATATAGAATCTTGGGTTTTAGATTTTGGTGCCTCTTTTCATGCTACCCCTAATAGAGAATATTTCAGTGACTGTGTCCATGGAGATTTTGGAATAGTTTATTTAGGGGATGATGAGCCTTGTAAAATTGTTGGCAAAGGAAAATTCCAACTGAAAATGCAGAATGGCAACACATGGGTGTTGAGAGATGTCATGCATGTTCCCAGCTTGAAGAGGAATCTGATTTCCACAGGAAAGTTAGGGGATGAGGGTTGTACAGTAACTCTCACAGTTGAATCTTGGAAGGTGACCAAGGGTGCACTTGTATTAGCCAGAGGTAAGAGAGTAGGTACTCTCTATTTATGTAATTGTATTACTGATAATTCTCCTTCTGTATTATCTACTTCAGATGTGGATGCAAATTTGTGGCACTCTAGGCTTGGCCACATGAGTGAGAAGGGAATGACAATTCTTAAGTCAAAAGGTAAGCTTTCAGATTTGAAAAACATAGATCTGGATTTTTGTGAGCACTGTATTTTTGGAAAACAAAAGAGAGTGAGTTTTCTCAAGATTGGGTCAACAAAGAAGAAGCACAAATTGGAGCTTGTTCACACAGACGTGTGAGGACCGGCTCAGGTTGCTTCTATTGGAGGATCATAGTACTATGTTTCTTTCATAGATGATGCTACAAGAAAGGTATGGGTCTATTGTATAAAGAAGAAATCTGATGTTTTTGACACTTTTAAGATTTGAAAAGCTATGGTTGAGAATGAAACAGGCAGGAGATTGAAGTGCCTAAGATCTGACAATGGTGGTGAATTCTACAGCCACAAGTTCAACTGATATTGTTATATGCATGGAATATGCAGGCAAAGGATGGTTCCAAGGACACCTCAGCAAAATGGAGTTGCTGAAAGGATGAACAGAACAGTAATGGAGCGTGCACGGTGTATGAGATTGCATGCTAGTTTGCCCTTATAGTTTTGGGCAGAAGCTGTGGATACTGCAGTGTACCTGATTAACAGAGGTCCCTCTATAGATCTAGATGGTGGAATTCTAGAAGAGGTGTGGACAGGTAAAAAGGTAGATCTCTCATTTCTCAAATTTTTTGGTTGTGAAGCTTTTGTGCACATTGATAAGGAAAATAGAAAGAAGTTGGATGCTAAGTCTATGCGGTGCACATTTATTGGTTATGGCTCTGGAGATTTCAGATTCAGGTTTTGAAATCTAGGAACTAACAAGATAATTAGGATCCGTGATGTTGTTTTCAATGAAAAAGTGATGTATAGTGATCAGCTCAAGAAGCTGAATCAATCTGGGCAGAGCAATGGAGAATTGGACAAGGTGACGGTCCAAAATGAGCTCGCGGGAAAGAATAATCATAGACAGGAAAACACAGAGACTAATGTCGATCAGTCAGAAATTGACGTCAGCAATATAAGAACCGTTGTCAGTAATACAGTGACCGATGTTGGTCAAGAAGGAACCGACGTTGATCAAAGAGAATCGACGTCAGCCAGTTACAGGCCTAAAAGTGACCGAGGTTGGTCACTGTCAAAGAATTTGGGCAGACAGTGTGTTGTGAATGAGTCTTATACGCCCATCAGGAGGTCAAAAAGGGTAAGTAAACCTCCAATTCGATATTCCCCTTCATTATTCTATTTATTGCTTACTGATGGTGGAGAACCAGAGAGTTTTGATGAAGCAATATAGGTGGAATCCAAGAATCAGTGGGAGCTAGGCATGAATGAGGAAATTTATTCCTTGAAAGAGAACCAAACATGGGATTTGGTTGAGTTGCCAGTAGAAAAGAAGACACTGAAGAACAGATGGATCTATAGATTGAAGGAAGGTGAGAATGGACATATGAGATATAAGGCCAAGTTGGTAGTGAAAGGATTTGCATAAAAACTAGGTATTGATTTTGGTGAGATTTTTTCTCCTATAGTTAAAATGACTTCTATACGGACTGTATTGTCTTTAGTTGCTATTGAAGATTTGCATCTTGAGCAGCTTGATGTTAAGACAATGTTTCTTCATGGAGATTTGGACGAAGAAATATATATGGATCAGCCGAAAGGATTTGAGGTCAAAGGTAAGGAGAAACTTGTGTGCAGATTGAAGAAAAGCTTGTATGGCCTCAAGCAAGCTCCTAGACAATGGTATTTGAGATTTGATAGGTTTATGACTGAGCATGGCTTCAGTAGATGTCAATCTAACCATTGTGTGTATTTTAAGAGATTAGATAATGGTAGATATATTATTCTGTTGTTGTATGTAGATGATATGCTGGTTGCAAGATCACACATGCAAAATATCTCTGAGCTTAAGGTGAAATTAGCTCACACATTTGCCATGAAGGATTTGGGAGCAGCAAAGAAAATCCTTGGCATGAACATTAAGAGAGATAGGAAAAATCACAGGTTGATTTTGTCTCAAGAGGATTATGTGAACAAGGTGTTGAAACGGTTCAATATGCAGGATGCAAAACTGGTAAGTACACCTATGACTGGACATTTCAAGTTGAGTAAAGAACAATGTCCTAATTCACATGAAGAGGTAGAGTACATGAGTAGAGTTCCATATGCTTCTGCAGTTGGGAGTTTAATGTATGCAATGGTATGTACTAGATCGGATATTGCCCAAGCAGTGGGAGTTGTTAGTAAGTATATGGCCAATCCAGGGAAGGAACACTGGAAAGCAGTTTAGTGGATCCTTAGATATCTGAGAGGGACCAGCAGTAGGCATTTGTGCTATGGTGGGTCTAACACTTGTCTACATGGTTATGTAGATTCAGATATGGTAGGTGATTTGGATGGCAGAAGAAGCACCACAGGATATGTTTTCACTGTTGGTGGAATGGTGGTTAGCTGGATTTCAAAGTTGCAGAAGGTTGTTGCCTTGTCAACTATAGAAGTAGAATATATTTTAGTCACAGAGGCTAGCAAAGAGATTATATGGATGACACGGTTCATGGAAGAGCTAGGAAAGGAGCAACAGAGTTTCAGACTATACAGTGATAGTCAGAGTGCAATTCATTTGGCCAAGAATTCAGCATTCATTCAAGAACAAAGCATATACAGCTTAGGTACCACTTCATTAGACAGGTATTGGAGGATGGTGAGTTGAAGCTGGAGAAGATCCATATAGATAAGAACCCTGATGATATGTTAACCAAGCCAGTAACAAAAGAGAAGTTGAATCTTCATTCAACTTTTGTAGGTCTTCATGATTGAGTTTGAAGATGGAGGAGCTAGAAGATGTTGCTGTACAGGTACTGGTGCAGCTGTTTATCTCCAAGTGGGAGATTGTTGAGGTGTGGAGCTAAAAGCTTCACCAAATGAGCAAGTTACAGGTTGCAAAAATTACACAGTCATCGGCGTCAGTTAGGAGCGACCGACGTCAGTCAGGAGTCGACTAGGAGATGCCGACGTCGGTCATGGATCGACCAACGTCAATCATAGGCAGACAGGTAGGGACCGATGTTAGTCACCTATGCATCCTAAAACTCTATTTTCATGGATAGAACAGAATGTTTGCATGGTAGGATTAAGTGTTAGTCTTAATTCCGCATCTCTATCTTAAGTAAGACTATTTTGAGCCCTTGATAGGAGGTGCATCTAATGGCTGTAATTGTATGCTCATGCTTCCTAATATTATATATAGGATTAGATCTTCATAGCTTAGTGGAACAATATTGTAAAATATATGTGTATCAATCCAGGTTGTTGGAATTGATTGTAATTGAGAGAGAGAACTCTTGAGGGAAAGAGATCTAGAAAGAGATCTGTACATTTGAGAGAGGTGTGGAAGAAAAGAAGTTTCTTCAATTGTATTCCTTCTATAAACAGTTTAATACAAGTTTTCAGGGTGGTTTCTTGTATCTCTTATTGTTTTTTGTTTTCTAATTCTAGTTACTTATCATTCTGGTTTAATTCCGCATTTAATTGCTTTCATATAGTAATCAACTTTGTTGGTTGATCCCCAATAGTACTGATGTTATAGTGAGTATAATGAAGTCATTTTATTGTGCATGTCTATGTGATGATTATTTAATTATGTGAAGTTTTCTTAGAATTATTTTATATTTCATTAAAAAATAAAGAAAGAATGAAATTGTATTAATGTCCACAAATGACTAATGTCCACAAATTACCATTATTGTAGAGTTCTAGGAAGAGAGACCCCAAAAAATAAAGTAGAAAGACATTTTGTCACAATTATAGACATATCATGTTTTGATAACATGTGTATATAAATAACCTCCATTAATAAATTAATCAACCATCATCATCATTTATCAATATCTCTATCTTAGACATGTCAATTAACCTATAGTTTCATAGGTGAGTCCTCTTAACAACTCCTAGATTCTCCACAGCTCAGGACAAGTGAGACACAGCTACAAGTTTTTTATCACAACCAAATGTCTCTTAAGTGACTAAAATTTGGTCAATGAGAGGTTTATCTTATGATTTTTTATCCCAATCAATGAACCATATATGAGCATTTTAACTCTAGAATGGCCTACCTCCACTATCCGTCAGGCCCCAACATTGAAAGTTGTAGTTGGTCAGATGCATCCCTTAAGAGAAGTTTCTCATCTCTAAGTGGGAAAACTGAGAAAACTTTGGGCACACATTGTAAGATATTAGTGAGGTTAAGAAGCTTCTCATCCTAAAATTTCATATATGAGTCCTCTTCATAACCCCTAGAGTATTCTCCCTAGATTAGGATGAGCGACACATAGCGACAAGATTTTTCTCATAGAAAAATGTCTCTAAAGTGACCAAAAGTTGGTCAATGGGAGGTGTATCTTATGACTCATTAGCCTAATCTATGAAAAAAATTAATGAGCATGTCTAGATGGGAATTTTAACACTAGAATACCCCCCTCTACTCTCTATTATGCCTCAATATTGAAATTTGTAGTTGGTCAAATGCATCCCTTAAGAGAAGCTTCTCATCCCTAAGTGGGAAAACTAAATAAACTTATGGTGCATGTTGTAAGAGAGTCTTTAGGGTTAGATATGAGATGTTTTAGACACTTAAAAGTGGCCACCAATGACCTATAACCAATTACATTAAACATTAAACATTAAACATTAGTTGTTTTTGTCTTTATCTTAGATTGTTTGGTCTTGTTTTGAGTCAAAACTTGTTTGTTAACAAAAGCCATAACCAAACACATTGTCCACAAAATTTATTGAACAAGGAGGCATTATGTTGTCCAAGTGAAAATCAACTTTTTCTTTGTTCAAAATTGATATCTTAAACATTGTGTCATATCATCTGATTGGTGCAATTATGTTGCCCATTTGAGTCTCGACCATTTTCCAATTTTTCTTAAAGTCCTTAATTGATGATTTAAATTCAAAATTACACCTTTTTAATTTCATAAGGTTGATGTGTTAAATTGGGTTATCCATTTGAACTTAACTTGAGGGAACTTGGTTCAATTCCAATTTGGATTGAGGGTCATTTATAGACTCGTTATCATTTTTTAATTGGTGAACTTAGGTCCTCTTGTGCATTGATTGCACTCTAAGTTCAAGAATGAAATTTAATACCCTTTGATACTACCTTTTATATTACCATTCAAGTCTTTATTCCATTTGATACAACACTTTTGCCTTATAAATTTGTTAAATTTTATGTGTGTCATTTGAGTTGAGGAGAGTAGTGTTACACTGCTTTAAAAATGTCAAACCATTTTGCCTTAAATTCTTAAACCAAACATTTATCACACATTTTGAGAATTTTAACATCATTATGTTGATCAAATCATTTCATATACCTATTTTCATAGAGTTTGATTTTCCAAGTTCTAACCAATTCTAGTGCACTTTGTGGGTCTTTATCTAGTGTAGTTATGTCATTCATTTTTGTCTATGTATTGGTCAAAAGAGTCTAGTTTATAACATTATTTGGGAGAAAATAATCTATCTCCAAGTGCTTTTTGTTTCATACCTCATACCCATTGATCAAGTTTATGCCCAAGATGTAAATGCCTAGTTTTTGTTAAAAGTGTTTCAAATCTATTAGATTAAATATCTCATCTTTATTTCAAGTCTAGATTTTGAAGTCATTTGGCCAAAAGTCTTAGCACAACCCATTTGAGCCTAGATTTTGATGCCTCATTTGGCCAAAATACCTAGCAACCTTTTTTTTTCCTATATTAGACTCATTTGAAACACTTTGATCCTAGAATTTGGCATTTTGATTTTTGGTCCATCTACTTAACCTTTTTGTGTGAGACATTTGACATTAACTTGTTTTATCACAAGTCATTTCATAAACATTTTTTTGGATATACATATCCATCCTTTTGACTAATTTAGACCAAGTTTGAACCTTTTGACATTTCTTTTTCAAAGTTTGTCAAACTCTATTCCTTTTTGGTAGTGAAGCATTTACTGTGGATCCCAACATGTCTTCTTACACTCATAGTGGTATCATCTACAATCCAAGGCTTAGTAATGTAGTCACATAAGAATAAATGGTTCAAGACCCCTATATATAATATTTTTATGAGACAAATCCTTATCCATATTATAACAATCAAATAGGGGCACAAAACTAAGACCCATTGGCTTACTAGTTGGTTAACATGCCTCCATACTTGGAGTAGGATCAAGAGAAAACAAATTAATGCCTAAATTTGGTACCTTCAATTGAAGAACCATTTATTAAACAACCATAATATGTTACTATTCCATCAACATAGTATCCTTATCTATTCGAGTATCACTTATTGGAAAACAAGGATGAAATTTTGGTCAAAGCTATAAAATTAGGGGCTAAGTTTTTGGTAGACTTCCCCCATAGAAATTTGTCAAGTCTAGTATGAATGGTTCACAACATACTTTATAGTTAACACAAAAAACATGATTCTTCTATTGGAAATATGATTATCATTTGATGTCAAAAGGGATATTTTTGGAATTATGGATGTCATTGATGTCAAAAGGATCAGACAGGTTTGATGGAGAGAAGAACATGTTTTACAATTGCATAGTATAAGTTGCAATATTATCATGTAATGTTGTCATTCTTTTATAAATACCATTTCTAGACATTTGTAGAGAAATTAATATAAGATCCATTATGGTTTTTTCAAGAGCATCTCATATATATGGTCCACAAGTTCAGATGAAGAGAAATGAGCCCAGAAAAGATTTATTTTAGCTCTCAAACATTACTAGGGTTTCTCAGTAAAACCCTAAGGTTTTTAGTCATTGAATTCACAAGTATTTTTTATTTTCATGTTGACTAGATATAGGCAAGAACCAATCGCTTAAGTTATAACTTAATCCTTCTTCATCATTATGAAACTGACTCCTTTGGCCTAGCAATTATTGGCTTGGAGTAGTGATCAAAGACTTTAATATTTCCTAATTCCTTGACTTAAGACTTGTCTAATCTTGATCAATGAATAATAATAAATCATATGATGAAGATCTAATGATGTGTAGTAAAGTCAATATATCAAAGGTACCTGAGAGTGAACGTGCTAGTTCTAAGTATCACAAGTGCAAGGAATAATAATGTGCAAAAAGAATACATAAATGTAAAGTGTCATAAGCACAAGGACTAATAGTAAAGTACTCAAAATATATGTGTTAGTGCCAAGTGTCACAAGTGTGGGGATTAGAAATATTCATAAGACATGCAAGAGTGCCAAGTGTCACAAGCATGGACACTAATATCAATTTGCATAAGGCTTACGAAGGTGCCAAGTGTCACCTTTGAGGGAGCTTGTCAGATAGAGAACCATGACAGTATTATTCTATCAAAGGATCTAATGATAAGTGCATGATCATGTAATGAATATTAATAGAGTGTATGGATTTAATAGGTCAAAGTGTCTGATTTTTAATGATAGATATAGGTAAAGTCTTTATTACATTTAAAGATATAATGGCATGCGAGAGCTTGAATCAAATATCAATAAATGCACTTTAAAGATTAAAACATTAAAATTTATAAAGTTGTAAAGATCTAACGTAGCATGTGACCCTGTCAGAGCTTGATCTAATGAATGCATTTTAAATTTGATACATTTGAATGAGGATCATTGGATCATGGTGTGAAACTTAAGATCAATGGTCAAAATTTAAAGATATGTTCATATCAATGGTCAAGTGATGGAACACATAGGAAAGATGCATTATATGACATAGAGAATGATATAGATCATTATGACTAATCTAAATTATGTAATATGGCATGTGCATAGAAATTAGAGCCTTATATAAGCTAAATATAGTAAAAGATGGAGAACTATTATGGTGGTGCATGAATTTAAGAAGCAAGAAACTTATAGGAACATGATGCGTTAATGGCCAAGTGTGAACACAGAAAAGATGTGGCACCTAGACCTATATATATATATATATATATATATATATATATATATGTATATATATATATATATATGTATATATATATATATATATGTATATATATATATATATATGTATATATATATATATGTATATATATATATATATATATATGTATATATATATATATGTATATATATATATATATGTATATATATATATATGTATATATATATATATATGTATATATATATATGTATATATATATGTATATATATATATATATATATGTATATACATATATATATATATCATTTAGGAAATAAACTAAGTGTTGAAAAAAGTTAAATTGAGAGGGAGAGAGGAAGAGAGGAAGAGAGATGCAGAGTAGATCATGAGCAATTACATAACAGGTCTGTAACAAAGAACTAGATTCATTTATGAATCAATCTTGTAATTTGGAGTTATAGCTCCAAAATAGATCTGATTGGTAAGTGCCATCAGAAGAGCTGAGTCAGTGCTCAGTTAGGGAGTTGGTGATTCCTTAGAGTAGGTGCTCTTAAATCATGGGATTGGTGTCTCCTTAAATTTGGTGCCCTTAAACATTGTAACTAGTGAGGTTTTTGATTGTAAGGCTAGATTAGAATAGTATATTCTAACAACTATTCTCATGGTGGTTTTTCTCATATTGGGTTTTCCATGTACATCTAGTATTATGCATGTGTGTGTGTGTGATATATACATATCCTTTGTAAATTGCTTTAAAAAGGATTAAATAACTAATTTTAATCTATCTATTGATTCACCCCCCTTCTTAGTAGATAGTTGTGTTCTAAAAATTGGTATTAGAGCCTTGGTTCCTTAGAAGAAGCTTAATTAGCTTAGGTAAATCTTAGATAGTGAACACAAATGGTTAGTCAAGAAGGATTTTCCTCAAACAAAGCACCTCTATTTGATGGATCAAACTATGCATTTTGGAGCATTAGAATGGAAGCATATTTATCTTCATTAGGTTTTTATGTATGAATTTTTATTGTAAATGGATATACATCCCCTGCTATAACTCCTACTAATTAGGATACAAATAAGGCATATGAGAGAAATTATAAGGCAAAGAATGTTATCCTTTATGGATTGTCTAACTTAAAGTTTGTCAAAGTAATGCATTGTCAAAATGCATAGCATATCTGGAACAAGTTGAAGAGCATCTATGAAGGTGATGATAAGGTAAAGCAAGCCAATCTACAAACATATAGAGGAAAGTTTGAAAGTCTTAAAATGAATGAAGAAGATAAAATTGCAGACTACCTCCTTAGAGTAGATGAAATATTTAATGCAATCAGATGCCTTGGAGAAGAGATGAAATATTCAATAATTATCAAAAATGTCCTAATATCTTTGACATCAAGGTATGACTCTAAAATATTTGCAACAAAGGAAGCAAGAGATCTAGATAATCTCATTGTAGATGGCTTGCATGGAACCTTCACAACCTATGAGATGAGAATGGGAGAAGTAGATACTTTCAAGAGAGAATCTACATTCAAAGCATCTAAACAAGTAAAATTAGAAGCACCTACATTCAAATTTGAGGATATTGATGAAGAAGAAGCCAAATTTGTCAAAAAATTAAGAAGAGGATCTAAAAAGTATAAAGGTAAGTTACCCTTTAAATGCTTTAACTATGGTAAGGTAGGACATTTTGTTGATAAATTCCCTTATAAAAAAAAGGATAATTCTGAGTAAGAAGAGGATAGTAAAATGATGAAACCTTATTACTCCAAGAAGAAAAACTTCTTCAAAAATAATAAGGGTTTGTACATAAAAAAAGATAGTGATTAATTAGATGAGTTTTATAGCGTAGATGATGACCATGATTGTGCCTTTGTGGCTGAGGGAAATGAATCCCTATTCATGACATTAGAATCAGCCTCTATGGATCAAGAAATAAAAGAAGTTGAAAACTCAGATGAAGAAGAGGAAGGAGAAGTGGATCTAGAGGGTGAACTCATTTGTGCTATAAATGAAATTGAAAAGCTGAGAAAAGAGAGCTTAAATTAGAAGAAGCAGGTGCAAAAGGAGATTGAAAAAGTATCCAATAGTCTTGAAAATTTTAATCAGATGGTAGTTAGCCGAAAGACACAAGTTGAAGAGGCTAAAATAATAGATGTAGTCAAATTTGAACTACAATCTAAATCTAGTGAATGCATGAAGTTAGAAGTAGAAATAGTGGCTTTGAGAAAAGAAATTGAAATATATAAAGATAAAATAAACAAAGGTCTGAAGATGAAAGGAGGGTTAAAAAAATTTGATGAATTGATCAACTCTCAAAATCCATGAAAAGAGAAATCTGGTCTTGGTTTTGAAAAAGGGAAAAGTCCCATAACCAGTACATCTGTAAACTTATATAACAACTTTAAAGTAGGAGATTTAGGAACAAAGAATAAAAAATCTTGCAAGAATGCCTCCAAAGATACAAAGACAAATATAAGCACTACTGATGTGAAAAAATTTGAAGGAGAAAGGAATCTTGAAGAAAAGAAGAAGAATAATGAGTCAATCTTTGAAAACTCAAGGAAGATGCTGAAGACAAAGGTAGTTGATGCAGATGGTTGCATAAGGGTGAAAGACTTGAAGAAGCTAGAGTTAAGAATATTTCCTCATCTTTCACAAACAAATGCTATTACCAAGTATTCTTCTTTTTTATATGGTTAGTGTTATACCTGTAATCATTTTGGTCATAAGGATAGTGAATTTAGGGTTATACCTAAAAGGAAAACAAACTTTGTAAGCATAAATTAATTTTCACCCTTATTAGATAAAAATGTAATATGTTATACTTGTAATAATTTTGGTCACATATCTAAACAATGTAGAACAGGATTTGTAAGACCAAATATACAAAGTGAAAAGAAAGGCATGCCTCCCAGTGTGAACAAAGGTTCACAAGTCTCTGAAAAAGGGAAAAATAATCCAAACAAGAAACCTAAGAATGTGTGGAAAGTGAAAGATCATAAAGCTTCACAATCCATGATTGCTCAAACTACACTCCATGCCAAGGAACAAAATTTATGCGTAATAGACAATGATTTCTCAAAACACATGACTAGTGACAAGAGCAAGTTCATAAATTTGAGAAAATGTAAGGAAGGATCTATCATCTTGGGAGACAATACTATAGTAAATACCTATGGTAAAGGAACCTTGAACATAGATAGAAAATTGCCTACACATGATGTCCTTTATGTTAAAGGATTGAAACACAATCTTCTAAGTGTCAATCAAATGTGTGACAATGGATATAAGGTCACATTTAATGTAAAAAGCTGAAAGATAAGGAGATCTATAAGAATAGTTGTAAAAGGGAAAATAACTAAAAGCAATATCTATAATCTTAGTAAAGTGAATGGTAATATCTTCCTTATAGGGAAGATTGATGAGATTTGGTTATGGCATAGAAGAATGAGTCATGTCAATTTTGATAACCTAGTTAAGGTGAACTCAAATAGGTCTGTTAGACATATGCCTAAGATAACTAAACCTATAGACACTACTTGCAAATAATGTTAGCAATGCAAGTAAATAAGGGTCATATTTCAAAGAAAGGAGTATGTAACTACAAATCCTTTAGATTTAGTTCATACTAATCTTTGTGGTCCTACTAAGACAATAGGATCCAAAGGAGAAATATACCTCATTCTACGAGTAGATTATTATTCAAGAATGACATGGGTAACCTCTTTAGAGGACAAGTCTTAGGCATTTGAAAGATTCAAGATCTTTAAGGCCATGGTATAGAATGATATTGGATGAAAAATCAAATGCTTAATATCTGATAGAGGGGATAATTTACCTTAAATGAGTTCATAAAATAATATGAGAAGCATGGAATCAAAAGGCATTACTCTCTAATAAGGAATCCATAATATAATGGAGTTGTTGAGATAAAGAATAGAATAGTTAAGGAGATGTCTAGAAGAATGCTAAAATAGGCCAAGTTACTTGATGGATACTGGAGAGAAGTAGTATAAATAACAGTGTATATCTTGGACAGAGTTCAACTGACGATAAACAGTGATAAAACCGTCTATGAAATATGTATGGAAGACATGCCTCTATTATGTATTTCAAAGTGTTTGAAAGAAAATGCTACATCAAGAGAAAAGAAGACAAATTTGGAAGCTTTAAATCAAGATGTGATGAATAAATATTTCTTGTTTATTCCACCCAAATCAAAGCCTACATATGTTACAGCAGAAAGCTATAGAATATTGTAGAGAGTATCAATGTCAAGGTTGATGAAGGCTTGAAACATGTTAAACCTAAAAAATACATCTATGAAGAAGAATCAGAGTCTGAAGAGGAAGTATGTAATGAAGAACTTTAGGAAGTAAATGAAAAGCCACTTACAATATTTGTTCAAAAGGATCATCCTATAGAGCAGATCATTGGCAATAAAAATAAAGGGGTTCAAACAAGGAGAAGAGTTGAAATGAACAAGGAGTAAGTCAGTTTTGCTCTAATATCTAAAATTGAACCTAAGAGCTATGTTGAATCTATCAAGGATGATAATTGGCTAAAATCCATGTGATAATAACTAAGCCAAATTGAGAAGAATAAAACTTGGGAATTAGTTCCAAGACCTTCAAATAATAATGTAATAGGTATAAATTGGGTCTTTAGAAACAAATTTAATGAGGATGGAACTATTTTAAATAATAAGGCCAGATTGGTGTGCAAAGGATATGCACAAGTTGATGGTATAGATTTTGAGGAAATATTTGCTCCAATTACTAGATTGGAAGTCATAAGAATGTTTTTAGCATTCTCTATTTATAAGAAGTTCAAAGGCTATAGAATAGATGTTAAGTCTTCTTTCTTGAATGGGAGCCTAGAAGAGGAAGTCTACATAGAACAACCTAAAGGTTTTTAGTTTTCAGAAGAAGAAGATTATGTTCACAAACTAAAGAAAGCTCTATATGGTCTAAAATAGGCACTTATAGCCTGGTATTCAAGATTAGACCAATACCTACAATGATAAGGATTTAATAAAGGATGTGTAGATAGCAATAGGTAATTCAAATCAAAAGCTAAGAATATGTTAATTAGTGTTGTATATGTAGATGATATCATTTTTTGTGGTAGTAACAATAGAATGTACAAAGAATTTGCTACTCAAATGCGAAATGAGTTTGAGATGACTATGCTTGGGGAACTTTCTTTCTTCTTTGATATATAGATAGCATAAATTGATGAAGGGAAAGTTATATCTCATACCAATTATGCAAAGGAAATGTTCAAGAAATTTACAATGGAAGATAGCACACTAGTAGGTAATCCCATGATAACTAGTTGTAAGTTGAGCAGAAAGGATGAGTCCCTTGATGCAAATTAGACTTTGTATAGATCAATGATAGGTATATTTTTATACCTAAATACATCATGACTAGATATCATGAAATTAGTGTGCATGGTTATAAGATTTTAAGCTGCTCCTAAAGAATCACATGTTAATGCAATGAAAATAAACTTTAGATATATCAAGAGTATAATTGACTATGGCCTATGGTATCCCAAAGGTGAATATTTCACTTTAATAGCATATACAAATGTTGATTAGATAGGAAGTGTGGATGATAGAAGAAGCACCAGTGGTGGTGCATTTTTTTGGAAACAAACTTGTTTCATGGTTGAGAAAAAATCAAGAGTCAGTTACTCTTTCTATAGCAAAAGTAGATTATGTTGCAAAAATGGCATGTTACACTCAAGTCTTTTGGATGAAGCAAACACTTAAAGACATCAAGGTATAATACAAATTACCTATCTCTATTCTTTGTGACAATTCAAGTGATATTAACATATCAAATACTCCATTGATACACTCTATAACTAAGCACATATCAATCAAGTGTGATCTAGGAATTTGACTCAAGAGAGGATGGTTAGTATGGTGTTAGTTCCAAAATGAAAACAAGATTAAATAAACACACTAATAGCATAACATCTCTAGGCCTAGACACTAGGGAGAGCTTAGTTAATAAAATCAAATGACAAACACAACAAAAAAGCATGGAATCAAACACAAGAATTCTTTTACCTTCCTTGGATTCTCCAAATGCCTTTGTAGTAGTGGCTTGCTCAACTTGTTCTCATGAAGTCCTTGGCAATGGAAGATTGACAACCTCTATCTCTCCTTGGCACCTTTGGCTTGTGGCTTGGATTAGCTTGGAATCAATTTGGCATTATAACATTAGTTTCTTGATGTTTTTGGAACCAATTCTACATTATAACTTTGCACAAATTAAGATTCAAAATGATGTTGTGAAGCCTCCTATTTATAGATTTTTGGATTTGATCAGAATCAACCTAAACCATCCATCTCAAGATTGACATGTGTGGTTGAGAATTAATTCAATTTTTGGAATTAAGTTTGTAATTATCCTCATCTTGGCATTTGAATAAAGTGCAATTAAGAGGCATGGAGGGCATCATAGAAGGCATTGATGAGGCATGGAGGGCATGAATCCTAATATTTGTGGCATCTATGTCCTAGGGATGTCTTCCCAAGAAATGAGGTCACTTGATGATGCAGATATTCAATATTCATTTCCAAAAATAAGTAGTCGACAAGTTTCCATGGAATTATTAACTAGGCCTTGATTTGGGTTAATTAGCTCTTAAGCATGATTAAGCACTTTGTGCACAAATTATCCAAATTGATCAAAATGCCTTATTATTGGTCCAAAATTTGACTGGATTGGAATTAGAAGGTGATGTTAGATGAATTAGAACCATATTCCCATTTAGGATGTTGCCAACAACAAATAACAAAGGCACAAGTCTTGTGCAAAATATTTGATAGGGAAGAGCAATCCAGAGCACCTAGGTGCAAGTTTGGCATTTTGACTCAAAATGACCTAATCAAAGTTAGCTAGCCCATAAATTACATTGCCCCACTTAGGGATACCTTGGCCAAAATAGGCACTTGAATATGTCACTTTCATATTATTTTGTGTGTTTTAGTGTTTGTAGGCCAAATTGTGCATTTTAGGTGGAAATTGGCCAAAATCCTAATTAGAATTTATCGACAGCCAATTTTAGGTGTCTATAATTTTCCCCTATTTGGGAAGGCATTATAAATCATAATCAAAACAATGTCTTCTCAAAGAATGAGAAATGGCCTTTATGCCAAAAAGAAGATGATGATTGAACAACAAAGCTCCAAATGGTTTTTGGAAAGCCTATGATGATGCCCCCTCAAGGAAGTGGCTATCACATTTGTTGATGGATGGTCCCTTGAACAGAAAAAAGAAGAAAGGTGGAATTAACCCATGGTTGAGGTTAATCCAAATGAGAAAATGCTTGCATGCATTGATGTAAAAAGGATACTAATTTGCCCAAAGATGGTTATAATTAGGAATAAAAGTCAAAATAATGATTTACCTATAGGCGATTATAATCATTAAATATACCTAGACTGGCTAAAGATGATTGTGCCCCAGTTAGGGTTTATTATCAAGCATAACTTAATCATATAACCTGGAATATAGATTAAATATGAGTGGGTGCAAAATGATGAAAGAGATGGATAGAGGATAAGATTGATCAATAGAATGATCTAGTTGTACCTGTTAATGAGGAGATGCTCATCCTGATTAGCAATGATACAACTAGAATGGTCATTGGGTTGATTTGATCAAGGGTGGGATGAAAGGATTTGCCAAGGTGCTAAGGAGAAACTTCTATGGCTCCATTGATTGTAGACCTTTGTGAAGCTGATTTTTACTGTAGAATGTGATGGTAGGCTTCCTGATAGAACACCATGAAGACTCGGCTAAAATATGCATAAGGATTGACTCTCGATCTAATAAACATTTTAAAACAATGCACCAATGATAAAAACCATGATGTTAATGTTAATGCATGAATATGGATGGACTCAAGAATAATGTGTACAAGGAATCACCCAATGCATATATATAAACTGAGTCAAGGCAATAGTGCTAAAAGCAAAAAAATAGGTAAGTGAACAAACAAATAAATAAACAACCAAACTAAAATAAACAAACAAATAAAAATCTTGAAAATAAAAGTAAAAAGCATCCTAACAAATAACAATGCCCTAGTAAGGCAGATCGAGGATAACTGACTAAGCTTAGACAGGACAAATATTTTTGGAATTTTGAAATGCTATAAATGTTTTTGGCATGTTAAGGTATATTAAATTGATCAATAATGACAAGATACATGCTCATAAAATGGTGAGAGCATTTAGCTTAGGTTGCTCACAAAATAGTGAGAGCGTATACAAAGGGGGACTGAGGTGACCTCAACATAAATTGAGCATGACCCACATAGTCCTGAAATGACCTCAAGTCATAGTAATTCCATCCACACAAAAGGTGAATAAAAACCAACTAGGTTTCAACAAGTTCTCAAATCTAGCAAATGGCCAGTCAAATGAAAATAGTAATGGCAAGGTAATATGACAATGCATGGTAAACAAGTGTTGCCCCTAGTTTTCCCACATGTGGTTATAACTAAGATACAATCGCATAGGTCAATTTACTAATTTTCGCATAGGAGGTTATAATTAGTAGAAAGACTGGTGAAACACTAATTTGTCCATAGGTAATTATAATCAAGCTCACATAAACAAACCTAATAGGATGAAAGATATCTTGTCATAGCAACTATCACACTACTTTCATAGACTATCATTATAAACATGGATTTGATTGATTGTTGAAACTTTGTTAGAATCCCCCCACAAAAGGTGTGGGAAGAATCAAAAGAACCAAGATCAAAATAGGATTCGGTAGGATGACTAAAAATAGGCTTTGGTCTAAATAGGAATGGAATGATAGGATGGTATGACATTGTTAAGGATAATGATGGTTTAGATAGATTGGATAAAATGTTAAGAGGGTTACCCCTAAGTGACAAGGGTAAATGGCTAGGATCTGTGATAATGGTAAATAGGCATATAATGGCAAAGGCAATAGTAGTGTGAAATGGTATGGTACATGTTTTTAGCTTGGGTATGGTAAAATGGCATATGATTCTATTGTTCTTGTTGAGATGGAGATGCACATCTTAATTAACAAATGATACAAACAGAATACTCAATCATGTTAATTGCTAGCCCATAACTCATTTGAATAACTACTCTATCAAGAATGGCCTATAGATGTGGTTGCCAAGAATTTTTTCATGATAATTGTTGGTCATTGATTATGATTCCTTCAAGCATAGAGATAATGTATTTTTATAGCCTTTGCAAAGGAAAGTGCAACCATGGATGGTAAATAGGTAAAAATAATGAATGGTAGGTTTGATTGTGAAATGGAATGGTAAATGATAATGGAATGGGTAATGGTGGGGAAACAAATGAATATTATGACTTTCAGTCACATGTAATGTTGTTGATGCCGAATTCAACATATTTTTGGTTGTGGTGGGGATAAAGACTTTTTCTCTCATTAGGACCACCAAAATTTTTTGTTGTTTGATCTTGGGAGTAGCTACCATCTGATTAGGCTGTAGATTGGAAGCTATTTTGATTTGATCTTTGATTTTATCTTCATCAAGTAGTGAAGAACTTTTGTGCTCAGCTATTGGTACCTAAAAGAGGTTCTTACCAATGAAGTTGTCTTGATTATCCCATAGTGCCTTCAAGAAGGTTTCACTAATGAACATTAGCTTTTGACTTTGATTTTCTTCTAGCACTTTCAAAAAAGTCTCAATAGAATATGTTGAGTTGTGACTTTGATTGGCCCCTAGTACCTCCAAAAAGGTGTCACTAGGAGAGTTTTCTTCTGCTACATGAATGTTGTCTTGGCCTCCTTACTCTTGTTCAACTTCTATGTCACCATGGATGCAGTTCAATAAAGTGTGATTCTATCAATCCCAATAAACACTTGTGGGAGATGGAATGTCAATAATATGGCTATCTTTGTTGATGGTAATGGCCTATGGAATGGTAATGAAATGGGTGTTGGTTATATAATACTCGTATAAGATACTAGGAGAACTTGTGTCGATGCTAAAGTACTCATCCTCAAAAATCATAGAAGGATCACAAATATATTCAAATTGATCTGTGAGGCATGCATAACCAATGTTATAACAATCATGAACATATTCTTCCTTTGAATTTGATTCTAACTCAAAGGAATCTGAATCTAATGTTGATTCAGATTCTAATTTTGATGCTAAATCTGATGTCAATTTAAGAGTAAAACCTGACTCTAACTCTGATTCTTCATCTAATGGGTACTCTATTATAATGATGTCTTGTTGAATATTTGGTTTTTGACAAGGAATGACCTGTGATGGCATAATGGGCTCCACAAAAATTAGTTTGTCAAAGTGAGACTCCTCTAAGATGGGAAATAGGTCAAGAGACAACTCCTCAGAGACTAGCTTGTCAATAGGAGGCTCTTGAAAAATAGGCACATGGTTGAGGTAATGATTTGCCCAAAGGTAGTTATAAACATTAAGAAGTGACACAGTAAAGACTAGTTCATGAGAGTGAGACTCCTTGACAACTGGTATAGGATCACTAGGTGATTCATCATAGGTTGACTTATCATAAATGGTTGGTTCAACAAAAACATCTTGGATTGGTTGGTTTTCTTGGCCTTGGTTTCCAATGAGTTGGAAGATACCAGTTTTAAACATAGCTTGGTGTTTGAATGATTGGATCAATTGAGGTTTGGTTGGGATTAGTACTGGATGAGGAATGACTTGTGTTTGGATAATGGTAGGGCCTTAGGGAGCATGATTGCTCATATGAGCTAAAGGACAAAGTCCTAAGATGATAATGATAGGGTGTTGTGGGGCTTGATTTCTCACACAAGCCAAAGAACTAGGTCTTTGAATGATGAAGGGGCATTGTGGAGCTTGGTTTCTTGCACAAGCAAAAGGACTACGTCTAAGAATGGTAATGGTATTCTTTGGATAGTGCGGATCTTGATGGCTTGCATAATCCAAAGGAGGGTTAGGGGTAGTTGATGATTGATTATCAAAAGTACATCATGAAACTTGATTTCTTGCATAAGAAAAAACATCCAAGTCTTCTTTATAAACCATATCATCCCAATCATGAGTTGGATCAAAAGCTAGTTCTTGACTGTGTTTCATGTACTAGTTTTTTGAAAAGAGGGTATGGATTTGTATCCTAAAAAATATTATATGTAGTTGGGTCTTCAAATTCATCTTCATACCAATCAAGTTCTTGAGTTGGATTTTAAGTTGTTTCATGACTTTGTTCCCATGAATGATTAATATGAGGTAGAGAGAAATCTATCTCACAAACCATATTAGCATCATTGGGGTCTTGACAAAAGCCATAAAAATTCATTTTGTGCATCCATTATATCATAAGTCAGATCGTAAGTGACTCCACCATAAGTGTAGTGAGACATATCTACATAAATGATGAAATCTCTAAAAATAAAAGGACTTAGAGTTCTATAAACTCTGAAAAACTATGTCTAAAGGACAAATGGTTCAAGCTTGGTCTAGCTTGGTCAAAAGGTGGAGCTGTATCTCTAATATGGTCTAAAAGTGGAAATTTATCTCTAAAATTATTTGTGTTAATACTTGGCATAAAATAGCCTAACATCAAATTTCTAATGTCAAATGTCATACATACAAAAGGTCAAGCATATGAATAAAAACTAGCATGTCAAAGGTCTAGTTCAAAGTGTTCCAAACAAGGTCTAAACTATGAAAGGGAAAAGTTGAGTTGCTAGGTCTTTTTTCCAAATGTGGAGTCAAAATATAAGCTCAATAAACAAGCATGTGCTAGGACTTTTGGCCAAACGGCATCAAAATCTAGACTTGAAACAAAGGCTGATGTGATTTGATTTAATCTAACAAGTTTGGAAACAACTTTGACATAGACCTAGCACACATAATCAAACATAAACATGATCAATTGGCATAAGGCATAATATAAAAGGCTATTTTTTCCCAAATAAAGTCACAAACAATGATGAGGATATGCATTAAACAAATAAGCCATCAATATTTTTTAATTTTGTGTAATTGATTAACCGAAGTTATGCAACCCAAAAGAGAAATATCTATGTATCATCCCTACAAATTGAGACTTAAATAGAAATCAATCAATATTTGAATCCAAACTTAACAAGGCTAATTAAAAACTCAATGTTTAAAACTAGGATTTGACCAAACAAGATAGACAAGATTGGATAGCATGACAACACAAGGTAAAGCTCTAAATGGTATATACAAAGTGGTTTAAAACAAATGGTTTTGATACAATGGTAAACAAGTCTTGAATCGAATTGAGTATCCTGATGATGTAATCATGTTTGAATGATGTGGTCAATGTTATGTTTCAAAGACTTAAAAGGCTCAAAATGTTTTGACATGATTTGGGAAGCATAACACTACCCTTTGCAACTCAAATACATTATTTTGACATGGATTATGAAAAAATAAACAAGTTTTAGTCTCAAAACATACCAAGTAAAAATGACCAAAATACACTAAGTATAATCATCCAAATCCTAGCAAGGGTATGGCAAAATGGGGTTTACTAAACTAGCAATTTTTTGATCATTCTAGGGGAATCAATTACAGAATGACTTTCACATCAAATGATGTAAAATATAAGCATGGAAATTGGGTGATTGTGGCATTGGCTAGTTTTAAAAAGGTCTAGTCCTTTTGACAACTACTACATCTTGTTATTCGCTTAATGTAGTGCGATGTCCAAATGTAGATATGTCCCATGTGCAACTCCAAAGGAGCCAAATGAAATCAATGTGAGGAGATGAAACCCCAAGTCAAATATTCTCTAAAGAACTTGTGAGAGATAATGATGCCCCCCTCACAAGCTAAGATACATAAATAAATAAATCATGAAAGTAGAAATACTTTAGGGTTGCTTTCAAGGTCACCCAAACTTTGACAATTTTTTGGGGAGCGCTTTAGATGACTTTCTTTCTAATCCTTGGACTAAGGTACTTACAATAGGAATGGCACTTTTGATTCCAAGGGTTCCCTATAGGGGACAAAGGGAAGATCATACACGCAACATTCTTCTTTTTGCCAAACAAGATTTGATTAAATAACTATTGTAAATAAAAATTAACAAGTGTGTTCAATTTAAAACCCTAAATGAAATGTTTGGTGGTGTTCATTTGACCCCTTGGTCTTAGTTACAAACTTTGAAAACATTCACCAAAAACAACTAAAAATTATTTGTTAAACACCAAAATAAAGCTCATAATCAATTTTTAAGCATGCAAAAGTGATTTAAACATGTTTTGAGCAAATATCTATCTTGGTCTTGTAGTAAAATTGTTAGCATCTCTTTTAGCTTTGAAGCCCTTTTGAGTTTGAAACAATGAACTTTGGAAAAAAAGGTCTCAAGTATGTGTTTTTTTGAAAAACACAATGATCGACATCGGTTAGTACCATCGACATCGATTACTCAACTATCGAGATATGGCCAATGTTGATTTTGTTGACCGACATCGATTAATCAATGACTAATGTCAGTATTTCCTGTTGATGTCGATTATTATGTAAAACTATGGCAACCAAAAATGGAAAAATAAAGTTAGAAAATCAATTTACAAGAGTTTTAAAGGCTCAAATGAATATTTCAAAGTTGAAAAATGGTCTTCTTCATGTGTATGATGCATCTAGTCCCACTGGGTGTGTCATTATGTGATTTAAGAATTTGACTCAAGAGAGGATGGTTAGTATGGTGTTAGTTCCAAAATAAAAACTAAATGAAATAAACACACTAATAGCATAACATCTCTAGGCCTAGACACTAGGGAGAGCTTAGTTAATAAAAATAAATGATAAATACAACAAAAAAACAAGGAATCAAATACAATAATTCTTTCACCTTCCTCGGATGCTCCAAATGCCTTTGTAGTGGTGGATTGTTGAGCTTGTGCTCATGAAGTCCTTTAGCAATGGAAGTTTGACAACCTCCATCTCTCCTTGGCACCTTTGGCTTGTGGATTGGCTTGGCTTGGAATCAATTTGGCATTATAACACTAGTTTCTTGAAGCTTTTAGAACCAATTTTGCATTATAACTTTGCACAAATTAAGTTTCAAAATGATGTTGTGAGGCCTCTTATTTATATATTTTTGGATTTGATCATAATCAACCTGAACCATCCATCTCAAGATTGAGATGTGTGGTTGAGGATTAATTAAATTTTTGGAATTAATTTTTTAATTGTCCTCATCATGGCATTGGAATAAAGGGCAATTAAGAGGCATGGAGGACAAAAATCTTGATATTTGTGGCATTTATGGCCTAGGGATGTCTTTCCAAGAAATTGTTGGGGATCAACCAATAATGGATTACACTTGTGAAAGCAATAAACGCAAAAATAAATCAGATAGATAAGCAACTGGAATGATAAATAGCACAGAACAAGAGATACAAGAAAACACCCTGAAAACTTGTATTAAAACTCTTTACAAAAGGAATACAATTGAAGAAACTTCTTTCTTCCACACCTCTCTCAGATGCACACAAGATCTCTCACTATATCTCTATTCCTCAATAGCTCTCTCTCTCAAGTACACTCAAATCCAACAACCTGGATTGATGCAACTCAGTACTGTCCTTCAAACATTCACAATGTTCTACTCATACTCACACACTAAGCTAAGAAGATCTTTCCTACATATAGAGTTAGGAAACTTGAGCATGTACTTACAATAAACAGTTAAGCCTCTTGAACAAGGGCTCTAAAAATAATATTGCTAATAATAGAGACACGAGCTTGAGACTACAACTCAAACTCATCATGCAAACACTCGCTTCTGTCCTCAAAAATCGCTTTCTGGACACACAGGTAACCGACGTCGGTTCCTGCCTGTTCGCCTGTGACCATCGCCGGCCGACCATACCACCAATGTCGACGCCTCTGTAACTGCAACTGACCAACGTCGGTCACTCCTGACCGACGCCGGTGTTTGTGTAGACCCGAACCTGTTTAAAGTCTGCTCCTTGGTGAAGCTTTTAGCTCCACACCCTAACAATCTCCCACTTGGAGATAAACAGCTGCACCAGTACCTGTACAGCAACATCTTCTAGCTCCTCCATCTTCAACTCAATCATGAAGACCAATAGAAGTTGAATGAAGATTCAACTTCTCCTTTGTAACCGGCTTTGTTAACATATCAGCAAGATTTCTATCTGTATGGATTTTCTCTAGCTTCAACTCACCATCTTCCAATACCTGCCGTATGAAGTGGTACCTTAGCTGTATGTGCTTGGTTCTTGAATGAAAAGCTGAGTTCATAGCCAAATGGATTGCACTCTGACTGTCACTATACAATCTGCAACTCCCATGCTCCCTTCTAAGCTCTTCCATGAACCGTGTCATCCATATCATCTCCTTGCTAGCTTCTATGGCTGCAATATACTCTGCTTCTGTAGTTGACAAGGCAACAACCTTCTGCAACTTAGATATCCAGCTAACCGTCGTTCCACCTACAGTAAAAACATAACCTGTGGTGCTCCTCCTGCCATCCAAATCACCTGCCTTATCTGAATCTACATAACCATGTAGAGAAGTATCTGAACCTCCATAGCACAAGTGTCTACTGCTGGTTCCTCTCAGATATCTAAGGATCCATTGAACTGCTTTCCAATGTTCCTTACTTGGATTGGCCATATACTTACTTACTACTCCCACTGCTTGGGCAATATCTGGTCTAGTACACACCATTGCATACATCAAACTTCCTACCGCAGAAGAATATGGAACCTTACTCATGTACTCTACCTCATCATGTGAATTAGGATATTGTTCTTTACTCAACTTAAAATGTCCAGCCAAAGGTGTGCTTACCGGTTTAGCATCCTGCATATTGAACCGTTTCAACACCTTGTCCACATAATCCTCTTGAGACAATATCAACCTGTGATTTTTCCTGTCTCTCTTAATGCTCATGCCAAGGATTTTCTTTGCTGCTCCCAAATCCTTCATAGCAAACGTTTGAGCTAATTTCACCTTAAGCTCAGAGATATCCTGCATGTGAGATCCTGCAACCAGCATATCATCTACATACAACAATAGAATAATATATCTACCGTTATCAAATCTCTTAAAATATACACAATGGTCAGATTGACACCTACTGTAGCCATGCTCAGTCATAAACCTGTCAAATTTCAAATACCATTGCCTAGGAGCTTGCTTGAGGCCATACAAGCTTTTCTTCAACCTGCACACTAACTTCTCCTTACCCTTGACCTCAAAACCTTCTGGCTATTCCATGTATATTTCCTCATCCAAATCTCCATGAAGAAACGCTGTCTTAACATCTAGCTGCTCAAGATGCAAATCCTCAAAAGCAACCAAAGACAATACAACCCTTATAGAAGTCATCTTAACAACAGGAGAAAAAATCTCACCAAAGTCAATACCTGGCTTTTGTGCAAATCCTTTCACAACCAATCTGGCCTATATCTCATCTGTCCATCCTCACCTTCCTTCAACCTGTAGGTCCATCTGATCTTCAGTGTTCTCTTACCAGCTGGCAATTCAACCAAATTCCATGTTTGATTCTCTCTTAAGGACTCCATCTCCTCAACCATGCCACGCTCCCACTTACTCCTGGACTCCACCTGTAATGCTTCTTCAAAACTCTCTGGTTCTCCACCATCAGTTAGCAATAAATAATATAAGGAAGGAGAATATATAATTGGAGGCTTACTTACCCTTTCTGACCTCTTGATGGGTGTCTTGGACTCGTTCTCAACACGATGTCCACCCAAATTTTCTGACAGTGACCGACCTCGGTCACCTGTAGACCTGTTACTGGCCGACGCCGGTTCTTCCTGGCCGACGTCGGTGCCTGTTCTGCCGACATCGGTCTCTGTATGACCGACATCGGTTTCTATACTGCCGATGCCGGTTCCTAACCTGCTGACGTCGGTCTCTGTGTTTTCCTGTAAGTGATTATTTCTTTTCCCCGCGAGCTCATTTTAGACCATGACTTCGTCCAATTCACTATTGCTCTGCCCAGATTGATCTAGCTTCCTTATCTGATCACTGTACATCACTCTTTCATTGAAAATAACCTCACGGCTCCTAATTACCTTGTTAGTTCCTAGATTCCAAAATCTGAAACCAAAATCATCTTAGCCATAGCCAATAAACGTGCACCTCATAGACTTAGCATCAAGCTTCTTTCTATTTTCCTTATCTACATGCATAAAGGCTTCACAACCAAAAACTTTGAGATATGAGAGATCTACCTTTTTACCTATCCATGCCTCTTCTGGAATTCCACCATCCAAAGCTGTAGAGGGTCCTTTGTTAATCAGGAACACTGCGGTGTCAACTGCTTCTGCCCAAAACTCTAAGGGCAACCCAGCATGTAATCTCATACATCTTGCACGCTCCATGATATTTTTGTTCATCCTTTTAGCAATACCATTCTGCTGAGGTGTCCTTGGAACCGTCCTTTGCCTATGGATTCCGTGTGTGTAATAATACCAGTTAAACTTAAGACTGCAGAACTCACCACCATTATCAGATCTCAAGCACTTCAATCTTCTGCCTGTTTCATTCTCAACCATAGCTTTCCAAATCTTAAAAGTCTCAAAAACATCAGATTTCTTTTTAATACAGTAGATCCATACCTTTCTTGTGGCGTCATCTATGAATGTAACATAGTACCGTGATCCTCCAATAGAGGCTACCTGAGCCGGTCCCCACACGTCTGTGTGAACAAGCTGTAACTTCTGCCTTTTCTTAGTAGACCCAGTCTTGAGAAAACTAACCCTTTTCTATTTTCCAAATACACAATGCTCACAAAATTCTAGATCCATACTTTTCAAATCTGAAAGCATACCTTTAGACTTAAGAATTGACATCCCCTTCTCACTCATGTGGCCAAGCCTTGAGTGCCATTATTAGCATCCACATCTAAAGTAGATAAAACAGAAGGAGATTTGTTAGTAACACAATTACACAAATAGAGAGTACCTTCTCTCTTACCTCTGGCCATAACAAGTGCACCCTTGGTCACCTTCTAAGAATCTGTTGTGAGAGTTACTGTACAACCCTCATCACCTAGCTTACCTACAGAAATCAAATTTATTTTCAAACTAGGAACATGCATCACATCTCTCAACACCCATGTGTTGCCATTCTGCATCTTCAGCTACACTTTACCTTTGCCAATAATCTTACAAGGCTCATCATCCCCTAAGTACACTATTCCAAAATCTCCATGGATATAGTCACTGAAATATTCTCTGTTAGGGGTAGCATGGAAAGATGCACCAGAATCTAATACCCAAGATTCTATATTATTATGCAAAGAGAAAATAAGAGCATCCTATGCAATACCTGCAAACTTTGCCTCTTCCTTTCCTTCGTGTTGATTCTCCTCCTTAGGCTTTGACCAGCAATCTCTGCTTATGTGCCCCAACTTTCCACAATTCCAGCATTGTGGCCTTCTGCCATTCCTGGATTTGGATCTGCCTCTTCCCTTAGACTTAGATCTTGATCTCCTCTTGCTCCTTTCTTTTTGCCTTCCCCTGCTCTCAAGATTTAAAGCGTTCCCAGATGTCTCTTCTGTGTTTTTCCTGCGAATTTCCTCATTCAAGATAACACTAACCACATCCTCTACTTTTAAAATATTCAAAGCAGAAGCAGTATTAGAAACTGCCATTACCAAGCCATGCCAGCTTTCAAGCAAAGGACATAATATTAAAAGAGCTTTTATTTCATCTTCAAATACAATATTGACTGAACTTAACTGATTAACAATACCATGGAAATCATTCAGGTGATTAGAAACAGATCCACCTTCTTGCATATGCAAATTAAATAACTGCTTCATAAGATATACCTTATTAGAAGCGGAGGGTTTTTCATACAAATTTGCTAACGTAGTCATTAACTCTACCATTGTTTTAGCCTGTGACAAATTAGATATCACAGTGGATGCAAGACTCAGTCTTATAGACCCCAAAGCCTTTCTGTCAAGAACTTCCCATTCTTCATCCTCCATGTCCTTGGGCTTCTTTGAAATCCCACCTAATGGTAAGTAAATATCTTTCTGATACAGATAGTCCTCTATCTGCATTCTCCAATGTTGATAGTTCTTGCCATTAAACTTTTCCATTCTCAATTTACTTTCTTCTGCCATTGCTTCTCCCACTCAAACAGAAATCCCTGCAGAAACCCCTGTGAGCAACCTATAATCCAAACACACTACACAAATTTGAACCACCTATTAGTGAACCTGAGCTCTGATACCACTTGTTGGGGATCAACCAACAATGGATTACACTTGTGAAAGCAATAAACGCGGAAATAAATTAGATAGATAAGCAACTGGAATGATAAATAGCACAGAACAAGAGATACAAGAAAACACCCTGAAAACTTGTATTAAAACTCTTTACAAAAGGAATACAATTGAAGAAACTTCTTTCTTCCACACCTCTCTCAGATGCACACAAGATCTCTCACTATATCTCTATTCCTCAATAGCTCTCTCTCTCAAGTACACTCAAATCCAACAACTTGGATTGATGCAACTCAGTACTGTCCTTCAAACATTCACAATGTTCTACTCATACTCACACACTAAGCTAAGAAGATCTTTCCTACATATAGAGTTAGGAAACTTGAGCATGTACTTACAACAAACAGTTAAGCCTCTTGAACAAGGGCTCTAAAAATAATATTGCTAATAATAGAGACGCGAGCTTGAGACTACAACTCAAACTCATCATGCAAACACTCGCTTCTGTCCTCAGAAATTGCTTTCTGGACACACAGGTAACCGACGTCGGTTCCTGCCTGTTCGCCTATGACCATCGCCAGCCGACCATACCGCCGACGTCGGCACCTCTGTAACTACAACTGACCGACGTCGGTCGCTCTTGACCGACGCCGGTGTCTGTGTAGACCCGAACCTGTTTAAAGTCTACTCCTTGGTGAAGCTTTTAGCTCCACACCCTAACAGAAATGAGGTCACTTGATGATGTAGATATTCAATATTCATTTCCAAAAATAATTATTTAACAAGTTTCCATGGAATTATTAATTAGGCCTTGATTTGGGTTAATTAGCTCTTGAGCATGATTAAGCACTTTGTGCACAAATTACCTAAATTGATCAAAATGCCTTATTATTGGTCCAAAATTTGACTGGATTGGAATTGGAAGGTGATATCAGATGTGTTGGAACCGTAATCCCATTTAGGATGTTTCCAACAACAAATAACAAAGGCACAAGTCTTGTGCAAAATATTTGATAGGGAAGAGCAATCTAGAGCACCCAGGTGAAAATTTGGCATTTTGACTCAAAATGATCTGATCAAAGTTAGCTGACCCATAAATTACATTACCCCATTTTAGGACACCCTAGCCAAAATCATCACTTGAATATGTCACTTTCACATCATTTTTAATGTTTGTATTTTTAGGCCAAATTGTGTATTTTAGGTGGAAATTAGCCAAATCCCTGATTAGAGGTTATCAACGACCAATTCTAGGTGTCTACATCAAGTATCACTTTTTAAGAGAAAAGGTTGAAAATCAAGAGGTCATAACGGAATATGTGCCAACTTAGGATCAAGTTGTAGACATATTCACCAAACCTTCTCCCAAGGAATAATTTGAGTATCTGAAATAGAAATTAGGAGTGGTGGCTCCTACGTCACATCATTAGATTTTAGTAATAGGGCATGAGTCCAGGGGGAGGATCATAGAAACTTTGTTAATACTTAGAAGGAGAGAGAAAATACAAATCAAGTATGCATATTTTTTAAAATTTATAATGATTTTATGGTTTTAGTTTCTTGGACAAACTCCTTTATCTAATAAAGGAGGAGAAAAACTTGGACAAACAGTGAGAAAGTTAAAGTCCCTTTACCATTGATGTCAAATGGAGAGAAAAAGTGCAAATGCTCTCTGTAAAATCTTTATGTTTATCAAATAAGGATCAAATCATGTGTCCAAGGAGTTTTTATGCAAGTGTTCCATTGCCTAAGGGGGAGAAATTTTGGAATGAACAACTTCATCTCACGTTTATCAGAAGCCAATGCAAGTAATGCAAGTACAGTCAATGACAAAGAAGGAACAAATCATGCACTACAAGATCAGAGCATTTACTTTTACATCAATGATAAAAGGGGATAATTTTGGAAATATGATTGTAATTTAATGTCAAAAGGGAGATTGATGGCATTATGGATGTCATTGATGTCAAGAGGATCAGACAGGTTTGATGGAGAGAAGAGCATGTTTTACAATTACATAGTATAAGTTGAAATATTGTCATATAATGTTGTCATGATTTTATAGAGACCATTTTTGGATATTTTAAAACAAATTTAAAGAATATCCATTATGGGTTCTTCAAGAGCATCTCATATATATGGTTTCTAGGTTCAGATGAAGATAAATGAGCCCAAAAAAGATTTATTTAAGCTCTAAGACATTACTAGGATTTCTCAATAAAACCCTAAGGTTTTTAGTCATGGCATCCATAGGAATTTTCTATTTTCATTTTGATTGGATATAGGTGGGACCTAGTCACTTAAGTTATAACTTAAGCATTCCTCATAATTATGAAACCAGCCCCTTCAACCTAGCAATTACTGGATTGTAGTAGTGATTAAAGACTTTAATATTTCCTAAGTCCTCAACTTAAGACTTATTAATGAATATCACTAAATCATATGATGAATATCTAATAATACTTACAATATTCAATGTCAAAGGTACGTGAGAGTGAACGTGCTAGTGCCAAGTGTCACAAGTGTAGAGACTAACAATGTGTAGAAGGAAAACACAAATACCAAGTGTCACAAGCATGGGGACTAAAATTAGAGTGCTCAGAAGGCATACACTAATGCCAAGTGTTACAAGTGTAGGGACTAAAAAAATTCATAAGGCATGCAAGAGTGGCAAGTGTCACAAGTGTGAGCACTGATAGTAATGTGCAAAAGGCATGTGAGAGTGCCAAGTATCACATTCATGGGAGCTTATCGGATAGAGAACTAATGAGAGTATTATTCTATCAAAGGATATAATGGTAAGTGCATGATCCTAAAATGAAGATCAATAGAGCATGTGGAGTCAAAGAGGTCAAAGTATCTAATGTTCAATGATAGTAAAAGGTAAATTTTGTGTTACTTTTGAATATCTAACTGATGTGATTTAAAAATTGAAACATTAAAGTTTAGAAGGTTGTAAATATATAATGGAGCATGTGAGCATGTTAGATCTTGATCTAATGAATGTGTTTTAAAGTTGAGACATTTAAATGAGGATCATTGGATCATGGCATGAAACTTAATATCAATGGTCAAAATTTAAAGATATGTTCATATCAACGATCAAGTGATGTAACATACAGGAAATATGCATTATATAACACAGAGAACAATATAGATCATTATGATTGATCTAAATTGTGTAATATGGCATGTGCATCAAAAATAGAGCCTTAAATATGCTAAATATAGTAAAAGATAGAATTATTATGGTGGTGCATGAATTCAAGAAGTGGGAAACTTGTAGGAGCATGTTGTGTTAACGACTAAGTGTAAACATAGAAAATATGTGAGACTTAGATTAATAAATATATATACATCATCTAGGAAATAAACTAAGTGTTGAAAAAGGTTAAATTAAGAGGGAGAGAAAGAGAGGAAGAGAGATGCAGAGTAGAGTATAAGTAGTTACAAAATAGGTCTGTAACATAAAACTAGATTCATTTATGAATCAATCTTGTAATCTAGAGTTGTATCTCTAAAATAGATTTGATTGGTAGGTGACATCAGAAGAGCTGAGTTGGTACTCAGTTAGGGAGTTGGTGTTTCCCTATATTAGGTGATCTTAAATCATGGGATTGGTGTTTTCTTAGGATCGGTGCCTTTAAACATCGTAACTAGTGAGATTATTGATTGTGAAGTTAGATTAGAATAGTATATTCTAGCAATTATTCTCATGGTGGTTTTTCCCATATTAGGTTTTCCATGTAAATCTATTTTTATGCATATGTGTGTGTGTGATCTATGCATATCTTTTCTAAATTGATTTAAAAATGATTAAAGGAATAATTTTAATCAATTTATTGATTCACCCCCCAGTAGATAGTTGTGTTCTAACATCTTCTATCAAACCTCTAGCTCTAGTCCCAACAACATATCAAGACCCTTGTATGCTTGTCAAAGGAAAAGGCCTCATGGAGGATCACTTTATATAGATGCAGATAGCATACCAAACTTATTTGAACCTATCACATAATTTTAATGACATGACCATGTCAAATAGACCTCTTATTGGTTTAGCTCCTTCAATAAGAGTTTTAATAGAATTGATAGGTCAATAAAATTAGGTTTTAGACCCATTTACACAAAACACTTTGGTTGAAAACATGTTCCATACCCTAACCATTGCATAAGTGTCTTTTGCTTCTATGCAGAACATTGAGCAAAACACATTGGACAATGTGCAAACAATGTCCAATCCAAACCAAAATGGTGTTAACATACAAGTAACTAGTACACAAATAAATGTGCCTTTAACTAGCACCATTAGTGGTTCTTAAAATTAGGGAGTAGGATTTTTTATGCCCCAATCTAAAACAACTACCACTAATCCTAAACCAATTGCTTCTTCAAGCACTCAACCAATAAGATTAGGTTGCCAACCAATAACTAGTGTCATGCCACAACAAAATGTGATGAATCTTACTCCTCCCTAATAGGCAACAAGTAATATTCCACAATAATAGGCATCATCTAACATATCAATGCATCAAATGCAGAACATATTTTTGCCTTAACATGGGATAGCCAATGTTCCACCTCATCAGGTAGTAGTGAACATACATCTTTCCTCACAAAGTAATATACTAATTCAAAACTAAATGATGTCTGACCACTAACATGTAAATATTGCTCAGGGCCAGGTGCCAAATCTCCTACATGTATCCACTTTCCAACTAGGATACACACAATAAATAGGTTCCAATGTTCTTCAAGTACCTATTAGGCAACCTTTGCCTTTCATGAAAAATGTGCCACAGGTTCAAAGATAGGGTCTTGGTTCACAAGTCCCCCCTCAACAACAAGGTTCTATTAATTAGTACCATGTCCCTATTCAACCTCAACAAGCATATTACGTCTATATCCCTCCATCCCAACATCAAAATCCCCAAAATCAAGCCTACATACCCCACCCCAACTAGAATATCATGCAACCTCAAGGGCAATTTTAATAATTACACCCTAATCCACATATGCGTATTCTTGTCCCGTTTCATAACCAAACCAGCATACCCTAACAAATACCTCCATCATACCCTAATCAAATTAATCCACTTGTGACCACCTAGCCTCCACTTTAAACCAATGTTCCTTCTAGTTTCCTAGCCCAAGAATTACAATAGATGAACGATGTAATTGCTACCATCCAAGCTAGAAAACAAACCAAAAATTTCAAGCTGGACAATGTGTGTTCTTATCCTTTTAACATGGAATTCTTAAAAATACCATTTCTTCTAGGGGACAAACCACTAAAATTTGACAAATATAAGTGGAAAGGTGACCCCAAGGTTTATTTAATAGATTTATTTATTGCATGCTAGCCAGTGGCATATAATGACATATGCCTATTACTGTTGTTCCTAAGGAGTCTGGCAAGACAAGCCTTGGAGTGGTTTTTAAAGTTTCCCAAGAATTTAGTATTATATTTTGATGATCTTTCCAACAAGTTTATGAAACACTTCTCGTATAATCTTGAGTATGAGATTTCATTGGTCAACTTAATGCAAGCTAAAAAAATGGCTACTGAAAGTTTTTTAAGTTATCTACAGCAATGGAGAGCCCTTGCTATCTAATTCACCCATAGTTTACTAGATAAACAATTGGCCACTATGTTTACCAAAAAATTGTATAGCGAGATTTTTTATCATTTAGAACTACAGTGTGCACATACCTTTAAAGATATATTTGACAAAGGTTTGTTGATCAAATGATCCCTTATTAACAAAAGGATCATAAATCTTACTTCATCAAATCAAAATCTATCTACCAATCAAGGAAATGTCTAGAACCAAGTTCAAACACAAGCATTGTAACCAATACAGGCCAATAATTATGAAAAACCCAAGCCATTCAATTAAAATAAGAATTTTTTGGGAAATAGAGTATCCAAGTCATGACATGCCCAAATAGTGTAACCACCATCTGCTTAGCTCATGCAACATATACAAATTACTCCTAACCCATATTCGTCAAATGTAGTAAGCGTATAAGCCCACGTAATAAATTCAACTACCTTTGTCATTACAAACCCCTCCTCTAAGGAGAATAGTGCCTACTCATGATATTTTTAGTGACCTTGGAAAACCTATTGAATATATGTTTCACAAGATCACCAATACTAATTTTATTAGGACTATACTGAAATATTATCCTAAGGGCAATCTTTATCCTGATTAGTACCGACAAGATAAATTCTATGAATATCATTGGGTTAATAGACATAATTTGTGACATTTTTTTTAATAAACATTTGATTCAAAATATGTTATAGAATCGGGAGATAACATTGGATGATGGTGCTTCCAATTCTAATTAGAACCTTGGAATATATCAAAACCCCTTTCCCCAACATAACAACCAACAATAGTAATAGCAGTAGCAACAACAACAATGACTAGTACAACAATAATAAAAATATCAACTGAATCAAAAATAGAAGAACCAACAACATCAACATAATGGATGGGACCAAGGTTAGAACAAAAATAACTAGCAAACCTACCATGTAGTTGCACATGACTACAAATAGGTTGTAGGCCATATTGCAGGAGGTCATATTTCTACCATCTCCATAAATCCAAGACCAAATACCAATAAATCAAGACCTTTTCTAAATAATGCTAATCAACCAACTCACATTGATAATCCTTCCTTGACCTAGGACCACATACAAGCATACCAACAAATAGGTATTACTAATTTTAGACCCTATATTGATAGCTTGTCCTTACCTCATGACCACACATAAGTGCACCAACAATTGAGACTTGTCCTATCTGGTCCCCACCACCACCATAGTATATTAGCAACCATGGTCCTGTATCTCAACTTGATTGTGTAATCACAACTCGATGATAAAATATTACCATCCTAGGGCCACAACCATCTACCACTTTGCCCATCATCTGACCATCTATTTTACCTTGGAATAAGCCATTTAACATTGTTCAAGATAAGACATTTGACATTTTAGAATAATTGAAAAATATGCCAACATTAATCTCCATTTTAGATTTGTTGTGTACATCAACAATCCAAAAAAACATATTAAATGAGTTCTTTAGACAGTCCATAGTTTCAAGTGACATCCCCTGACAAATTTCAAGCTTTAGTTGGACACTTAGCTCCAGCCCAACAAGTAACCTTCAACCAAAGTGTTATGTCATCCTGTGGCCCACTTCATAATAATCCATTGTACATTGAAGTTTACATAAAGTGTCACTATGTAAAATGTATCCTTATAGATAATGGATCAGGTCTAAACATAGTGTCTCTAAAGCTCATCAAGCTTCTCAGGTACATGACAGTAGATCTCCAAGAAAAAATAATAACCATTAAAGCCTATGACAATGAAGAATGAGAATCATAAGGTACCATTTGTTTACCAATTATCCTTGGGCCCTTGACCCATGATACATTTGTCTATGTGCTAGATCTTGATTTATCATACAATATGCTTTTGGGTAGACCTTGGTTATATGAAATTCATGTAGTCCCATCAATGTTGCACCAATGTATCAAGTTCTCCCTTCATGAATGGAGGTTTTTATATTAGGAGATTTACATCCATATGAGTATTGAAAATATATAAAGGTCAAGTTCAAGATCTATAACTATCATTTCAGCATGAATCTAGTTAGGAAATATGATAAGGGAAAGGCAATACTCCTTGATTTACTAGATGATAACGACATTGATCCTAATACCCTTGATTCACTTTCCCACATGCCACCTCCTAAAATATCCAATCATTATACCATCTCAGCTAATGGCCTAGGAGAATATTTGACCCATGACACCTTTCATATTACAAACCTTCCATAGAACCCCAAGTCTTTTGGAAGACCTAAATCCAAACCACTTCACATGGAATGGAAAAGCAAGGGAAAAGACAACCTTCATAGTCTAAGAACTGTCACTTTTATACTAGCATCTAGCCTAGAACAAGACCCTCTCAAAGGTGATGAATCATGGTTGTACAATGACAAGCAGGCCCATTATTATAAAAATGCAAAGTATCTTATTCTTAATAGGATCATGGAAAATCAAGATGATGAAAGAGGAGGCCTCAGACCAAATCAACAGGGAACACTTGAGTTGATTTATATGACTAAGTATAAAGGACCCTATAGACTTAGATTTAAATTACCTAGGGTGACCCCATGTACCTTAATCAAGTTCCAACACCTATGATTAGTGATGATGATGCTGACAATAAAGTAGAGTCTAATCATAGCCTTTTTGATAACCTAGCCAAGACCAATCTGTTTGACACTCATTCCATTTGTACCCTTAGAGTAGTCATTTATCACAATCCACTTCCATTGTATTATCCCTAATTAATAGATTGGGGCCAAAAATAATCCAATGTGCTAATAGATGAGTTTCAAAATGATGAGGATTTCTATGATTCACATCACCATCTTTCCCATTGGGGGATTTTGATTCATCATGCCTAGGAGAACTCAAAGAATTAGTCCTAATAGAGGACTCTGACATAGCCAAATAGTTCAAATCTTTGACTACTATTCTTGAAGATGGTTCGACCCTTCTAGTGGAAGACACAATAGAGGTTAACATCGGGTCCCCAGATGACCCAAAATGGATCAAGCTAGGTGCATCATTTACTAAGGAAGAGCATGAAGTATTTATAACCCTTTTGAGGGAATTTGTTGACATATTTTCATGGGCCTATTTAGACATGCCAGGTTTAGACCCCACTTTGGTTATGCACCACCTTATAGTACATCTTGATGCTAAACTGTTGAAACAAAAGATATGTAAGATGCATCTTTGCATTGTTTTATTAATAAAGAAAATTTTGGAAAAACTCTTGGAAGTAGGATGTATTCGGTCGATCAACTATTTAAAGTGGATCTTAAATATTGTTCTAATCAATAAGAAGCCAAAATGAATCAAAATCTATACTGATTTATATGACATGAATAAAGCTTTCCCTAAAGATTATTTTCCATTGCCAAACATTGACATGATCATTGAATCCATAGTAGGTTATGAAATGCTTTCATTAATGGATGGATTCTCAGGCTACAACTAGATCATAATAATAACAAAATACCAACATAAAATAATGTTCATCAATCCATGGGGAACATTTTATTATCAAGTTATGTTGTTTGGTCTTTAAAATGTTGGATCCACATACCAAAGGGCTATGAATATCATATTTCATGATATGATACATGACATTGTTGAAGACTTGTCAATGACATTCTTGGAAAATTAAAGATTAGGGCTGATCATCCAATAGTGCTACGTAGAATATCTAAAATATTATGCAAGTACAAAGTCAAGCTTAATTATAAGGAGTGTGTCTTTGGAGTTACTTCAAGCAAATTTCTTGGTTTCATTTTATCTCATTCGAGCATCCAAGTCAATCTATCCAAAGTACAAGCCATAACTCATAGGTCATCATTGACTAATGTGAAACAAATCCATAGTTTATAGGGCAATATCTAGTCTATCTGATGATTCATATCATATTTAGCCAACAACTATCATCTTTTTACACATATTTTGAATAAGGGACTCACATTTCACTAGGATGATTACTGTTAGACAACTTTTTAGCAGTTAAAGGACTATCTATTAAACCCACCTATTTTGTTGCCTCTTAAGCTAGGAAAGCCATTTTTATTATATTTATCAGCTATAGACAATGCCCTAAGGTAAATTTTGGCTCAACATGATGATAATGGAAAGGATCATGTTGTGTAATATCTAAGCCACACTGGTCACATATGAACACAATTATACACCCATTAAAATATATTATTTATCTATGGTCTTCATAGCTCAAAAACTATGTCATTACATGTTAAAAAATAAGACCATGGTTATTTCAAAAGTAGATCCACTCAAGTATCTACTATCTAAAATATATTTACAAGGATGCATGGCCAAATGGATTATTCTTCTCAGTGAGTTTGACATCAAGTACGTCAACCAAAAATCCATTAAGGGGCAAGACCTTGTAGATCAATTTGTTGAAGTACCCCTTGCCGATACAAAATCACTTACATTTCAATTTCTTGATGAATCCATTATGACCATCATTGATGCACCTCTTGAGGAGCAACTTTGGAAGCTATATTTTGATGGATCATTTGCATTACATAGATTAGGGGTAGACCTTTTATTTATTACACCATAGGGGGGTATAATCCCTAAATCATTCAAGCTCAAATTTCCTTGTACCAACAACATGGATATATATAAAGCACTTATTATAGGGCTTTTCCAAATGGTACAATGGAACATACAACATCTTAAGGTTTATGGTGATTCTCAATTAATCATCAATCAAGTTACAGACCATTTTTAGACCAAAGATGACAAGCCAGTGCCATATAAGGCCATGGTAGACACTCTCAAATAATAGATTATTGATTTCTAGTTTGAGCATATACTAAGAGCAAGCAACAAAACTACACATACCATGTCTACAATTGGGTCATTTATTTAACATATAGACATGATTAAAGAGTATCAATTCCTCGTCAAGAATTTTCTAGTACCATCTCGTATGCCTTCAATCATCATGATGATCTATGATATTGTTGGTCATATCTTTATCTAGTATTCAAACCTTTAAAACTACCTCCATGACCAAATTATGCCACCCAACCTATCCCAAAAATAATCCAAAGCCTTCATTCACAAAACTACTCATTATACCTTACTCAGATCAACCCTTTACCATTGTAGTTTTGATGAAACTCTAATTCATTTATTAACTTTGTAAAAATCTACTCTGTAAGTATGGGAAGTTCATGAAGTAGTATGTAAACCCACACCAAAATATCTATCCTCTCCAAAAATCTCTTGCATACCAAGTACTATTGGCCCATAATGGATATAGATGCAGTTGCATATGTGAAAAAGTGTGAAAAATGCCAATGGCTAGTCGAGACTCTAAAACCAATGCTTACACCATGGTCATTTGTTATATGGGGCATTAACCTCATTGGGAAGATAAACCCCACCTTATTAGATGACCATAAACATATTCTTACCACCAAAGAATATTTCACTAAGTGGGTTGAAGCTATACCCCTCACATGACTGAAAAGTAAATTTCTAAATTTATTTTAAACCATCTCATATGTCAATATGGTGTCCCCTTTGACATTATATCTGATAATGGTAGATCATTTAAAAATAAATATGTCAAATCACTATGTGCCAAGTACAATATTACTCAACATTTTTCCATGACATATTACCCACAAGGTAATAGCCAAGTACAAACATCCAATAAAACCATTGTTAACATCTTTGAAAATGTTTTCAATGATACTAGTCATGATTGACACCTTCAAATATTCCATGCCCTCTAGGCTATCTCACCAATAACCATACCCCTATAAGAACCACTCCATACTCACTTGTTTATGGCATAGAGGCCATTCTTCCCATTGAGATCGAATTACCTTCTCTATGCATCTCATTGAAGCATGTCCTAGATGATGAAGACTACTGAGTAGCTCATTTGCATGATATATAACTACTTGATGCCTGATGAGAAATGCATGACCACACTCAACAAACTTCAAGCATACCAAAACCATCTTTATGGGTAGTACAATCAACATGGCAAGCATATAAAATTTGAACTTGGTGATCTCATCCTTAAAGAAAACCAAAAGAATACCGTGACTAAAAAGAAACATAAATTTAAGTTAAAACTAAACTAGATAGGTCCTTTCATCATTATTGAAAATTTTAACACTGGAGCATACATGCTCGCTACACCAAACAAATACAAACTTGATGAACCGATGAACATTATACACCTCAAGCATTACTTTGCTTGAGTGACCTAGGTTATTATCTACAATTATTATATCAAGTTGCACCATATTAACAATATTCTTCTTTATACCATACCATTCTACCATCCTATCATTATCTTATCATGTATCCATTCTACCATACCTTTCCCATCAACTGAGTTGTTTTATCACTCCCTACCTAGCCCTTTGCCCTTGCTTCCATTCCATTGGTTCCATATCTACTTTCAGAAAGAGGATTTAGATTCAATTTTGATAGTGGATTCAATATTTCTGACAGAGGTAGTATTTTGTAGAAGTAAGATATAAGTCTAGCAGTTGCATCCTTCATTTCTTGTTTGTTTCTTTCTCAATGTCATGTTACTAATTATAACCACCTATGGGAAAATTAGTGTCATTGACCTATACTATTTTATCCTAATTACAACAACCTATGGGTAAGTTAAGGGCATCAATTATTTATCATGCCTTAAAGTACCCCCTTGCTATTTTGATGATGTACTATGCCATTTACCATTTTTGCCTATTTTGTTTGAATTGGTTGCCACACTAGTCAGATTCATCTGCTATAAGGTGGAACTACAATGACTTGAGGTCCCATATTGGGACTATGTAGGAAGTCCTCAATACTTGTTGAAGTTATCTCAATTACCCCTTTTCCATTCTCTCACATTTTTACGAGAAACCTAAACCATGCTCTTGCCATTTTATGAGTAACCTAAGCTACACTCTCTCCATTTTACAAGAAACCTAAGCCACACTCTTGCTATTTTGTGAGCAACCTAAAAAAATTTCTCACCATTTTATGAGCTTTGACCATTTACTATCTCATAATTCTTGATTAAGTTGAGATACTCCAAAATTTTGAAAAACATTTTCAAAATCGATGTAAAAAACCCAAAAACATTAACCACTTCTTTACCTTAAGGATTCTAAGAACCCTCACTAAGTCACATGAAAATCACTTGTTACTTAGTTTCCCCATCCTTTATGGGCTTTTATCCCACACACTTGCCATTTTTCAATAACATTCCTATTCTTCTATCACATCCATCATGTTTGTTTTTCCTCAATTATCATTTTATTCCCATTTCCTAGGAGAACTACATTTGGCCTAAAGTTTTTATTTGGATCATCACATTCATGGAACTATGTAAGAAACATTCACTTTCCTAGTGCATATAGATATAGCTTGATCACCCCCTTACTTTTCTTATATTCCCCATTATGTTTGTTTTTTAAGTTGTCACTTATTGTCTAACATTAGGAATAATTGTTATTTGTCTCTTTGTTTGTTTATTTTCTTGTTTGTTTGTTTGTTATTTGTGTGCTTGTTTGTTTGTTTTTAGAATTGTTATCATGATTCATTCTATGTGTGTTCATTAGGTGATTCTTTGTGCATTTATACTTGAATCCATCCATATTCATACAGCTACATTACCATCATGGTTTTTATCATTGGTGCATTATTTTCCCTTGACTATTAGATCCCAAGAGTCAGTCCTTATGCATTTTTTGGCCCAATTCTCATGGTGTTCTATCATGATGCCTACCATCACATGCTACAGAAAAAATCATCTTCAATAATTTTACTCATCAATGACCACATCCACACCTCCTCGGCATTGGCATCATCAATCCCAATCATATCCCAAACAGAGTAATGAAACAACAAAATAATTCAACCTTTTTTAGTTTGGACATGCATCTCCCTTCTCACAGGTTATCCCAATTCATATTTATACTATGTCTCAATTAATCATCATCATTTTTTCCAATCATTAAATATCGACCATGTTTCCATAATTGGGGTACAATGCTTATAACCACTTATAGGCAAACCATTGTACACTGTCCCACCTGCATTCTCAATGATTATAATAGCCTTTGGCCAAATCATTGTGTTATCACCAATTCAAATCATTTTATTCTAGTTTTATCCTATTTTTTTATCCTAACTGGGGTAGCTCAATCTTCTCAATGATTATAATCACCTTTGGGAAAATCATTGTGTTATCATACCACATTACCATTATTGGGGTACAATGTTTATAACTATCTTTGGACAAACCATTGTACACCATCCCACTTGAATTCTCAATGATTCTACCCAACTTTGGGCACATCATTGTGTTATCACCCCATCATATTCATATGTTTGGTCCCCTCATCTCATTTATTTCTTTTGAGGGACCATTTTTCAACATTTTGCCCATCATTCCCTCGAGGGGGCACCATGTAATTCATCTATTGTCGTTGAAGTTGTAAGGCATACAGGACCTTTTCATTATTTGAGAATACATTAATGTTACTATAGCTTACAACACCTTCCCAAATAGGGTAAAATGTAGACACCTAAAACTGTCCATCAATGACCTCCAACCAAGCTTCAAACCAATTTCTAGAAAATATCATAATTTGGCCTAAAAACACTAAAACATGATAAATGGTTCAAACGGGTTATATACAAATGTTAGTTTTGGCTAAAGTATCCCTAAATGGGGTAATGCATTTTATGAGATCATTAGTTCTTTCTAAATAATTTCAAGCTAAAATGCCAAAAATATAATTTGACACTCTAGACCACTAAATTCCTTAAATTTGGAAGAACATGATAAATGTACATGTTATTTTGTGTCAACAATTTCCTAAATGGGATATTAGTTTTTACGCAACTAAAATCAGCCTCTAATTCCACTCCAATAAAATTTTGACCTAATAATATGATAGTTGGACCAATTTGATTAATTTTTACACTATTTTCCAAATAATTGCACTAAAATATTTAAATCTTACTTATGCAAATTAAACCAAATTATGAGCCTAAGTAAGAATTTCATGAAACTTGTTGAATATTTATTTTTGTAAATTAGTTTCTATTATTTACATCATCATATGACATCATATTTTGAGGTGGCTCCATAGGCCATAAATGCCACAAATATCTGATTAAGCCCTCCCATGTCTCATTAATGCCCCTTATTCCCAAATCATTATGAGATTATTTATGGATTTTATTTACATAATTAGATTAATTAATGGCCACACATCTTCATCTTGAGATGGGAAATCATGGTTGATCCAAGCCCATTTGAAAAATCTATAAATATAAGGTCTCACACTCATAATTTTAAGCTATCTTTGTGTAAATTTACCATGCTCAAATGATTTCAAAATTTATGTGATATAGTGTTATTATGCCAAATTATTGAGATAAGCTTCATAAGCTAAAGCCACAAAGAAAATTATTCCAAGGAGAGAAGGAGATATCCAAGCTCCATTATCACTAACTTCTTGAGCACAAACCAAGAAAGCCAATGAAGAGATCCTTTGGAGCATTCAAGGAAGGTGAGAAAGTTTGTTTTCTTGAAATTTAGTTATTCTTTATCAATGGTTTTTCCTTAATAATCTCCCCCTAAGCTTTAGGCTTAAGGTGTTAGTTTATTAGTGTGTTTTTGTATTTGATTTAATCTACTAACATGATAATAATCTCCACTTATTGGATTCCTATGTTCACAGATGTCAACTCCTACAGTTGTATGGATGAGTCATCTCGATATCCTTTGGAGTATTATCCTTAACTCAAGATGAGTGAGACACGATAGCAAGTTTTCTCTCATAATCAATTATCTTTTAAATGACCAAAATTTAGTCAGAATAAGGCGTATCTTGTGACTCATTATTCTAATTGATGAACTATCTATGCAGACACATTTAGATGGAAATTTCAACACTATAATGTCCCTCTTACTCTTCATTAGGCCCCAGGACTAAAATTTGTAGTTGGCCAAATGTATCCCTTAAGAGAAGATTCTCATCCCTAAGAGTGTAAATAGATTGAAATTTGAATTCACATTTTATGAGACTTGTGATGAGTAGATATGAGTCGTCAGATACTAAAATTGCATGGGTAAGTCTTATTAATATCCCTTAGAGGATTATTTCCCACTCAAGATGAGTTGGACACAACACTGAGTTTTCTTTTGCATCCAAATGTCTCTTAAGTAACTTAAAGTTAGTCAGTGAGAGGTGTATCTTGTAAATTGTTATCTAATCGATGAACCATATATGTACATGTATATATATGGGTGAATAAATGTTATAATGACCTCCCTTCATTCTCCATCATTCCTTAAGACTGAAAGTTTTAGTTTTTCATATGCATCCCTTAAGAGAATCTTCTCATCCTTGAGAGTATAACTGAGTGAATTTTTATCACACATTAAAGGAGAACCATGAAGGGTAGAGATGAATAATCGTATCCTAAAATTTATTGGGTAAGTCCTTTAAGACCCCATAGAGGATTCTATCTCACTTAAGATGAGTAAGACATGACAACAAGTTTTTTCTCACAGCCAAATCTCTCTTAAGTAACAAAAATTTGGTTATTGGGAGATGTATCTTATGACTCATTAGACCAATTGATAAAACATATATGTGGATGCATTTGGATATGTGTATGAATTATAGAATGACCCCCTCTCTTCTCTTTGTCATACCCCATGACTAAAATTTATAGTTGACTAGACACATCTGTTAAGGGAATCTTATCATACCTAAGAATATAAAGTGAGTGAACTTACACCACATGTTTCAGGAGAATTGTGTGGGGTAGAGATGAACCATCAAATCTTATATTTTCACATGTAAGTATTTTAAACACTTTCATAAATATTATCTCTCACTCATGATGATTGAGATATGACAACAAGTTTTCTCTCATATCCAAATCTCTCTTAAGTAAGCAAAAGTTGGTCAGTTGGAGGTGTATATTGTGATTCATTAGCCCAATTGATGAACCATCAATGTGGATGAGTCTAGATGGGCATATAAATTCTATAATGATCCCGTCTACTCTCTATTAGGCCCCAAGGCTCAAAATTGTTTTTGGGTAAACACATCCTTAAGAGAATCTTCTTGTCTCTCAATAGGAAAACTAAGTAAGCTTCAGGTGCACATTATAAGAGAGTTGTGAGGGACAGAGATGATCCATCAGATCCTATATTTATAGAGATGAGTCCTACTAAAATCACCTTTAGTATTATCCCTAGTTTTTGAGAAGCAATATACGGTATAAATTTTATTATTACAGCTAAATCTCTTTTAAGTGAAAAAAAGTTGGTTAGTAGAGTGCTTATCTTGGACTCATTAGCCTAATCAATGAACCATCTATTCAGATGCATTTGTATGGGTGTATAATTACTATAATGGCCCACCCTCTCTTTATCACACCCTAAGATTGAAAGTTACATTTGATAATATATATCCCTTAAGAAAATATAATCGTCTTTGATAATGCAAACTAAGCAAATTTATGTCATGTATTGTTAGAGAACCATGAGGGATAGATATGAACCATAAGCTCCTATAGTTTCATGGGTGAGTTATCTTAATAGTACTTAGAGGATTCTCTATCCCTTAAGATTAATGATGCATAATAATGAGTTTTATCTCTCAGCCAAATCTCTTTTAAGTGACCAAAAGTTGGTCAGTGAGAGGTGTATGTTATGACTCTATAGGCCAATTGATAAACTATCTATGTAGATGTATCTGGATGGAAATTTTAATTATATAATGGCCCCCCTCTATTCTCCATCATTACATAAGACCAAAAGTTATAATCATTTGGATGCATCCCTTAAGAGAAGTTTCTTCTCCCTAAGAGTGCAAATGAACCAAACTTTCACCATGTGTTGTAGGAGAACCATGATGGGTAGAGATAATCATCATCTCCTAAAATTACATGGACAAGTTCTCTAAGCACCCCTTAGAGGATTCTCTCTCACTCAAGATGATTGATATATGTAAATTATTTTTATCTTGTAGAAAAATCTATCTTAATATACCAAAAGTTGGTTAGTGGGAGGTGTATCTTATGACTTGCTAGCTCAATCGATGAATTATGTATGCAAATGAATCCAGATGGGAATATAAACATTAAAATGTCCCCCCTCGACTCTCTATCATACCCCATGACTAAAATTTTTAATCGATTAGATGCATCCCTTAAGAGAATCTTCTCATCCTTGAGAGTGCAAACTATGCAAACTTCTACCACATGTTGCAAAAGAACCATGAAGGGTAGAGAGGAATTGTCAAATCCTATAATTACATGGTCAAGTCCTCTTAATATCCCTTATAGGATTATCTCATTTAAGATGAGAAAGACATGATAATGAGTTTTATCTCATAGACAAATATCTCTTAAGTGACTAAATTTAGTCATTGGGAGGCGTATCTTGTGACTCATTGGCCTAATCGATGAACCATCTTTGCAAACATGTTTGGATGGGTGTATAAATACTGAAATGTCCCCTCTATTTTTATCATACCTCAAGACTAATTTATAGTTGGTTAAATGCATCCCTTAAGAGAATATTCTCTTCCCTTAGAGTTCAAATTGAATGAAATTATGTTACACATCATAGGGGAACTATGAGGGGTAGATATGAATCGTCAGCCCCTATAGTTTCATAGGTGGGTCCTCTAAGCACCTCTCAGAATATTATCTCACACTTAGGACTATCAAGACATGATAATGATTTTTCTCTTTCAGCCAAATCTATCTTAAGTGATCAAAATTAGGTCAATGAGAGGAATATATTTTTACTCTCTAACTCAATCGATAAATTATCTTCACAAACTTATCCATATGGGTGTATGAACATTGGAATGGTTTCCCTTATGCTTTAATTCATATCTCGGGACTAAAATTTGTAGTTATTCAAATGCATCCATTAAGATAATTTTTTCATCCCTAAGAGTGCAAATGGATCAAATTCATTGTGTGCGTTGTAGGAAAATTATGAGGGTTAGAAATGAACCGTCACCTCCTACAGTTTCATGGGTGAGTCCTTTGAGCACTCCACAAATTATTCTCTCCTAAATGTATCTACTCAATAGGTATTATTTTTAGGATTCTTTTTGTTTCAATAAGATATTTTTCTCTACTCAAAACACCATCCACATGAAGGTGGAATCTCATATGGTACCACTAACCTACATTAAAATTGTTAGTAAAAAACTCAAACACAAATAAACACATAACGATAAAATAATTTAAAATTAAAATATAGTGAATAAAATAAGTTAACTTTAATAATTTGAAATGTAATATGCATTTAAAACTAACCTTAATAATTCAATCCAACATTCCTTTAGGATCAACTTTGATTTTAATTATTTTAAGAATTGTTTCATGCTCGGATTCATGAAATTTTCAAAAACTTTTGTTTTGAGGATTTCCATGATATATGATAATTTGAATATTTGTAGTGATAACCAAAATTGAATAATGAAGCACCAACATATGAGTTTAAAATGCTTTAAATAACATTTGTCTTATTTTTTATGATAGTATCTATGAAGCCAAGTTTTGGTAACCACCAAATATCCAGTGTGATAAACTAGGTCTTCTCCATTCATGATAGTTGTGGTTAATTTTGTTTTGCCTTTACATAATGAAATAAGAATTAATTTATCCCCTCATCATTGTCCTCATGTGAAATTACTAAAAAAATTCCCATGCATTTAAAATATAATTAATTTATAAAGACATGTAGGAAAAAGTAAGATATCACTAATAGAACTAAGTTTGCATTTAAATTATAGATAAACTATACTCAGTTGCAAAAAACTTGGGATGTGGTCAATCATACCTTGAATTGCTTATCTAGCTTTTTTATTTTGTGTGTGTCTTTCATATTGGTAGACAATATTCTTCTTTATTTCAGACATGAAATCTTATATAGATACTTGGGTCATAGCCAACTCACATATTGATAACTCTTTTCCATCTTTTAAAACATACTTTATAGATTTTTACTTATTAAAATCAACTAGTTACTTTCCAAATTCATGTGAAATTTATTCATATATACAACTAATCAAATTTGACAAACCATCATAAGTGTTACATATTCAATCTAAACATTTTTTGGTAAAAAAAATTGTCCCTCAAGTTTTTGACAGAAAATAGTTGGGTTTAACTCTCTTGATGTTTTAAGTGGGGAATCCTCCATACATTCCTAAATAATCTCTTAAACATGTAAATTAAAATGTATATGAAAAAAAACATCAAAATATATAGCAAATTCAACATGGATCCTAAAACAACATGTCATGCGTGATTGATTGATTTTAACATAGAAAGGCTTTCACATCTCAGATGACCTTTTGCTAATTATAAATTATCCATTAAATTTTTCAATAGACTTTTTATAAAATTATTTTTGGGTCATCCAAGAAATTTTTCACATGTAGCTCATGTTTTTCAAACCTTTTCTTCTTTTGACAACATATTTTACATTATATGAGACAACTATGTTGTCGTGTCAAAACATTTAAATCAAATGTATTTTTCCTTCAACTAATATCTTATCTTTTCATAGGAGTCTACCTAAACACCCAACAATCTACGTGTGAATGGAAATCAAGCCTTGTTCTTCTTTTTATGGTGTTTATTAGAATTTCTTATTGAAGTTCAAGTATGTACTTGTTTAACTAATAAATCAAACTTTATATGTTGACTTACTGATGATAGATTCTATTATTACTCATATTTCCACATTACTATCTTTTTTTCGAGTTCTATTACCTTTTAAATTAAATGCATTAAATAGATCATTTACTAGTGCATTATTTCTTTCCTCCATATTGCTTGTTCGTAACCCTAAATTATGCATCATGTGGCACATTTTTTGTATTTTCATTAATTAAAAAAATAATTGGATTCATTTTTTGGTGTAACCCCACCTTTTTACACCTTAATTTACCTCCTTCACTAGGGCCAAGATATTTGTTGAGTCACCAATGTTATTATTGGTGACTATCTTCTATATAGGAATCTTTCTATAGATTGTAAAACCCACATTCAATAAAATAGTCCTTATCTCATGATCTAACCTCTTGAAGGTATTTAAAATACTTATAGAGACCCATTCATATCATCCATCCATTTTTTTAATGCTCAAAACTCTCATCTTACCTGTTTGCTTGTGCACCTTCTTTGTAGCCCTACAAACCCTAATTTTTTAACATAACTTCCTATAGATTAGATAAAAACATATGTGAAACCATTTTTATATCCCCATTAATCCCTTATATAACATACCTGAGAATCATCTAGGATTATTTTGTATGGATTAGTACTTCCTTCTTTAGGCCCTACTCTAATTAGTCCTCCCTTTGTACATATCTCCTTGTCTTGAGAAAAGTATGGACTTTATGATTAAAAAATCATCATTAAAGATACCCATTACCTCATTAAAGGTTTATCAAATGTTTTTTAGTCCACTTATTTGGACAAAACCACTTTTCCTATATTGGGTTTCTCCCTTCTCCTTGCATACACCTAAGATTCACTTTGCATTTGACTTTTTCTATACTTATCCATATTTTACCTCCTTGAAATATCCCAAATTTTCATGTATTTTTTTAGGGTTGAAACTCTTTTTAGAACCTAAACCCTAGTTTAGGGCTTTCCCAAGCCTACATAAGGCCAAGAGCATACTAAATGGAGTTGGGAGTGTTCTAGAATGTTTCAACGGTTATAAATGATTTATTAGGGTCTAAAAAGGTACCCTTCACCTATTCCATTCATCTAATCAACCATAATAACCTTATTTACATTCTAAACAAGATCTCACTTGAAATGGACTATGTGTTGTGATTGTGAGTAGGGGTTTCGATCCTTTTTCTTAGTGAATAGATTTTAAAAATGATTATAAAGAATCATAATACCTCAAAAAAACTAATATATTCTATATATTCATGTTCCCATGCTAAAAATACCCAGTCAAATAATTTATCCCATAATAAATGAAAACTTCTTCTTACTGCCCTTTCTCAGTCATGTACAAACCCGAGAGTCAACTTTTAGGGTTTTAAGATATTCAAGGGGTTTATAAAGCCTATTTATTATTCATTTAGGTCTAACCTTATCTCACAGACCTACCTTCATAATTATATAACCTTCATGCACTCATTTTCACGTTGATCCAATGCTTTGATAGTGGACTGTGTTCTTAGGTGTAGAATGCCTTGTCTTAACCCTATTCATGACCTTTTTCATATTCAAAGCATTTTAAACTTATTATTATCAAGTAAAAGTCTTATAATATTCTCATCTCAATTACAAAGTTTCTCATACATAATTTTTACCAATTTATGTTTATTGTTTCCTTAAGTTTCTTAAGAAAATGCATATACACATACACAGGCCTACTCAATATCTAAGCCAAAACTTTTACAAAAGGTCACCACTGTTGCATATCAATGACATTAAAATCAATAATTAATCCTTTCTTAAATCAAAAAGAACACTTAAAATTCAATTATAATAGTTACATGATCTATGATCAAGGCTTAATGGCTTACAAGCCTTATTTGACCTTCACACCTTCTTGTCTTTACATGCAAATCTCCTTCCTTCTTCACATTTGAAATCTTCACCTCCTCTTCACTATTACATTATTATTATCATATTATTTCTCCTTGAATGAGGTATTCTCTCTCTCCTTCCTCTATGTATGTTCCTCCTTCTTTCATTACATTTATTACTCTTTGAAAGTGTCTCCTACGCCAACTTGGGCTCAAAACCAACAAACAAGATTATTTAAAACCAATATGCTAAGTTGAGAAGGTCATCACAACTAATATCTTATGGTTGAAATATTTCAACCATCTCCCCTTATTTTACTCAACAAACTCCCAATGTGGGGATTCCTCTCAACCAACTTTCACCCCTTTTTACTCTTTTTACTTTTACTTTTACATTTAGTATTTACATTTATTCTTCCTTAACAACATTTTGGAGGGAAAAGACAAAAATATGAATTCAAATTAAAACCAATACTAAATGATCATGCATTTCATAATACCATTTTAGATGTTTGAGATGCTTCTACATCATTTTATATGGATTTTTTTTCAAATGTATACTCCCATACACATTGAGCATGATGTTGAATTGATATTTTCAACATTTTACCTTCCATAGGTTATATTATTTTCTCATCTATTTCAACAAAATATCTTGGTATTCATCAAGTTATACTTGGAGGTGTGGGTCTAGGATCTATATTTTGTATTAAATTGGATGTTGTTGCCACCTCACCCATAGAAGGTATATTAGAGTGTTGGTTAGGTACATTAGACCCTACAAGTGAGGTGAATTCCTCTTCATTAGGAGAGAGATGAATTGGTGTCATTAATTAATGTTGATTATCATCGTGCTCAAAAACTTAATTATGGAAGGATGTTTGATCATATTTATTTCTCCATGTGTTTCATCAATCAATGTATATTCATTAGTTATATGTTCTATATTTTGAATTTCATCATTCAATAAGAATTGATTAAGTTCTCTTATCTCATTTAAAATAAATTCCATCGAATTGGGCATGTTATTTTCATTTCAAATATTAATTGGTGTGGAGGAAGTACTTTCACCTTGCCCATAAGCTCTTATAGATGCTCTCCTATCTGCTTGTATTTTTATTTATTTTTCTCTAGTCACTTTAATTTCATCATTTGTTAACTCCTTAATTAATCTTTTACAATTAATAACTAACCCCATTACTTATATTTATTGAAACAAGTCTAAGTGTAGATTAAAATTTGAATAATTTATAGTGATTGAGACAAAGTGAATGGAGAATTTATAGAATTTACATAGATTATAAAGATTTCAAGATTTGGGGAACATTTGATATCATGCCCAATAATGTTAATAACATTCTTAAAAATGAAAAACATGACACTACCAAGATATAACCAAGGTTTTAAAAAGGGTTTGGCTTGCCTTCAAAAGACTTGGTATGTATGCTTTTATGTTTTTAATATGACTATTGGTAATGAATGAGCTAATCATTATAACATGTGGAATGTTCATTACAACTTCAATAATAAGTGTGTATAAGACATGATTACAAATGAGTGTTTGGGTTTTGTGCCTAATAACACTTTTCTATTTGGTAAAGAAAAATATATAGTGAAGAACAAAAGTATTGTTGAGAATGGGAAAGGCGTAGTGAACATAGGGGGAGACCTAAACAGGATTGAACAAATGAATGCTAATGAAGTGATTAAAAAGGCTAAGGTTTGGAATATTTTGAAAATAGGGGTATAGATTCTTTCATGGAAAAAAATTGGATATGACCTGCATCTTTCCACTCAATTCGTAAAGAATTAGAAGAACAGGGTTGTTAAGATCAATAATATTTTGATGGAGATTACAAAAGAAATAATTTCTAAACTGATGGGTCTTCACATTGAGGATTATAAGTATATTAAATTGAATATTAGTTAGGATTAATATAAATTAAAGTTTTTGGTGGGAAATGAGACCTTGACTAATTTTCAAGGAGGTTTCAAGTGGGAGGATTTCACAGTTCCATTTGATGAGGTCACTGAACAAATCATAAGGTACATCACACTTGATGGAAAATACAAAGTTGTGAATTACTATCACTTTCCCTTTCTAAACTATATGAGGCATCATATTCTAGTAAACATTACATTTTATATTTTGCACCATTCTGTGAAAGAGGTTTAGTTAGGCAAGAAAATGAAACCACTGCATTAGGGTGTGATTTTATTGATTTATAATTTTTTTTAATGCACAATATCATTGCCCACAAACTCAAGTTGGGAGAAATAAAAAAGAGAGGGATAAGGGTTATATGTAGGGGAAAAAATATAATGATCATGATTCTGAGTAGGTTCTCCCCAAGAGGAATTTAAGAAGTAGGAGCAAAGTTATTCCTCATAATAATTTAGGGAATTATGGGGATTCAAGTGTTGACAACATGCATGGTGGGGATAAGATTATTGATCTTGATGATATTAATAATAATCTTGACAATAATGAAGTTAACACCATAGAGATAATTAATTTGGAAGGGCAGAATGTGGATGTTCAATTTGATCAATAGATTAAGGGTGAAAGAGAGAATAGGGTTGATATGGTTCAGCCAATTAATCAATATTTTGGTATCAATAATATTAATACTTTTGAGAGGGGAAATCAAATTTAGGAGAACATAGAGGTGATGCTTCAAAATACTCATACAAACACAGATGATATGGTTTAGAGAGTGAATCAAGAATTTGGCATATACAGGTTTGATAGGTTTGATGAGAAGAAAAAGAATATTCAGGAGACTATAGAAGACATGTTACATAGAGCTTAGATAAGGATGGATTTTGATTTCTTTAAGGAAATCGCTACTCATCAAGATAAATTTGAAAGTTTAGAGGATGAGTTTAACCTATATAAGGCATTTTTGAAATGGTTTATGAAATATCATTCTAGACTTAAATAGGAAGTAAGTAATCTCAAAAAGTAGGATGGTTTATATTGTACAAAGGAATGTGAGATTGATATGCCTTCACACATTGATACTTTTAAGGAAAGGATGATTAAGTTGGAAAATGAGAATAAATAACTCAAGCAAAAACTGAATTTGTTGGTAAGTTTTAGCAAAGTCACTATTCATAATGTTATGCAAAGTATGCAGGGTATGGCAAGATTGTTCAACAATGCTAGTGCTCAAGGAAATGATAGTATCCCCAAGAAAAATATTAAGGGTGAAGCTTCTACTTCTGCTCAGGAGGGTCTAGTCAATGGACTAGAAATCAATTTTTAAGTATGATCAATGAATGGGCAAATGCATATGATGAGTGGAAAAATAATCATTGATTATAATCTTATGTTGTGAAGCAGCTGTGTATGTGTTATTTATCTATTGTTTGTGGTCTTTGAAATCATTTTTTGTTATTTTGGATGTGGTTTGATGGTTGGTATTTTTCACTTAGGTGACTTTATGTAGTGGGTCGAGTCCCTTTCAAAACTCACTTTTACCTTTAATAGAACAGTAAAAATGAGTTTGAAGTTTGTAAAATGCAAAATTAAAGAGTCAATTTCATGGAAAATTTAAAAAATCATGAACCACAAAGGGTTTCCATGCTTTTAAAAATCAATCATGTCATTTATGGTGGTAGATACGAACAAGAAATAACCATCAATGCCCTTTGCTGACTCCAAAAAAGTGTACACCCTTTGTCTTTTCCAAAGGGTGTACTCCCTTTGCCCATTTGAAAAGGGAATATGCCCTTTTAATATTTAAAAACATTTAATTTTCTTCTTTCCCTCTAAAATAGGCTTAGTTTTAGGCCTAGGGGGTCCGAACCTAGCCTAAACCCTGTCACAAATTGAGTTTTTAGAAATTTATGTTTTTTTTCCGTATTTTCTGACACATCTGATGAATCACATTTTATTATTATTATTTTTAAATTATATAGATTTGTAGAGTGGAAAACATATTTTTTTAAATATATAATTTTTTCAATGTTAAACTATTATTTGTAATTATTACTTAATTTCTACACAACATACCTCATTATGGACTATAGACATATCATTTCAAATACCTTTATAAATATTTAACCATTCATGAAAAGTTTATAAAACTTATGTCTGAACAATCTACACATCATTAGCAATGGTTTTAAAAACATATATTTTGAAGAAGTTAAGGTCAAAAAATTGTGCTTGTACACTTGTAGTTTCAATTTTGTAGTTGTCTTGACTTGTAAAATTATTTAAACACACACACACACACACACACACACACACACACACACACACACACACACACACACACATATATATATATTAAAAAATCAATCAAAGATATTCTCAATGATCTTCGACATTGAATCTATCCATATATGAAATTTCATACAATAATTCATTTGTTTACTCAAAACAAGTGTGTTCATACACATTCAATCTCCTTATCTTTTTACAAAAAAATTACCAACCCATTATCATAAATACATCCATTTCACACACTTTTACCATCTAGGTATTGAAAAAATATATATATTTAGAAACTACATTGAAAATTCCACAATTCATATTATTACGTCATTGTCAAATTATTTTTTAAGTTTCTCTAACATTCTCTACAAGTTTAACTATTGTTATTTTTAGATAAAAAGTGTTGCTTTAAGCCCCCCTTTTGTCCCCCATTATCCTACATCTACCCGGTATATTTTTGTTGACTCGGTTAATCATATTTATAAAGATACTAGTTATAGTGTTGTTCTTGGATATTTTTTAGTTTTGAACTTATTCATATAGATGTAAGTTTGGTGATATTTTAGTTCTATTAACATGGTAGTTTTGAGTTCTTTTTATCAGTTTCATTAGACAGTGAAATAAATATATACATGTAGTATTTTCTATGCTTTACTTTTGATCATTTGATATATGTTATGCTTTGAGAAAAAATCAATGTTTTTTAATATCATTAGATGAAGATGCCATAAAAAGGTTTGGGAAGCATACCACATCAAAAAAAACAATGGAATTCTTAGATAAATGTATTAAAATATTCTTGTAAGATGCTATAAATTTTTAAAAAAATAGAAAAAGAAAAGGAGAGTAATCCAAGTAACATCAACTATACCACCCAAGAAGGGAAAAGAAAATTGATTGAAATAAATGAAGATAAGAAACAATATTTTTATCAACCATTGAAATTCCACCACAAAAACATAGACCATGAAGGTGATTCCAAATTAGATAAAATTAGAGACTGATGGGAAGCATCTATAGTCTTGAAAATGGTAGAATTATTTAAAAATATGAAGATATATTTCCAAAACAAATTATTGAACTCCATGGTAGTACGCCTGAGCTGGGAACCATGGAAATTCAATTAAAAATGGATGTCAAACCTACTAATAAGTCACCCCATTGGTTAAACCCTAACATGAAGATCAAAGTCAATATCAAAATCAATAAAATGTTAGTCGTGGGCATCATAAATCCAGTATATGACGTGAAATAGATTAGCCTAATGGTTGTGAAAAATAAAAAGACTAGTGAAATAATAATATATCCTAATTTCAAATATTTAAATAAAGATATTATCCATGATCCCTTTATGACACCATTCACAGAAGAAATTTTGGAAAACATTATGAGAAATGCATATTCTTTCACAAACAAATTCTTGGGATATCACTAGGTTTAAATTGATATACATGACTAACCAAAAATATCATTTGTTATAGAGTGGAGTTTGTTCATGTACACAATAATGTCATTTGGCCTTAATAATGACCCAGTTGTTTTTGGTTGAATCATGGTCGATAATTTTAAATATTTTATACATGATTTCCTAGAATTATATTTAGATGATTCAACTATTTATGGATTATTAAAATATCATATTCAAGCACTAATAATGATGTTCAAAAGATTTTTCATATTATAAATTATGTTAAATATAAAGAATGCATATTCTTGACACTGTTTGGGACATTATTGGGTCACATCTTTTGCAAGGAAGGGTTAATGATCGATCCTTTCAAAATAACAATCATTGTCAATTTTTTGCCACCCAAAACACAAAAAGAGGTTTATATATTGTTAAAATACATAGGATACCATCAAAATTTTATTAGAGTTTATGCCATGATTAATATACCTATAGAATAATTATTGAATAATAATAATAGTAATAAACTAATTGATTGGAATAAAGAGTGTCAAGATGCATTTGAAACATGGAAAACAAAAATCTTAAATGCATCAATATTAATATTTAAAGATTAGAAGGTCCCTTTCCAAATACATGTTAGAATCTTAGGGATAGAAATAGGTGCAATATTGGTATAACTGAAGGAAAATATAGACTACCCAATATCCTTTTCCAATAGAAAATTAGCCAAGGCCAAACAAAATTATTCTACTACAGAAAGGGCATAATTAACAATGGTGTTTGCACTTCAAAAGTTTAGACACTATCTACTTGTAACTCTAATTATATTTTACATTAAACATGAGCCACTAAGATATCTTTTGAATAGACTAGTACTTCAAGGTTGAATATGCATATGGTTGATGTTATTCCAAGAGTTTGATTTCACTATAATTATTAAACTAGGAAAACTTAAAAATGACCTAGATTATTTATTATGGATGGAGAATGGAAAATATCAAGGATCTATTGATGATTAATTCTTAGTTATTCATATCTTTATAGTAGAAAATTTTTGCAAAGGCATGGAGACCATTGCCCAATTTTTGGCAACAAAGACATTCCCAGTTAAATATTAAAAAATGGATAAGAAAATAATTGATCATTAAAGCATTTATCTTCACATAAATTTATAGTTCCTTACACAGAAAATGACATGATGAAATACTAATATGAGAAGTATTATGACATGAGTGGTTGAATATACTGAAAGAAGCCCATGAGGGAATTTGCAGAGAAGGAACTGTGAGGAAAGTATTACTAGCCAATTTATGTTGGCCCAACCTATTCAAATATTCCCACCTATATTTTTAATAATGTGAAATTTGTCAAAGAGTGTAAAATCCAAATTCTATGGATGAAATGCCACTAAGACTAGTACTTTATTTAACACCTGTTAAAAATTGGGTTATTGATCTCATTAGACTGATTAAACCTGCAACAAGGAGATCTAAAACTAAGTTTATTATGACATGAATGAAATATTTGATGAGATGATCTGAAACCATGCCTAAAAAATTCCACAAAAAATTTCATATATTAAAATATCATTACATGGTTTGGATGTCCATTGAGTATCGCTAGTGATCAAGGAAAAAAATTGTGAATTCAATCATTGTCAAATGATCAAAACACTTCTTGATCAACCATATTAAAAGTACACCTTACCATACATAATCCAATGGAATGTTAGAAACCTTTAATAAAGTTATTGATAAGGTATTTTTAAAAATATGTAATTTTAATGTCATGGATTGGGACCTAAAAGTACCCACAGTACTCTAGGCATACCAAAAAATGTATAAATGCCTAATTACTAATTGTTTCGATTAGTGCATTGGTTAGAAATTATGGTACTGATGGAATTCATTGTAATAATTTTAATATTAGCTATGGCATTCAGATTGAATGAATATCATTCCCTACATGAATGATTGAGCCAATTAAAACAACTAGATGAGAAATGATTTATAGCCATGTATAATAAAACACAAGAGAAGAGACTCCAAAAAGCATGAAACTATATAAATATAAAATATAAATAATTTCATGAGGGAGATTACATATTATTGTACAAAAGTAAATATAAAAAACTATACAAATAAAAAATAAGATGGTTGGGACCTTACAGAATGACAAAAATTATTACCAACTGGCATGGTAAAGATTCAAACATTAGCAGGAGTCAAGTGGTGAGAGTTTATCAATGGATTTCACCTAAAAATATTTCATGCCACATAACACTACATAATACCATATGAAACATATTAGGTTGTGGAAAGTGTAAAAAATCCCAAGTTACAAATTGATAAACAATGACTTGAGGAGAAAGACAACACATAGCAAAGTGGATAGGAGTAGCATTGGTCTTGTAAATCCCACTAGGCGAGTCAAGCAAGGATGTTGTGGAATATCATGTTAGATGTCTAAATTTCAGGTTAGTTTCCATATTATAAATCCCTAAGTAGAGGTATGAATAATCATCAAAAATCAAATATATTAATTAAATAAAGAGATAACTATTTAATGTAAATATTGAGGTAGTGAAAGCATCTAAATCAAAATCAGTGACATTTAATAAGAGGGGGATATGCATAATCTAAAAATTACATCACAACTTAATAGACCATTACATGCATGTATGACAACATATTTAAATCACATCCATATTTATGGTAAGAAATGGAGGTTAATGGAACAAAAGTTATATAAATAGTGATCATCACTGAGTCCAAATCACAAACAGTTTTAAAACATATCTAAGTTATGTCAAAATCATTTTGAAGCTTAGAATTTTCACAAGAAAATAAGTAATAGATAAAAATGGAAACTCAATAGATCATTGATGACATAACACTCTTGATTCCTAGAGGAAAGCATGTCTCTCTCAACGCTTTAATGTAAGACCACCAAGAAGCCTTTTCATTCATTCCATATAAAGTAGGCCCTTTGGAGGATAAAATTAGATATATCAATGTGAACATCATGGAGATTGACCATACAAGGATGGAGGAAGACCACAGTGAGATCATTCACCAAGTTCTATAAAATAACATGGGAATGTAGAACTAAGGCTAGATCTATTCCGCATATGAAATTGGATGCATGGGCTAAGTTCCCATATTTTTATCTACCTAACAAATTCATCAAGATTCTACTTAGTTGCCTCCATAATTATATCCTAGTTTTAGAGAAAATTCATCTCATTGCCATAAATGACATTAAATGAATGACAAGATAGATGAAAAAAGGATAGAATACATGAGTATGACAAGAAAGGATTTTTTAAAGGTAAGGAAGCTTCCCAATTCCTGAGAACCATCACAAAAAATGGGCATCCTAATTACATCTATCAGAAACCTGATATAGGGTAAAGGTAGTAACATCATTGTATTTAGGTGATGCTCAACCTTAACACACTCAACCTAATTTTTCCCACCATTCGTGCATTATTTAGTATTTATATTTGTATGTATGTGCAAATAATTTGTAAATAGTCTTGAATTCATTACACTATTTATGCACAAGGGGTCATTTGGTTATTGACAATGATTATTTAACTTTGATCAAGTCAATTATGAGCTTCCACACAATTTAATATTATATTTTTCCATCAAATAGGTTTATCCCAAGTTAAGTGTTTAAGAGCTCCCTAATCTCAAACCCAAAAGTATCATTACTCTAAATGTGCAAATGTCATTCACATTTATGCAATATAATATTAGATATTTTGAGAATATTTTTTTAACCTGAAACCAATTCATATGTTTCTAAAATATTATTGAGATTCCACACATTGCTAATGATTAACTCAACTATAAAGAGCATGTCATCTAAAAAATATAAATTGAGACATACTTTTAAAATTTAAAGTTTCATGGTTTCCTTTCATTTTCCCCCTTAACACTACCCTGGTCATAGCTCACCTTAGGATTTGAATAGAATAATTAATAATTAAAGGAGATACAAAGTCTTCTAGACTTAGGCATCTATATTTCTGGAAAACATCCACAAGAACCTCATTGAATATAAGCACCAAAATGGATGTGGTTAACATGCAGCTCTAAATCCATAATATGTAATATGTCAAAAAATCTAATTTCTACAGTAACTTATCTAGGAGTCATTAGTTAACTATCTTATTTTTTCTTAATTTTATGGTCACGACATTACTCATCCCATGGTAAAGAGAGGGGAAATTTTTTTCACTATTAGGGTGCAGTCTAAAATTTAGCCTTGAAAAACAAGCCTTGTATTTTTACAAGATAATATTTCTAATGAACCCTTTGATGAAATTAGACATTATCTTAGTAACAAGTTTTTAGAATGAATTTCATATCATAATAAGACTAAAATAATCAAAATATCCTCTATCTTCCTTTTATGAGATTATAACAAGAAGGCAAAATTCCATTTATAAAAAAATGTCTTTAATTTTTTGCATTCTTCTATTACACCTACTACATATTTTCCAATTAAATTAAATTTTTTTGAAAGAATCCTATTTTTAATGGATTACACCCATGGCCATTGCATGCACCTAATCTAGAAACTACATTCTTGTCTTCTTTATTTTGGCCAAGTTTCATCAACCAATATTGTTTTCTAAGTATAAAATTAGAGAAATAGTATGGGTAAGGTCAAATTTTGGTTTTTCTATCCAAGTTGTATTTACTTAGTAGGATATGGTAGAACTAGACTACTTCTACTTTTATTTATTCATTTTATACAATTTCATCACCATAAGGGGACACCAAAATGGGAGATAATATTTGCTACACTATCAAGGTTTCTTCTAACAACATTAGAAATGTGGATGAATTTTTTATCATGACCCCTTCCTTTTGTTACTTTATTATTGATTTTTATTTCTAAGAAGTCTCTTCTATTCTAAGAGATTGTTTTAATTCTATCATGTTAGAGATTTGTTTATTTTTCAATTAAATCTAGATCCATCCATTCTTGTACTAGTATTTCAAGTCAAAGACATTTCCAAAGTTTCCTTTATACTATTTTTTATCATCTTCTTATTCCACATTTTTTATCTACTTTGATAAGCATATACACTTGTATCCTTTAAAAAAATAAATACTTCAATTATAAAAGTTTACTCTAAATTTATAGGTCTTGCATCCAAACAAATTTAAAAACTAAGGAAACATTATGAGGCTGGTCATCTCCCTTAATTAGGATGCTAATATGTTAGTGGTTAGATCCTGCAAAGGGAAGGACTACATAGTTAAAATATAACCCTTTTGTAGTCCATTATAAATAGATGAAGAATGCACTTTCATTATTATTTCAATTCTTCTAGGTATATACTTTAACCTTATAAAATTACCAATCAAAAATATCTTGTTACAAAATTCATTAAAAGATAACATAGACTTAGTGCAATCATGCATATAAACAACTTTATTTATTAGAGACAATGAGTTTTGCAATGACATATATATAAATATATATATATATATGTGTGTGTGTGTGTGTGTGTGTGTGTGTGTGTGTGTGTGTGTCTTCCTAAGAATTTTTAAGATTTTCCAATATCCCTTTTTTATAGATACACCCATGGCCCATAAACATTTGAGATGAAAAAGACTAATTTTTTTTTTAATTATATTCCATAGTAATATTAATAACACAAATGATTGTGGAAATTAACTTACTAGGGAAGGCTCTTTGGTTACGAATTACTAAAAAAAAATTATGTATATATAACCTACCATTACATTTCATTTATATGTTCTCAAAATACTATTTTATATTATTTAAACTTGTTCCTTAGTGGATAATGAGAGAATGGAAAGGGAGCTCTTCTAGGATTTGCTAGCATGCCTTAGGTCACACTCCCATTAATCTCTAGATTTTTTTTAATTTTTAATTCAATAAGATCACACATTTATTGCATTAAAACTAACATACTACCACTCGTAGGGTAGAGATTGTACTCTTTTACATGTCTTCCTTCTCGGGTCCTGCACAGGGGTCTCTAACGAAGCTGTGAATAAAAATGGCACCGAAGTGAGTGAAAAAATATTTTTCCAAATTATTACTCATGGTATAAACACTACCCATAAAAACACTCCTGATGTTATGTTATAATTTCCTAAGTTTGATAAATCTTGTGGTTAATTTGAGTAATTTACTCTTGTAGCTTATTTTATCAGCCAAGTCTTCACTGAAACAGCTTTAAAATCTTGGGTTCATAGCACTTGGGTGACACCTCATGGTTTTAATCTTGAAGGCATTCAAAACTAAATAATTTTAATTCATTAAGTTTAATAACCCATATCATCATAGTGTTATGGTGGCTCATGGTCCTTGGTTCATTCAAAAAACACTAGTTTTTCTCTCATTGGACTTGAGACTTTATGGCCTCTGAGCATGCCAAGCTCAAAATCATATTTTAGGTTGAATTACCCAATCATCCTTTTCCTTTGTGGTGTTCTTCCCATTGGTTTTGTATTCCCTTAGGGTGTTTCATAGGGTTTGTACCTAAAAATGTCTATGTGGCTTGAATGCAAAAATGGATCTATGTTGAAATAGACATGTCAAAAGATCTTAAGGAAACTATATCCAACTAAGTCGATGAAAAAAGGATAACATAGAGTTTGCTTTGTATTAACCTACCAAACACTTGTTTTCATTGTTAATAAATAGACCATAAAATTTGTGAATGTCCACTATGGATAGCTCTAAGCCCGCTCCTCCTCCCAAAACCTCTTTCAAGGTGAACAAAAATGCTTATCTATCCAAAAATGGATATGTTATAGTGTCCAACAAGAATATTACGTAATAATCACATTTGATGGATAAAGCACCAAACACTATGAAAAAACTCACAAGAGGTTCTTCAATGATATCCAAGTAGCCAATTCATACCACTACTCATCTAGTGGCTCCATCATTAATCGACACCCCTTAAGCTACAACTATGCTCTCAGTAATGCCAATCCATTTGGTAGTCTCCCAAACTTAACAAACTAATTTAGAGTTGATTAACTAAAATACAACTAGTAACCTAGTGGTACTTGAATATAAATCAATTATCTCCATGAGCACAATGCCTCACTACCTCTAGAAGGTGGTGAATATGCTCAAGAAAATTATTGTGCCTTTTAGTTTTGAATTTCATGAAGGGTAACCATAAATCTTATCTAGCTAATAAATTTAGACTTTAATCGATATTGATTAGTAACCAATAGGATAACAAAGGTTGATCAATGATCGTGTACTCCTAGAATGTACATGACCTCACTAACATGACCCATAAGTATATTTTTTGGGATACATGCCAATTTTTTCCCACATGAAAATTATGTCTACAAGAAGTTAAAATCTTAGGTTTTTCCCTCTCCTTTATTTTTATAACGATATGGTTGGGTGTCATCTACCATATGCTTGAAGATGGGGTGTGGGGGATTTATCACCTTAATTTATCCCTCTCTTTCACCTCAAATCATCATTTGAGGATCGTATCCTACTCATTAGGTTTTGGGGACCCATTTAAAATTCAAAAATTATCTTCTTAGTATTTCAAACATTTAGGTATCTAATGACATAGTTGAGATGGCAACATGTTGGTTGTGGTTAGCTAATTTCCTCCTTGATGCCAACTATACCCTATATGGTGAATTAAACATGATTGAATCTCGTGAAGCCAAGAAATAGCTACTCATTATGCATTAGTGCATTATTTAAAGAGAGGAATTATTATACATGCATAATAAACTTTCACTCTTTTACCCAAGCATCCATCATCCCTTTAGTTCAACCTCACCATGATTCACGTGGTCTAACATTTGATAGGGTGATGATTGGGTTTTCAAATGGCTTAACATAGCCATACTAAATGAGAAAATAATATTTTTATTTTACAATAATTTAGACCCCCTAAGGGTGTCATTTTGGATGTGTTTATTTTAAATCACCTTTATTCAAATTTGAATTTGAATGCCTCCCCTCCCCCACAAGGATATTTGAGGTGCAATTTTATCTTAATACTACCCTTTTTTTCATTCTTGGACAAAGAGGCACATTGTTAGAATTGGAATTTGGCACACCACCCTCAAGGATATCTTGGATGGATTGAGTGACAGGGAAATTCCATAAGCCAAACAACTAATTTTCTTCACATCTATGGGAGACAAGTAGTTGTTTTCTATCATAATGGTCATGATGCTTCATGTTATGAAATCATCCAACTTACACAAGTGTTGGATCTCTCTCATTTTGATGTGGAGTTAAAATTAGAGGTTTCCATATGGAGGCACAAGTAAAATTGAATAACAACATAAATATAAGAGAACTCAAATTCATGCAAGGATTCATTGATTGAATATTGGAGACATGTCTTCAAAATTATTCTTTGTTCCTCTCTACTCTAAGCAGGCATCTGACCACATCAAATCTATCAAGGAAGCCAGCTCCCACTAATCATCTTATATATATCTTGAAATCCTTTGCCTTTCATTATCAAAATGTCTTAGTTGCTTAACCCTCATCCCTAGACAGATAATGCTATATCTTAATGCCTTAATGTGGTTCCTTGAAGGCTCACTAAAGCTCAAAGAGTGGCATGTGACATACCCCTTTCCATTGAAAATATTCAAGAGGATGCTATGCAAATGGTCATTAAAAAAGCTTCTGAAATTGATGGATTTCCTATCAAGGTTGAATTCAAGGTCTCTAGATAGAACAAATGCATTAGCTAAGTGACCACATGAACCAAGCAAGTGTACACCATAATGTAGTTGAAAGTAAAGTGAAATCAATAATATGATAATATTGTACAAAAAAGCATAGAGTAATACCAATCTTCTATTACCAAAGATCACAAATGTGATAAATACAAATAAGATAATGTTGATTAAATCCTCCATAAAATGTTGTCAATAGACCCTCTAAATATAGTATTAATTCCTCCATAAAAGGTGGTTAATAGAGCCAAGAATAAAGGCGTAAATCCCATTCTCTAAATAGTCGATCAATGGAGTTACTTCCTAGTCATATGGTCAACTTATGCACCTAAGAAAGCTTCTCCATGAAATTAGGAAAACTCTAGATGAGGAAAAAAATACCTTAATAAACAAATATGGAAAAATAAATAACCCCTAATTTAACACCCCCCATAAGCACATCGTAAGTTAGTAGTGTATAAAATGGTTCTTAGTAACTAGGCCTGATGATTTAACCATGTAAAAAGTAATCTCCCATAATGTAGAGAAAGGGAGAAAACCTATAGGAAAAACTCCCTCCCCCCACCCAAAATATATACATAAATAAGAAGAGGGTAGAAGGGCCCCTTAAAAGATGATGTTGCACTATTTTGAACCTCAAGAAGAGGTCACAAGTGAAGATAATAGTTCTATGTAAAAAAATTGGTGAAGATGTGTGTTGTTTAATCTATCTTATATAAATATTTCAAAAAAATGATGTCCCCATAAATGAGTTTGTTGATGAAGTACATGTGAATATCTATGTGTTTGGTCCACTAATCTTGGACTAAATTCCTATAAATTTGAATAGTACTCTGGTTATCACAATCGATTATGATAGGTCATCTAAACTAGATAACAAACTTTGTGAGATTCCCCTAAAGCCATATGGCCTTAGTGGAAGCCTTAATATCCCATTGTAGTCTACCTCAATAGATGATAAATCAATAACATTTTGCTTCTTGACTAACTAATTGGACTTGAACCAATTGAGAAACTATAACCTAAAGTGGACTTATGATTCTAAATATCACCAGCCTAGTCTAAGTCAGTACAGCCAATCAATTTAATGTCAGTAACAACTCTAATTAAATATTTAATCTATTTTTAGCCTAAATGTATTGTAAGATCTTCTTAGTTACTTTCCATTGCATCTCATAGGGTTCTTATATGAATTTGGAGACTAGGTCCACTGCATATGATATGTCAGGTTAGGCATGTGTCAAGTAGATAAGTCTGCCCATAAGTTTTTGATACAAGGTAGCATCGACCAAAGATGAAGTAAAATCTACCTCAAGCTTGAATTTAGATAGAAAGGGAGTTAGATTTGGCTTACAATCAACCATGTGAAACTGAGCAAGTAGATTGAGAGCAGATTTAGGTTGTATAAGAGTGATCCCTTAGTCAGACTAAGAAATATGATCCCTTAGTCAGACTAATAAATATGAATTCCAAGTAATTAATGTAACAAGCCTAAGTCTATCATGGAAAATTTCTCCTAAAGATACATTTTCACTATTTTGATAGATGAAGAAGAGCTACCAGTGATCAAAATACCATCAACATAAAGAAATAGAATCAACAGTGAATCATCCCACCACAAGAGATAGAGGTTTGAATTTGAATGACATCAAGTGAATCCCATTATAAAAATGAAATAATCCATCTTGGCATACCAAGTTTGATGGTCTTATTTAAGGCCATAGATGGATTTTTAGAGTTTACATACAAGGGAAGAATCTTTAACAAAGCCTGAAGGCTACTCCATGCAAATCTCCTCCTCAAGATCATTATGAATAAAGGCACTCTTCATGTCCATATGATGAACATCCAAATGATTAGTTGTGTTAATAACAAGTTTGGGTTTTATGTAGTTCATTTTTGTGACTAATGTAAAGGTTTCTATATAGTCGATGCCAAGCACCTGTGATAAACCCTTTGTGACTAATCACACATTGAACTTATCCATGGACCCATCTACTACATACTTATTTTGATATATCCATATAAATTTAAATATCTTTATTCTGTTAGGAATAAGTGTCAAGTCCCAAGTATGATGCTTAATTAAGGAGTTATACTGCTCATGCATGGTGTAATCCCACTCAAGAAAATATGATGCCTCCCAAAAAGTTTGGGAATCTGAGGTAGAGTCATATAAATCATGTGGCCCACTTTAAAACTCTAAACATGTCCACCTATCATCTAAAGGATCCCCAACCTATGTACCTATCATATTTAGTGTCTACCTAGCCTAAAGAGGAACAAAAGTGGAGGATTCAGGTAGATAAACATCATCTTCTAAATTGTGGCCAAATGCAGATGAGGATGAGTCCCCATCACTACTCTTACTATCAAAATTGGAATAAGTGTCCTCAACCTCTAAAATATGCTTAGGTTAATCTGAATCAAATCCAAGTGATTCTAATGAAGTGGGATAAGTTTCAAGTGTTGAGTCTATGGGAATCTCCTAAAATTGAACACTTCTCTCGATAAACAACTCATGTGTGGTTGGATAAAGGTAGTACCCTTTGACACCATATTGATAACCTATGAGTATGCAAGGATTAATTTGAGGTTCCATAGCCTTGCACTTCTTTTTTGGTATGTGTTCCATTCTAAAAACCCTAAAGCACTCAACTATGGGTTTCTTATTGTGCCAAGATTCAAAGGGAGTTATAATTTTAAAGTTATGTGAGGAACCCTACTCTAAATTTAGAAGGCACAATTAATGCATCATACCAATACTAAGGTGATAATGACTTAGAGTGAATCACACCATTCGAAATCTCCTTCAAGGACTCATTCTTGCATTATACAACTCTGTTATATTGAGGAATATATGGAACTATATATTGCAAATGAATCCCCTCTACAGTGCAAAACTACTCAATACTGTTATTGACATACTCACTCTTATTATCTATTTTAAGAAATTTGATGCATTTCTTAGATTATTTTTATGCAAGCAATTTGAAGTCTCAAAACTTGTTAAAATCTTTAGATTTTTACTTAAGTGGACCCATGTGTACCTTGATAAATCATCAATGAATGTAAGGACATACTTAGCCCTTGTGAAATATAAACTAGGAAAAGGCCTGAATACATAATTATGTACTAACTCCAATGCTTGTGAATCCCTCCCAGCTTTGCCTTTGTCAAATTTCTCTTTGGGAAAAAGACCCTTATAAAATTGGACATGAGGTAAGCCTATGACCATATTATTTTAATTGAATTGTTATAGGTAGTGGTAGTTGAGGTGGCCAAACTGCTCATGCTAGAGTTTGCTAATTCCATCTGAATGAGTCAGTAATGCATTCAAATAGGAATAAGGTGAAAAATGTGAGAATGTATATAACCTATTTTGGTGATCTACCCTACCTACTATCAATGTAGAATCATTGTGAAACTCTCTGATTATGACTGAATTTGGTGAAAACTCTACCCTCATTCCATTACTGATATGAGTGATTTGGTATACTAATAGGAGATTAGTCGAAAGTGATCAAACACTTAGAATATTATTGAATGTTCCTCGATCCATTTCAACAGACCCTCTCCCTATAACTTCTACTAAAGTGTCATCACCCAAAGTGATATAAGACATGTTACAAGGTTCTAAGGAAGAAAATTAAACATTTGAAGAGCCCATGTGGTGGTAAGCACCCAAGTCAGTAACCCATGAAGAGGTTGGAATAGGAACTAATACAAGATCCTTACTCTTTTATTTCTCTTTACCTTGGCCTTTTTCCTTGGAATAATCTTGAGTTGATAAATTCTTCTTGATAAACTTAAGAACACCTATGTTGTTTTTCTCTAGAAGATGAGTTAGGTGTGTTGGGTGTGAATTAATTATTCACAAGTCACTATTCATGAGCATTATTCATGGTGATGTGACATGCTAAGATGGCATCTTGGTGATGTGGCATGTAGGTGACATGACATACAGGTGATGTGGTAGGAAGGTGATATGGTAGTTGGGCCCATGGTGGGTCCCAAGATGTGATCAAGTTGAGGTGACATGGTGTGGGGCATGGCATTCCACTATGGATATGTTTTTCCTTAATTGTCACATGTGGGTTATCCATGGTGAATAAGATAGAGGTCAAGATGTGGGATGCATTTATTGATGTGTCCAAGATTCCCATGTGTGGAGATAGTCCAAAGGTGATTGAAATACCTTTTGGACTCATGTGGTCACATAGAGGAAGAAGATAAAGAGTCACATGGGATGGCTTCAATCTTGTCTAAAATAGCAATCTACTTTGTTAACCCTTGGAGAAGAAGAGAATAAGAACACTATTGAGTGTTTGGACTCACTTGTGGAAGTGGGGTGCATATTTGGGACCACATGGAGGTGGCACATGTTCTTGTCTTGTGGAGGTTCTTCTTTGAATACTTTTACACATGGTGACAAACAAATTTGAATCACATGTTACTCCACCCAAAGTATGTGGAAAATTTTTGGAGTAGCCATGAAGTTATCTCTCCCTCCTCTCTTCTCTTTGTCATTATTGTAAAATGATCTAAATTATTATGTTATCTTTTATAATTTGTAATCCATTTGTAATCCTTATGGATTCCATTTGAAGATCCACTGTAAGCCTTTGGCTTTCATATTATATAATGTTAGATCTTGTAATGTTTATATGCTTAGCTCACCTAGATTCTTGGGTTGTAATCATCATTCATGCTTAGGTGGTTAGATCCTATAAGGCTTAGATGATAACATGACTTAGTTAGTTTGTTGAAGCACAGAGATCCTTGAGGCTATAGGTTAGAGCCTAAAAGGCTATGTTAGCTTGGCTCACCTGATTGGAGCTTCAAGGCTTGTTAGCTTTACTCATGGAGATGGATGTTGATGCTTAGTATCTCACCTTGGATGCTATGGATATTATCATCATTGTGGAGTTGCATGTTGCAGCTAAGAGGTTGGATCTTGTAAGGCTTGGTTATAAGCTTTGCTCCCCTGAGTGATTTTAAACACTAGAAAGGAGTTATTAAGAGGAATCAATGTTGTAGAGAGATTTGATGATGAATATTAAATTACGGATGTTGTATTTACCCAATGGTTTTTTACCTTGATTGTTTAGTGGGGTATCCATGTATATATTATGTAATGTGTTCTCTCTTGTTTATGTTTTATTGTATCTTATTTTCATTTCTATAATTTATTTATTTGCACATATAGGATTAGGTTCTTAATCCTAAAAAGTGGTATCAAATCCATGGTTATTGGATAGTTTTTGTATGTGGGATCTATAGGTGGAGAGACCAAGATATGAAAAAAAAAGAAAAAAAAAGGTTTACATGGTAGGTATTTCTCTCTTGGTAGAAGATAAAGAATGGAGGAAAAGTTGAATAAGCTTTCCTAGATAGATCAACACCAACATGGTTTTCCTGATGAATAAGCAACTATATATCTTGTGGTGGAGCAAGATGGTCTCCATTGGTATAGATGGAGGGTGATAACAAGGAAGATACCTTGTTTTGTTCTCAGTTAGCTAAGGGATACAAGTTATGGGATCCTAATACCATAATGTGAGTTGAGATGATGTTTAAATTCCATGTAAAAGAAGAGGTACAAAAAACCTAATATTATACTTAGTGGATAGAGAAGAATAAGAAACCTAAGGTCATATGGAAGGAGAAGGTTGTGTGTTTGACATGTGGTAGAGCAGGATGCAACTTACAAAATCTTTGGAGATCAAAAAATTGATAAGTGTAGTGATGCACTGAGTAACATGATGAATTCCTAAGAACTAAGGATGGGTACCATGTTGAGCATGGTGGGTAGTGGTTTTCTACATGTAGAAGTTAGGTGTTGACTTTTGTGGGTTCTTATCTCCTATTATTGAAGTATTTTAGGATGGATGGAGAAAAATAAGAGACCTAAGGTTTCATGGAAGGAGAAGGTCATGTGTTTGACATGTGTTAGAGCAAGATGCAGCTTGAATGTATATTTGTGGCTCAAAACTTGGTAGGTGAAGTGATTCACTACGTAATACAGTGATTTCCCAAGAACTATGGATGAGTACCATGTTGATCATGGTGGATAGAAGTATGATACATATGGTGGAGTCATGTGTTCACTTCTATGGTTTTTCTCTCATGTTGATAACTACTATCAGAGTGCGATGTGCACTTACTATTGGAGTAGTTAGATGCAAAAGCACAATTCCTGCATAGTGATCTTGTGATGAGATGGATTAGATAGGAGGTTATGAGGATGAGGCAAAGAGTTAATGCTTTTCCAAATTGATACTATAGGAGATCCATCAGGCATGTTGATGTGGTACAAGAATATCTTCATGAATAACCAAGGTCTAGTAGAGGTTGTTGTTATGTGTAGATAGCATGTTGATTGCATGCCCCAACATGATCAATGGTGTTATATCTTAGGTGATTAGGATAATATGAAGGATAAAACCAAGGATGGAGATTCATAGGGACATGAAAGCAAGAAAGCCATGTATCCCATGCTTTTGAAGTTTTATGAGTTAGCTTTCAAAGTATCCTAGAGGAGGAGAAGACATGGTTGTCTTATGTATTGTATTCATCAAAAGTAGGAAAGCATCAAGAAATCCATAGTGTGTACTAAACTAGATACTTTTAAGAAGTAGGAGTTGTGAGCAATTCATGACAGAATACTGAATAAAGATGGGTCTATGGTGAAGTGGGAGTCACTGCAAGTTGCTACCGGTTTGCTATGGAGGAGATGATGTTGACAAAGCTGGTCAAGGTAGATAATTTTTATTAGTGTATAAAACTTCTATTAGGCTCGTGTGTGAGTGTAAATGGGCATTGATGATAGTTGGATCATAGTTGGTTGGTATAAAATGACAGTGTGGTAAAGTCATATGTATATGACTTCAAGTGGGAGATTGTTGGGTGTGAAGCCACTATTCACAAAACACTATTCTTGGGCATTATTCATAATCACTATTTATGGTGATATGGCATACTAAAATGGCATCTTGGTGATGTGTCATATGTGTATGTAGATGAGTTAGCATGTAGGTGGCATCACATGTAGGTGATGTTGTAGTAAGGTAATATGGTAAGTGGTCGCATGGTGGGTCTCAAGATGTGATCAAGTTGAGGTGACATGACATGGTGTGGGGTGTATCACTCCAATATGGACATGTTTTATCCTTAGTTGTCACATGTGGGTTGTCACATGGTGCATAAGATAATAGGTCAAGGTGTGGGGTGCATTGGTTGATGTGTCCAAGATTCCCATGTGCAGAGATGGTCCAAAGCTATTTACAACACCTTTTAGACTCATGTGGTCACATGGAGGAAGAAGATAAGGAGTCATATTGGGTGGCTTGGATCTTGTATAAAGTAGGAATCTACCTTATTGACCCTTAGATAAGAAGACAAGAAAAACACTATTAAGTATTTGGACTCAACTGTGGAAGTGGGGCACAAATTTGGGGCCACATAGAGGTGGCATATATTTTTGTCTAATGGAAGATCTTCTTTGAAGACTTTTTCACATGGTGATAAACAAATTTGGATCACAGTTTACTCCACCCAAAGTATGTGGAAAATTTATGGAGTAGCCATTAAGTTATCTCTCCATCTCTCTTCTCTCTCTCATTATTGTAAAATGTTATAAAACATTATGTTATCCTTTGCAATTTCTAATCCTTATGTATTCCCTTTGAGGATCCATACAAGCCTTGGGCTTGAATGTTGTATAAGGTTAGAGCTTGTAATTATTGTATTCTTAGCTCACCTAGATGCTTGGGTTGTAATCATCATTCATGCTTAGGTGGTTAGAACTTGTAAGGCTTAGATGAGAGCATGGCTCACCTAGTTTGTTGAAGCATAGATATCCTTGAGGTTAGAGTTTAGAGATTGAAAGGTTGTGTTAGCTTGGCTCACCCGATTAGAGCTTGGAGGATTGTAATCTTAGCTCATGGATATGGAGTTTTATGCTTAGTATCTCACCTTAGATTCTAAGGTTGTTATCATTATGATGGAGTTGCATCTTGCATCTAGGAGGTTGGAGCTTGTAAAGCTTGGTTGCAAGCTTTGCTCATTTGAGTGCTTGTAATCACTAGAAAGGAGTTGATAAGAGGAGTTGATGTTTTAGAGAGAGTTGTTAATGAATATTGAAGTCTGGATGTTGCCTTTTCCCCATGTTCTTTTCCCTTGATATTTTAGTAGGGATTGCACATTTATCTTGTGTAACATGTTCTCTCTAGTTTATGTTTTATTGTAGCTTGTTTTCATTTCTACAATTTATTTACTTGCACATGTAGGATTAGGTTCTTAATCCCAACAAGGTGATCAATTTTTTATTCTTGCACTTATGTTCATCATGCCTATTTATCTTTCAATAGGCACACTTAACCTTCTCTTTCTTAGGTTTATTATTGGAAGAGGAAGTTTCAATTGTTGTTTTGGCAGAGGTTGATTCTTTCTTATTCTTGTAATCCTTATTCTTATCTTTAGTTTAATTATTTTCTATCCCATTCCAAAAAATGAGGTATTGAGGTTTTGCATACTTTAGTGTGACCATATGTATCAACTTATCTTGATTTTGATTCAAATTGACAACAAAGTCATCTAAAAAAGGCATCTTCCATGTAGTGCCTAAAGTAGTTTTAGTGGCATGGAAAGTAGAGACAAAGGCTGAGTAATCAGAACCTAGATTAGAGAATATAGAAAGAATAATTTGGTCATATTTATTCTATATTCCACATTCTTTAAACTATAATCTAAACGACTTGAAATTGGTGAAGATATTTTGTGTCAAAGTTGTTAGGTTTAGGCTGATAAGTTCATTTTCTAGTTCATGACCTCTCATCACATCTTGCTTCCCAAAGAGATTTTCCAAATGGTCCACACTTCATTAGGTTATTTGGTAGGTTATATATGAAAGAGAAGATTAGGAAACACAAAAAGACATAACAACCCATAGCCATCATCACTATGATTAAACCACTCAACTTAATTTGTATATGTAGTTAGTTGAGTTTCTAAACCCCTTGTAATGTGATGCAAACCTTTGATCTTAATAATAATTTGCATTTTAATTTTTCATTCATGAAAATTAAATGGTGTTAGAGGGTGAATTGAACTTGTATCCATTTTATGCATAAATTAAGTGTGGTGGTTGTATTTGTTGTTGTAGTGAAAAAAGAATGGAAAGTGACTTAGCAACACAATACACCCTCCTAAACTATGAAATGGTGAACCCACCATGAATTTTGTAAACAATGCATGCTCAAAATACATTAGGCACATTCAAAAATGCATCTAGAGAAACTAGTGTAAAATATAGAAAAGACATGATTTACAAAGCAAGGAGACATCAATCTCCATCATTCATCTAAAAGTAGTATACACAATGAGTAAATAAGAGAGAGAAAGTATTGTTTTGAATGCGAGGGGTTTTGGTCACTTTCCAAACTAGACCTCACCCTCTGGTCTTTATCAATCAAAAATATGAAAATATTTTAAACAAAAAAATTCCATCGTTTAAAAAAGGATCACAATATATTATTTTTATAAAAAAAAAATCAAAAACATTAAAATATATTATTTAATTAAAAAACAATCAAAAAAGGGCTCCCTATCCCACCACTTATGACCAATCAAGTTTTTTACAAAAACTTCATAGCCTTTGTGAAGTAAAAATACTAATAGCATTTAAAGTCAAAGACTTAAAATAAATTATAGTGCATTTTATTTTTTTCTAAATGGTGTTTTGACTTTATTTTAAAAGCATTCCCACCCATAAAAAGGTGAAACCACTTGATAAATGCAAAAAAACATGAATTCCTAAACAACTTTTATATAAAAATGAATTATTTTTGTGTCAATGAAGGGTTTACCAGGTGGTAAATGACATGGTATGGCTTAGGTGAGTCGATGTATGTCTGATGAGGAGTTTCTGGTCTTGGTGAGGCTATAGAACAATAAGGAGACCTCTCATAGGCCACTAAGCTCCAAAAATAGGTTGTATGTAGGCTAAAATCTGTCCACTATGGATGTAAGAAACCATAAACAACACTAATGGACTATTAACCCTGTTTAAATCAGAACATACAATGAACATATTTTTGGGTTCCTTCCCACAACCAACAATTTTCTCATAAGACATATCAATTTACATAAGATCATTAGAATATTAGTATCAAGGTGGAATGGTCATGCACCTTGGTCTACATACATGACTATGTTCTTTAAAACTAGAGGATTAACCAACATGTAGAGATGTAACCTGTGAGAGTGATGAAACCATGTTTGTTCCACAATGCAAAAAAGGCATTATAGCAAAATAAATATAAGTCTGCCTCTATAAAAAACTCAACCCTGCACTCAAAACTGAGATCCAATACCTTCACATAAATATTATATAATAACACAACAATCTCCAAGATTTCAAAAAATAGCTTAACAATAATGAAACAATTAAACACATAATTATCGGGTTGGATCTGATACCATATCAAGGTTAAATCCAAGGTTTATAGATTAAAAAAATGCACCGATTAAGTGATCACATGAACCAAGTAAATACACACCACAATTTAGCTAAAAGTAAATGAACTAAATAATATGAGAATATTTCACAAACAAGCATAGATCAAAACTAATCTTCCACTACCAAAGCTCACAAATGTGAGAAGTACAAATATGAGAGTGTTGAGTAACTCATCCAAAAAAAGGTGGTCAATAGACCCTCGAAATAGAATAAGAAATCCTCCACAAAATATGGTAAACATATCTAAGAATGGAGTAACTCCCATACCTAGAATAGTTGGTTTAGGAAGTTACTTCCTAGTAATCTAGTCAACATGTACACCTAAGCAAGCTTCTTCATGAAAGTAGGAAAACTCCAAGTAATGGAAAAATTTTGATAATAAATAAATATGGGAAAATAAATAACCACTACTCTAAAATTTATTTATGAGTTCTATCCATATTTATGGGATATTTTTGGATAGGATATTCATGGCGTGTATCAAGAACCCTTTTAAACCAATTCCCTCAGTACGCTGATAAAACAAGGTAATATCAGGTTTATTCCCAAGGCAATAGAGCTTGAGCTCATTACTAATTCGTAACCCATTACCCTTCTCAATGTATTTTACAATATCTTTCCAAGGATCTTTCTCTTTGATTCAACATTTTCTAACCCTCATCATTCGACTCAAGAAAACTGGGTTTATTTGTAACAGATTTGTTCTTGACAACATCATTATTGTCTGTGAGGGAATGGAATGGGCTAGTGAATCTCAAAAAAAGGCTTTATTTTTTAAAGTTGACTTTAATAAATTTTATGATATTTAATTTAGTGGCTTTGTATACTAACCCATGCTTGAGTTTTAGGATTTGGCTCTAATTTTATTAGCATTGTTAAAATTATTTTTCAATAGACTTGAGCATATATCACCATTAATGTTGTTCAATCTAAATAATTCAACCTCTTTTGCTCTATTCATCAAGGGTGTCCTCTTGCCCATTTCATATATGTGTGGATGTATAAGGGTCAATTATCTTCTGGTAGAATATACTTCTAGAGGTTTGGTTAATAATATATCTCTTCGTCGCTCGCTTAAACAAATGGTTAATGGGAACTATGTTGATAATTCCTTCCTCATCCTTAATGAAGAATAGTTTTTTGTCTCCAATGTTCTGGAATGTTTAGATTTATTTTATTTAGACTCAGGATTTTCCATTCAATGTAATGAACCCGATGCTATGGACAATATATCTCCCCCATACCTCAATGGATTTTATAGTATAAGTGCCTCTAGATTCAACTAGTATAATAATTTAATTTTCTAGTTATTCCCTTTGATTTCCAAGCCACTCTTATGGACCTGTGGGGATATGTACTTCAATGGGTCAAAAAAATGGGTTTTATATTTATAAACCTCTCTGTCTTATAGGAAATTATCAAATATGCTCTAAATTATTGGTTTTTATGCATGTTTATTACTCTTCTTCTTGGGTTCCCTCCAAATTCACTTATGCCAAGCTTGATAGAATTTTGAGGAATTTTTTGTGGGATAATTATAAAGGCATCAAAGGTGTCCACTAGGTTGCATGAGATATTTTTTTTAAACCAAGATCATTTGGTGATCTTGGTCTTCTTGACATTGACATACAATTCCATGCCTTATGTGCAAAGTGGATCATTTGAGCCTTAGAAATATATGTAGCATGGAGAGTCTTGCTTTGTAACTGCATCACTCAAGGTAATCCTATGGGAAATAGAGATTGGAATGGATTAAATATTAATACCCTTATAATCACCTAGGTTAAGTGATTATTAAGGGCACATTTATTTCTAAGAATATTTGGAAGGTGTGGGAACTACTCAAAAATAATTTGAGATGGGACAAAGATGGTTTTAGGTATGGGATCTCTCTAAACTTACACTTGATATGGTGGTCTCTTGCGTTTAATTTTTATTAAGTGAAATTTTCTCTATTGTCATGGATAAAAATCATTCATCTCTTTAGAAAATGCATCAAATTCATCTCTAACATTTTTTGTAAACAAGCAAGCGAATGGATTCCTTGGCATGCTCTCAGGGCTTAATTCAACTTATACGCCTTTGATCAAAAATACACCTTGGAAATTTAGAACTCTATTTCTAATGTGCACCTTTACAAAATTGGGGTGTTCAATCTCCTTATAGGTGGTATATTTATTAGAAGTGTCCTATTGAGACACCTTTTCTCTGGTATCAACCCTAGTTAGGATATCAAATTCTTTCCCCTCAACATGTCCAAATTGATGCTTTCAGTGTCAAGTGGAGATTCATTTCCACTAAAAAAGTATGGAAAAAAAGGTTTGACTAAGGTGTGGGTAGCCATCATAGATCCAAAACAAGCACACTTCATCTAGTGTATTCTTCACCAAGAACTTCCTATTAGTACCCAATTAGTTCACATATAATTGGATCATCATGTTTGTTTAGTTTGTAGCCACCCAAAAACACTCAGGCATAAATTTTGATTGTGTAAACATGTCCAGTCATCTTGGCTTTAGATTCACATCCATTTTAATCCATTACATCCAAAAATGTTCACCTAGAAGATGGTTCTCTTAGGGGACTTAGTCACGATTCCTATAAAATTCACACAAATTTGGCATATTTTTAAGTTTAAATTCTTTATCAACTATGGAAAAATAGAAATGAGGTTATTATTGACCAATTTTTGGTCTTACAATCCAAAATTGGGCACCCCCTCATTTTTCTTTGCAAAGGTCATCCAATCCATGTTTTGGCTAGATCATCCCTCTACCACCTTATGCAAAAAAATGTTCTTTGTCAGACCTTTCTAATGAAAAATCCAAGTGTTTCCCTCATTCTACTTTGCTAAGTGCAAATAAAATTTATGTAGGTAAATTACTTCTCTAATTTTATAAGTAGAAGTGATTGAAGAGCATGAATTGGTCTTAGACACTTCTTAAGCAAAGTGTTTTTCTGTGGAGGTTACTTGGGTATTCTATAGGGTCATTTACAATTTCCCCGAAGGGTATGTGCCATTGCGAGAGGCACTTTAAAGGTGAAACAGACCTTTACAAAACTTCCAAAGGGTATGTTTGAAGGCAGAATGGACCTTATAGAGGGATTTTCATCGGCATGAGGACCAATACAAAAGTTCTAAAGGTCACTTTTGGCTCTAAATGCCCTTACAGAGGGCAGCTAGTTGAAGTAAAGGGGTAAAGACAAGAAGCTCGAAGGGAACTTACCCTTTGGGAAAAGTGACAAGTGGAAGGAGTTTTCCTTTGAACATTTTTTCCGAAGGAAAACCAAAGAAAGCAAGCCAAAGAGAATTTATTCGAACAAAATGTCTAAAGGAATTCCTTCAGACATTTTGTCTAAAGAAATTCAATGATCACAGAAAGTCTGAAGGGCAAGTGTCTTTGTGGAGGGCACTTGGTCAAGAAAGAGGACTCTTTTCACTTTTCTAAAGGGTCATTTTTAGAGTTTCAAAAGGGCACCTACCCTTAAAGAGGGTGCTTTTGGATGGGAGAAGCCTTTGTAGAGGGTACTTTAAGAAATAGAGGATGAAGACAAAAGGCCCAAAGGGCACATGCCCTTTAGGAAAAGAAGTAATCAAAAGAAAGAATTCTTTCAGACAAAATGTTTGAAGTAATTCCTTCAGACATTTTGTTTGAAGGAAAGCACAGCAAAAATCCTAAGACAAAGAAGGCCCAATAAGTCAAAGAGAAAGCAAAGAAAAGGCCAAGGTAAAGGATAAGTCTAAAGAAGGAGACAAAACATGGGCAAAGACAAAGCGAAAAAGATAAAACAAGGAACAGTTCCAGTTGTTGACAAAGAAAAAGGATAAAATCAAAGACCACTCAGACCAAGACAAGTGGAATAAATGACTTAGCAAGGACAATTAATATATTTGGTGAGATATAGCTGGTGAAAACCAATAAAATAGATTGGTTTTCAAACTATAGAGGAAATCAGCCCTTGTTTTCATGCTTCACCATTAATGCACAGCCAGTTGCACCTAGCATTGAAGATAGCATGGTCCAATCAACATAACTTAGGGATGGCTTTGTTAATTACCAAAATGAGTATCCCATGCTTTTTTAGGCCCATGATAGCAAGGGTAGTGACTTGTACATCTACAACATGGCTCTCCCATATGCAATTGGAAGAATACATTAGCAACATGGGCTTGTGGTCTCTACAAAAGTGTTTAAATAGGATGGGTTTCCATCCCTTGATTATTCATATATCTTGTTTCCAAGTTATCTATATATTTGAAAACTTCTCATTTGAAAAAAGGGATCTCTCATCATTGTATGGCAAAGCCCTAAAGGAATTTACCTTGAATCAAAAGAAGCATTTTCACCTCCATTTGAGCTTACACTTTTGCATGTGTCTATGGTTTTATTTTATGTTAAGTCATTTCCTTTTCATGCTTTCATAAGTTTATGCCAACATATCTAATGTATTTTGAGTTCTCTTACAGGTCAACAAGAAGTGTCCAGCTTAGAGTATAGGTGTATGTGAACAAGTTGTCCATAGTGTGTCTTAGAACACCTCCAATAGTTTTTCCTCCCTATATCTCCATAGCATCCCCTATTGAAACACTAATGTAGGAAAGGTTCTCATTTGAATGAAGTGTATGCTTGCTTCTCTCTGGTGTAAAGTGTATGTCAAAACCAAGTAGACCAACCATTTTGGTGCTTCACCACATTAGTTTAGGTTCTAATTTTAGTATTTCTCTCCCTTTTCATCCCCCCCCCCATTGTTAGCAATAGGAAATCTAGGGCCTCAAGGTGCATCAAGGGGAGCTAGCCCCTCATCTAGATATTCATCCCTCATTTTATAACCCACAACAAAAGGGGTGTCTCCATTGTGTTGCATGGAGGAAGAGAGTTGAGCCTCCCTTCAGAGGGTACAATCCACTATGTCAATAGTTTTTGGCATGCCCAGTGGGACTTTTTGTCTAAGAGGTTGAAGAATTCTTGGTGTGTTCTTCAACAAATCAGCCTTTGGAGGCATTCAATCAACACCAATGGTGACTTCGAAGATACATCAGATGGTTGAGTAACCTGAGTGATCCTTTGAAGAGCCTTGGTAGTATGTTTCTTTATGAAGTTTCATGGTTGCATACGGTTATGAGTTTTACCCTTCACAGGTTGGTGAAACATTACGGGCTTTGCCTCTTACTCCTTAGTTTGAGAAAGTCCTTGGCTAGCCTGTCAATGATCCTTAACAACCTTGTGTTGATCCTTACTAGGTCCAATATGACCAATTTCAGCCTTGTCATGAGTTATATCAATCTTATGCCTAGTCTACTTAATGTGTTACTTCTCCTACTCAACCTAATCCTTTTGCTAATCAGCCCATTTCCACCTTCAAACAATCACTATTGGGGTATGAAAGGTATGTGGTGGAGCTTGACACTAGAAGGGGATGTGGCCTAGAAATTCCTGATCATTTCATCCATCAAGTGAGAAATGCATTAGAGCTGGTCAAGTGTGAATAGACTCCTATTGAAAGATCCAATTGGCAAAGGCTTACAAATGAGATGCTAGATGTGAGTGGTTTGATTGCATCTTTGGAAGAGAAGCTAAGTATTCATGAGAGGTAGACTTACCAAGTCTATTAACCTGCATACCCACTGCCCCAAGTTTCATATCATCCATACGCAGCACCTACTCATGAGCCAAGTCAAGCTTGTCAAATTCCTTTCCCCAATCATGTTGAGGAGAGTTTTAAAATAAAAAATATTGCGTTAAGGCCAATCTTGATAGGCAGATTGAGTTGGCAAATATTCACATGTAACAGTCTATGTTGGCAGCAAGGGAAGTGGAATCCAAGCCTTCACTACTCTCTCACATTGCAACCCCATCACCCCAAAAGGAGACTTTTAGTCCTAAGATCATGAGCTGGAGTAAATTAGTTGAGTCATGGAGTAGCAAGGAGGAGAAGGGCATTGTTCAAGAGTGTGAAGTATAAAATGAGGCTAGTCCTTCTCAAGTCCCTCCCACCTTTCCTTAAGAAGCTTCTTATACTCCATGGTAGCCTTCATGCACTCCCCATTTCCATGATGATTCCTATGAGCTCTAAGAAATACTCATTAAAGAAAATCTATCTGAGCAAATTGAGGAATTAGAGGTAAAGGTGAGATTGCTTAGTGAAAGTGAGATGGAAGTTTCAAACCCTAGAGAGGAGCCTATGCCAAAAGATACCCCTTCCACTAATCCTCAAGATAATTTTGATATTGATGAAGTGTTGGTAAGTGGAGAGAAGACAATCAATTGATTTTGGCCCAAGGTCTACCCCCATTTTCTCATGAGCTTTCAAAAATATCCCCTACTTTCCATGCCCAACTTGATTTTGACAATCCTTGTGTTCCACCTCCTTACCTGGTAAATGAATAATGTTTCTCTTGTGTTGAGGAATCCATCTTGAAGGAAGTAAGTGAATAGGAATATGCTCAGTTCATGACTGATCAGGGAGACCTCATGAGTGTAGATGAGGAGGAGATCACCATAGGTACCACCCTTGGTGAACAAGAAGACAAGTCACAAACTTTTGCCTCTATCTCTGATGAGGAAGAGATGATCACTGACTCTTTTCTCACTTTACATGATGTCATGGAGGAGCATGGATAGATTATTGATCATTCTTTGAATGATTTTTTTGAAGTCATTGGGGTAGGTTACACTCTTCTTTAAGGAGGCTATGAGCTGGCTAAGAGTGGAGAAGGTAGAATTGGGACTCAAATAAGTATGTAAAGGGGTAGCAAGCTTTCAAATTTATCCTTTCAAGAGGTTGGTGAATCGAAAGATGATATTTTTTAAGTCATCAAGGAGGGATATCACCTTCTAAAATGAACCCATCAGCTTTGGAAGGATGAATAATAATCATGTGGGCCTGAAGCTTCTAAAGAACATGAGGAACATGAAATCAATACTCTTGGAGACATACATACTAAAGAGATACAAGTTGACCATGAGGCAAAGAGTGGGAAAAATATGAAATGTCTAAATGTGTGCAAGAGGAATATGTCTTCACTGGAGACCTATTCAAAGATGACCTCGTCGAGACTAGACCAAGTGAAGTGCCAAGGAAGAGGCCTGGTCTACAAAGCATTCAATTCAAAGAGAAGCATACTTGGCACTTTATTTCATCTCATCTTGAATTTTACTTAAGAATTTTTCTCCTTGATCTAGGAGGGAGAAGAGCATATTTGGTTAGTTGTACATAGTAGTTTGCTTTCTGTTAGGTTGTCTTTTTTTCCCTAAGTGTTGTTATGCATGTGTGTAGTGTTTTTAGCCTTTATGTGTGTTTTTTCCTTGTTTTGTGGGGTAAAATATTTTTTGGTTCATAGGTCCTTAAAAATATATTTTATACTTCTCCAAGATGCATCCTGACTCCATGCCCAATGGACTTTATAGCTACCAGTCTTCCCAAGCATAGCAGGCATGCTTCCCCTATGAGTCCCCAATTGTGTTGACCAATTTTTGGTCTTAGAAGCCAAAATTGGTCACCCCCTCCTTTTTATTTGCAAAGGTCATCCAATCCATGTTTTGGCTAGATCATCCCTCTACTACCTTGTGCAAAAAAATGTTCTCTGCTAGACCTTTCTAATGAAAAATCTAGGTGTTTCCCTCATTCTACTTTGCTAAGTGTAAATCAGGTTTGTGCAAGTACATTACTTCTCTACTTTTATAAGTAGAAGTGATTGAAGATCTTGAATTGGTCTTAGACACTTCTTAAGGTAAGTTTTTTTCCATGGAGGGCACTTGGGCATTCTGTGGGGTCATTTGCAATTTCCTCGAAGGGTATGTGCCCTTACAGGAGGCACTTCAAAGATGAAATGGACCTTTACAAAACTTCTAAAGGGTATGTTTGGAGGAAGAATGGACCTTGTAGAGGGATTTTCATCAATGTGAGGACAAATACAAAAGTTCTAAAGGGCACTTTTGGCTCTAAATGCCCTTATAGAGGGTAGCTAGTTGAAGCAAAGGGGCAAAGACAAGAAGATCAAAGGGAACTTGCCATTTGGGAAAAGTGACAAGTGGAAGGAGTTTTCCTTTGAACATTTTTTCTGAAGGAAAACCAAAGAAGGCAAGCCAAAGAGAATTTATTCGGACAAAATGTCTAAAGGAATTCCTTCAGACATTTTGTCTAAAGAAATTCAATGATCATAGAAAGTCTAAAGGGCAAGTGTCTTTGTGGAGGGCACTTGGTCAAGAAAGAGGACTCTTTTCACTTTTCTGAAGGGTCATTTTTAGAGTTTCAAAAGGGCACCTACCCTTAAAGAGGGTGCTTTTAGATGGGAGAAGCCTTTGCAGAGGGTACTTTAAGAAATAGAGGATGAAGACAAAAGGCCCAAAGGGCACATGCCCTTTAGGAAAAGAAGCAATCAAAAGAAAGAATTCCTTCAAACAAAATGTTAGAAGGAATTCCTTCAGACATTTTATCCGAAGGAATTCCTTTAGACATTTTGTTTGAAGGAGAGCATGAAAAAAATATTGAGACAAAGAAGCCCTGATAAGTCAAAGAGCAAGCAAAGAAAAGGCCAAGGCAAAGGAGAGGTCAAAGGAAGGAGACAAAACATGGGCAAAGACAAAGCAAAAAAGACAAAACAAGGAATAGTTCCAGTTGTTGACAAAGACAAAGGACAAAATCAAAGATCACTCAGACCAAGACAAGTGGCATAGATGACTCAACAAGGATAATTAATACATTTAGTGAGATATATCTACTGAAAACTAATAAAATAGATTGGTTTTTGAACTATAGAGGATAACAACCCATGGTTTCACATTTCACCATTAATGCACAGCCAGTTGTGCCTAGCATTGAAGAAAGCATGGTCTAGTCAACACAACTTAGGGATGTCTTTTTCAATTTTTAGAAGGAGTATCCCATGCTTTTGTAGGCCTAGGATAGCAAGGGCAGTGATTTTGGACATATACAACATGGCTTTCCCATACACAATTGGAAGAATACAATAGCAACATGGACTTGTGGTCTCTACAAAAGTGTTTGACTCAGCATGGGTTTCCATCCCTTGATTTATCAGCTATCTTGTTTCCAAGTTCTCTATATATTTGAAAACTTTTCATTTGAAAAAAGGGATCTCTTGGCATTGTATGGTGGAGCCCTGAAGGAATTTACCTTGAATCAAAAGAAGCATTTTTACCTTCATTTGAGCTTGCACTTTTGCATATGTCTATGGTTTTATCTTATGTTAAGTCATTTCCATTTCATTCTTTCATAAGTTTATGCCCACATATATAGTGTATCGTGAGGTCTTCTCTTGTAGGTCAACAAGAAGTGTCCAGCTCAGAGTATAGGTGCATGTGAACATGATATCCATAGTGTGTCTTAAAACACCTTTGGTAGTTCTTCCTCCCTATATCTCCATAGGATTCCCTATTGAAACACATATTCAATAAAGGTTCTCATTTGAATGAAGTGTATGATTACTTCTCTCTGGTGTAAAGTGTATGTCAAATTTGAGTAGACCAATCATTTTGGTGTATCACCGCATTAGTTTAGGTTCTAATTTCAGTATTTCTCTCCCTTTTCATCCCCCCCCCCATTATTAGTAGTAGGAAATATAGGGCCTCAAGGTGCATTAAGGGGAGCTAGCCCCAAATCTAGGATTCATCCCTCACATTTTCAACCCACAGCAAGAGGGATGTCTCCATTATGTCACATGGAGGAAGAGTGTTGAGCCTCCCTTTAGAAGGTGCAATCCACTATGTCAACAATTATTTTTTCACAAGCCACTCTTAAATACTATTTCTCTACTTTTAATAGAGTTGATTTTTTTTTAAATGGCATGTTTTAGATTCAAGTGCAAGTAGATAAAGTGTGTCTTGAGGTAAAGCACCCCTAGATGCTTCTAGATCATTAGGGGGATACCCCATTAGTTGTTATTTGGGCTCATCCTAACTTTGCTTGTTGAATTTGCCTCCTAGGGACCATCGTTATAGGTCATATGTTAGAACTTGTTCTTATATCAGATGTCGTAATGGCTCCCCTCAACAACATATTCCCATTCCACTAGCTATACCAAATGTGTTTAATGCACAAAGGTGGTATTCATCCAAGATGCCAATTTATTGAAAACTAGAGAAATTACATTAGGATTAAGAACATATGGAAATTCCATTCTCATACCTCTAAAATAAAGGAAAATGACATACATAACATGCAAATAGTGAAATATTTCGAGGTGAGTTACATGGTGATGGTGATAGGCAATTAAAAGGTATTTTAAGTGATATAGTACACATGGGGGAAATATAAAAATACAATATAATATTACTTCGACAAACATGTTATCAATTGGAAGACAAGCATATTTCTCTACAATGACATAATAATGGATAACACTTATTCCAAATTCTATTTTTTAGCTTTCATTTATCTATGTTACAAATATATTAACACCTATAAAAATTACAACATGGTTAATAACACACAAAAATGCCATACTCAAACCCTTGGAAGAAAAGGTGTCCATAATGGGAGTTTGGCTCCATAAGCATCTCATTTATCTCTATTAGAAAAAAACATAAAATTTAAGGGAGCACTACTTAGGAAAACTATGTTTTGGAAGGATTATTAAAATTAATATCTCTTCATTCTCCCACATACTCAAACCTTGAAGAAAGTTTTGGTCATGTATGAGAATTCTACCAATAATAAAATCAATTTTGACAAGAGCTCAGTTTAGTTTTTCAAAACTATAGAAGCTAGATAAAATAGGATTGCTAGGATCTTAGATTGTCAAATTAAAAACCTACCATCCACCTATCTAGGCATGCCCCTTATCATCAATCAATTACAATCAAGTGCCTAGAACCTACTAATTGAAAGATTCTAAAAAATACTTGCAGGGTGGAAATGGAAACTCCTTTATCAAGTAGGGAAAGTTGTCTTGATTAAATCAGTTCTTCAAAGCCTTCCAATTTACACTCTATCTCTTAAAACTACCAAAAGGAGTGGAATAAATTCTCAACAAAATCCAAAGAAATTTCTTATAGAATGACTATGAGGGCAAGAGCAAATTCCATCTGGTCTTTTGGAATAAAATGTGCAACAACAAAAGATTTGGAGGCCTAGGCATAAGAAATCTCCAAAGGATCAATAAAACTATGATCTCCAAGTTTGTGTGGAGATTCATAAATACTAACTCAACCTAGAGTAAGATATTATCTCACAAATACCTTCAAGGGAGGAATCCTAATGTCATTATAAAAGATGAGCAGTTCATTAGAGGATCACACATTTGGAACTTCCTAATTGAGAACAGGGAGATCATTCTTTAAGGATCCATGTGGAACATGGGAAATGGAATGAATATAAAATTTTGGGGGGATAAATGGAACACTAATTTATCTCATATTCAAAGGAATATTTAACAACACATATAAGAGCATGTAATGCAAAAATATGGGGAGTGTATTGTTGATTATTGGCAAATGAGAAATGGCTATAAGCATTGGACTGAAATTAGCTTGGATGGATTAAAACGTGATGAACAGACCAAAATTGATGACCTAAATAGGGCCCTCAAAAACATTCATATCTCTAAAATAGATAGGGAAGACAAGTTAATGTGGATTGATTCCTTTGATGGGAATTATAATGCCAAAGCTGGGTATGAAAGAATCTCCCAAAACCAAGATGTCAAGGTGAGGTGAAAGGTGTATGGAAAAAATTATCACCCTGAAGATAAGTTTCTTTACCTAGGTTTCCATTCAAAAGAAGATTTTTATGGTTGACAATTTAAAGAAAAAAGGATGCATCATAATAAATATATGTGTCCTATGCAAAGATGATAATGAAATTGTTTCTCATCTTCTCATTAACTATAAGTATACATAGAAAGTGTGGAATTTATTCTTGAGGAAATTCAACATCTCATGGGTCAACCTAGGAACCCTAATTAAATTTTGGTTGGCTTGGAGCTACCCCTTCATAAATACTCATCTTAAGCAGTTATGGAACCTTACCCTTCCACACATTTTGTGGGGGATATGGGGAACTAGAAACAATACCATATTTAGGGATAAGAAGTACACTAGTAAGGTGACCTCAAAAAAAATTTAATCAGCTATTAAGGAGAATTACAATTCCATCAAAACTAAAAATAGCAAGGAACTCCTCTATTCTGAATGATTACCTACACAAAACTGGTAGATTGATTTATCAAGCATAGGAAATCCAGATCCTAAAGAGGAAGTTCGAAAGAGAACCAAATGGAAATTCCCAACTGAAGGATGGATGAAATTAAATTTTGATGGTGCATCAAAAATAAATCCAAGAATTGTAGGAGGAGGAGGAATCATTAGAGATGTTGAAGGAAGGCTAATTAGGGATTATGCAAGAGATATGGGTATTAATACTAATCATTAGGTAGAGGTTTTAGCTACCCTTTAGGGCTTCAGAATAGCTAAACAACTTAATATCCAAAAATTAGAAGTAAAGGGGACTCCATGACATATTCAATTATATAATTGGCAAACACCCCCTAAGTTGGACTATAAAAAATATAATTGATGAAGCTAAGACAATCCTAAACTCTTTACAGTAGGTGCACATCCTTCACACATATAGGGAGGGTAATAGAATTTCAAAATGGTTTGCCAATGAGGAACAAGTAATGTGGGCTTCAAAACATGGCTAGACCATGAGAATTTACCTAGAGAGGTTCTAACAAGAATAGTTAATGAAGGAAGACACTCTTTTATTAATATATAGTTATATAGTCCTCTTCCTTGTGACTAGGGGAGACTTTATTCTACTGGCTATTATGTGGGATCTTAGACCCATCTTCCCTAATTCTAATTGGGAGAAGCATATATAAAAAGAGAAAGAATGTGTTGTGCCTCATAATTTGCTCCATGGTAGTTTCAATTATGCTTCTAAGTGGTGTTTTAGAAGAGATGTGAAAAGCAGTCTAGAGCCCTACATGAATAGCAAAATTAAGATGGGCTTACCTAACTGAACTGAGCCCAAGCTTCAACCTGAGGTTAAATCCAATAGCAGAGTCTAGAATGCCCTGTAGGTGGGGGGTCTTGCCAGATTCATGGAAAATTTTGAGGATTTTTATAGACATTTATCCAATCAATTTGCTAGATCTTGGGAGGAAAGGGTTGTTAATATCAATGGTGTGACACTAGAAATCATCGAGGAGATAATGGCACATGTGATGGGTCTGAACATAGAAGAAACCAAAATATACTACAATCCTAGAGATTACAAATTAGATAAAGAGGCATTCTTGGAAGAGGGTGAGCAGTTGGAAAAGTTACACAATGGTTTTGATAGGGAATCTCTCCCCAAACCATACACTGAGGTAGATTTTCATCTCATTCAACATGTTACTTTAGAAGGTCGGTATAATGTTTTCAAGTGGTCCATGTTTATGATGTTAAATTAATTTATACATGGATTTGGTTTCAACCTTCCATTTTTCATTCTCAAGTCTATGGAAAACTCCATACAGAAATACAAAAATGGTAGTTACACAGCCCCTAGACATGAGGATGTTATATTCCTCATTTATGAATCCTTCAAGGGCATGAACCAATTTATATTTGATCTTCCCCAAAGAAAGGAAGAAAAAATGAATGAAGGACTGGTGGATATGATAAAAATTAAGAAAATTACTATTAAGTACCCAAGCAAATAGAGCAGTGATGCTGGAAACAAGGCAATTGAAATTGAAAAAGGAAAAAAAAAGATAGGAATGCAACAGGAACATGGAACAAGAGGGTATCAAGAAACATTTAAGAGGTACTTCCAAAGTTATCATTGAAGACAAAGATAACACTAAACCCAAGGAGCCCAAAAAACTAGTAGACCCCTCTATACAAAAAGGGGGTAAGGAAATGTGCTATCGTGGATAGTGACAATGAAGAGAGGGAAGAAGACTATACTTATAAGGACTCTACAAATACTTAGAGGACTACTGAAATAGAGATTGAGAACTAGAAGGAAAAGACTTAAATTAATAATATTGAGAAAGAAGCAAAGGATCAGTGTCAGAAAGACAAAAATAAGGAGTTTAAACAAATTGAGAACTCTCTCAAGAACAAGAACACTAACATGTTGACTAAATAATTAGAGCTACAAAATTCTCTCATGAGATGGTTCATGAGGGAAATCTTGAGCATCAAAAATAGGATGAACAATATTCAATAGGAAAATGAAAATTTATCTAAAACCTGGATGGGTAAAGAAGAGGACTTGTAGATTCAAAGACTCATCTTCAGGGTTGACCTCCTTGAGCATGCCAATGAGGATCTACAGAACAAACTCAATTTAATTATAAATTATAGTAAAGTTGTTATGAATGAAGGTCTTTAGAATATGGAAAACCTCTATGAATACCTCAATGAGTTATTTGATCCTAGCTATATAGGTAAGGGAAAAAAAACAAAGGGCCAATGCAGTAGTGGAACCCACAAATTAGACTATGAAAGCATTATGAGGAAAATTGACACTAATCTCAGCAACATGAAGGCATGTTGGGAAGAGATCTCAGGAAGTATGGATTAATCTAAGTTGTCTGGCTGTGAGGGAGCGGTTCTTTAGTTGTTCTCTTGTTATTTTTGTGTTGTGGTCTATGTTTCCCTTTTAGGGATGTTTCTTTTATCTAGTTCTTCTTTGTTTTGATGTAATCCTAGGGTTTGAGGACACTAGTTTAAAAAAATCTCCCCCTTTAACATCAATAAAAAAAATTAATATCACATTATTATGTCTTAATGCTTCATGCATAAAAGGTGAGATGGGGTTAGTGATGATGGATTTTAACTGATATACAATTGTCGATTTACTCTCTTTTTCTTTACAAAACCTTGCTTTACCAAAATAAAAAATAATTAATATGAAGACTATATATATATATATATATATATATATATAATATAATATAATACATTATTATTAACATAAATATTTTAATACTATATATAATATAGTAATATAACATATACTATAATATTATAATATTATATATAAAAATAGATAATATTATATAATTATATATAATTAGTAATATTTATAATATATACCATTTTTACATATATTAATTTAATAAATATCTAATTATATATTATAATATATAATAAATATAATATTATATATTATACATGATATATTTCTTATAATAAAATAATAAATATTTTTAATTATATATTGTATTTTATATTATTAATAATATATCTTGGCACGTAATTTTTTGACAAAATGCCTTAAAAAAAGGTGATCTCATGGAATGGGAGTATTATAAGGACAAAATAGTGACAGTTCTTAGATATGGTTGTCAGGGTTTACAAAGAAATGCTTTGGATGTCATCTTATGGAATGTATGGTTTGGTCATGTGTTGTTGTGAGTTATGTTGAAAGGAATAACAACTGTACTTATTTATTGTGTATTATGTACATTTCTTCGATTCATATTATGATGTCATAGATCATCTCATGCCATAGATAATTTCATTTTGACCATGAAATGTGATGTTCTCAGAGTTATATATAAATGATGTAATGGAGTTCTTTTCAGTATAACATGTTCTCTTCTCTTATGTGATGTGATATGTAAACTACAATGATTAGTGTATGTTATTATATTATATATCTAGATTTCCCTTTTATATTTGAGACCAACATTTTTTATAGACTGAGTTTAGAAGACTTTGTATTATAGAGTTTGTTTTATAATTTTTATTTATTTATTTATTTTGATATGAATAAATGTGAGGGTTTTGATAGGTGCCTACAATATAAAAATAATTATTTTTATAGAGAATGAAGTTTTAAATTGAAATTGAAATATTATAGGAGTGCAGTCTCTAACAATTGGTGTAAATGTTGTGGAAAAGGTTTTGCACTGAATTTTGATTCCTATTGTTTTCGTAGGTTCACGTATTTATTATCCTTCATTCTTACGTAGTAATCAAAGGTGATTATAGGAGAGATGTGCATTTTATACTCCAATGTACTTTTGATATTACAGTGAAGGTTAAACTTTGATGATTAGTGTTTGAAATATCAATTATTGCCTTATCGAGAGTTAGCCCTTGTACTTTATGTAAGAATTAGAGCCCATACCATTTATAAACACATCTAGTGAAGATTATCTTGTGTATTTGGAAGAATCGTGTAATTTTTTTAACCTTTCTCTCTCTCCAATGAGTATTTTTCTTTTGACTATTGAAATACCATGTTCATGCAACGTCAATGAGTGGAATTATGTTTCAAAAAGAAGGATGAGTTATATGTGCATCAATGAAGGATGGTTTTGGGCCTGCCTCAACTATGTTTAAAATGATACGTTGGAATATTTGTTTACTGACATTTAGGGTAACAATTTTTTGGCTACAAACTATTAGAGGGAGATTGTGTAGCATGCGGCACATCAATTGTACACCTATGTTACGGTTGACACCAATTTCTATGATTAACTTTTTATACACAACCATTTCAAACCTTTCATTTGTGCTCAATATAATATAACACAGACCACAAACTAAATTTGATGGCCGTATGACCACATTTACATTTTTCTTGGATTAGTTTTGACCTTTTACCAAATATTACTATGATAATTTCATCATATACCATTTATACTCTTTGAGCAACATATTACTATTATCAATTTTTTGTATGCATGGATTTTGTATGTTTTCTAAAAATAATTGAAATAAGAATTTTCAATGCCCAAGGCATTTTTACATTTGATCTCATTTGGGAGGAAATTCAAAGCTTGACATGTAAGTCTAGTCTCTATTAAATCTAAGTAAATCAGTTTTCATTTAAATAAATCCCCCCTTTTACATATGGAAATGTGAGAGTAGTTGTAATTGCATGACTTGGAAGTTTCTTGAGTATTCTGTAGAGTAGATGAGCTAAAGCATCAGAACGTACTCTTGATGTCACAAATGCCACTATTTATGTTAGGAGAATTATTTATTTATTTATTTGGGAAATGTTTTTTTCTAATGCAAGTGAGTGTATTTATCAATTTATTTTATTAAAGTTTATTGGGTGAGTTTTTTTTTTGGACATTGCGGTAGAGCTTTTTTACTAAGTCATGTCTCCTCTTATTTTTAGAGTGTTACATATTTATTATCATGCATTATTGCATAATAGTCAAATGTAAATGTAGAGGATATATCCAAGTTGCATAATGAACATACTATTGATATTGTAGTGAAGGTCAAGCCTTGACAATTTATGTTATCTTATTGAGAGTCAATCATTGTGCTCTTTTGTATTGCTTTATGAGTAAGTTCATAGAGTTGAGGGACAATTCTATGGGAATTTACCAAAATGCATACATGTTATAACCATAATGCATATGCATTATTTGAATTTAGGTTCAAGATTTACAGACCATAACGTGTATATTTTATTGACACTAAACTTAGTTACAATAACGTATATGTGTTATTATTACTAAGCTTAGTGTAAATAACATGTACACATTATATTTAGTTTCAATAACACGTACATGTTATTGAAACCATAAAAAAAACTAAAAAACCCCAACCCATGGCCAAACCCATTTTATTTTTGTTTTCCTACTTGCTATGTTCTTCTATTACCCAAACCACAATTTCATTATGCTTGGAGGAGGACAAAAACACACCTAGATTGCTTGATACCTCATTGAATTAGTAATGTCACTACGAAGGGGAGGTAAGTAATATAAAACTAAACCTATTAACACCAAATTTTAGTAATTTTTTATTTATAATGTTTAATTTTTATAAATCCTAATATTTTAATAGTTCATTCTACTGCAAGAGAGCATCATACTAACCATCCTACTAACCCTCTTCTTAACCCTATTAACCATCCTCCTATCCCTCCTATAGTTCCATAACATCCCCCAGTTATTCAAGAGGTTCTAGATGTAAACATAGTAGAAAATAAAAAAATAATTAGGAGAATGAGGGACCCCACATCGACCAACACCCACCACACCTATTTGTCCAATACCTTAGAGTCAGTATTAGGTCAACTTGACTCAATAATAAGTAAAATTGACAAATGGGCATCGTATAGGGATAGACATAAGGCTTACTATATTGAAAAATTGTTATAATGTGAGGTGAAGGAAAAATAAATATAAAGATACCTAATTTGTGATTTATTCATTAACTCAACAACCAATATACATTTTCTAGTAATGACTAAATGTTTTCTAATCCATCGATGCCAACACAATTTGATTAGAAACAATTAATGGACCAATGGTGGATGGTGTTTGATTACCCAATGTGTAAAAACCATGAGGTCCTATTATATTTTTGGAGGAAACCCTACTGCGAGTTTGTCCTCAATAATATTCCCAACTATTTTGACTATGGTGAGTTTCTAGGCTGATGGAAAGGCTCTGCACAAGATCAGTTAGGTGTACATCCCTAATCAACTTGCAAGGATCTCTACCCAAAAGTCATTTCAACCTAATATACCATCTATGATGAAGGAGGTTGTATAAATTTACACTTTACATGAACTTAGTGCACTTATTGAAACACTCATTCAGCATACAAGTAGGATTTTTGAGACCAATGCTAGAGATAATCCACCCAGTGTGCATACCCGACCTCACTATTGCAAATGTTGTAGTTTTATATGCACTAGAACTTCAAATGATGATGGTGGCTATTCTAAGGGCTTAGATGATATAGTCATAAATGATGAGTTTTTGGCACATACATTTGGTGTGCACATGTTGGCCATTACATACATACAAGTATATTTTATATAAGTGTCATGTTAAGTGTCAGTTATATTTGTATTTAAAAGTTAACAATTAATTTACATAGAAATTAAATAATATATATGTAAATTTTATTTTTTAAGAGGAGATGATGCCTACATCTTTACAGTCTATAATTTTATGTGTGGATCTTAGCCAACCGATATTTACATATGTAGAGCTAGTTTATGAGTCATTCACTACTACATCTATTGTTATTACTAGTCCACTATTTACATATATAGAGGTAAAATTTTGATTTACTAATATACTCTATGTACATGTTTTTATTTATATAGATTTATGTTCTTGAATAACAATAATACATGTTAGAAATTAAAATTTGAATGACAGTGATGTGAATACAAATTATATGTGTGATATTGTTGAAAGATATTGAGAGAAAATCCATAGCCTAATAATGATCAATATTATATAGATAGTCTCCTTCAATGTCTAATGATGTCTTTATTATATATTTTTCAAAATATATTCTTCCTCGTATTTATTCTAATCATATTGTTACTATTCTTTCACATTTTCAAACCTATTTTAATACTTCACATTTTTATTGATTTTCATCTCTTCTTCATAATGTTTCTTAACTACTAAATATTTTAATTGCTACCTATATTACCACTACTTATCTTCCAAATCCTCAAGTTTGTTCCCCTATGTGAATTATGCATACTATGTAATAGCTTAAGTCCTGTATAAAACTAAGCAAGGTTGTTTTTTCAATTGATGACCACAATAAACACTCCTCCATATCTACAAGCAGAGATAGACACAGGCATTGTTGTTGTAATGTCATTTTCATAGGTACTCACCGTGGTACATGTTAACTTGTAATTTTGAGTTATAAAAATAGATTAATTTTAATAATTTTACTACATACTTGAGCAAATATAAATTATGTGAATGTATTATGTATGTAGGATTTCCCTATGACATCTAATTGTATCATTTAGATGATTAATAAGACACCTTATTGTGTTTCTTCCCAATTTCAAATGTATTTTCATGCACCTTAACCTGTCACTAAGCCTATTGAGTGTCAAGCACATATTGAGCATGACCACAAGATTGTAGTATGTGCATGTTTAAATTATTTTTGTATTCTAGTTTAATATTAATTTCTAAACTTGGTTGTAGGTGAGATATGAGCATAGAAGGACCTAAAATCAGACCATAGAGGAATCCAAGGCATTTTAGGGATCTCCACCTTTGAGTAGGGCATCTTATGGAGAGTCTTTTTTTAGGAAGGCAAAGAGAGGGAAACTATCTGATGAGTAGGATGCCTTTGATGATCTACTTGTTTGTATGCCTATATGGAAATGTACATGTTTTTGGCATTATATTCATATAAGACATTCACCTGATGTTCTATTATGTTATTAGATGATATAATTTTTTGTACACCTATATGGCAATGTATGCATTATTGGCATTGTATACCTATATGGCAGCCATTCGACATTCTATTATGTTCTTATTTTGTATGTATTTATGACTTTTATGGATACATAAATATATGTTCACATGTTATGGTGATCATCTTTCCATGTAAAATTTGGCTCACATTATTATAGAGCCTTATTAGAAGGAGCATTTTCCCTTGGATCTATTATATTAAGAGCGATTGAAGATTGAGTTTCCATTACTTCCCTAGTTATTGTAGCACCTGTAGCTAGATCACTAGTATAAATTAATGGATAAACCATTTTAGTAGCAGGGGACTCCTTAGGACTATCTTCCCTAATAGATTCTTGAGTGATAATAGACCCTGTACTGGCTACATTTGATGCCTGTAAGTCTGCAACTTTTGGAGAATGAAGTGAATTTGTAGGAGGGTGAAACTCAATCTATTCTTTCACTACATCCACTCCAAGACTATCCAACCCAGCTCCTATGTTGAGTCAACTTCTTCAATCTTAACATATAAAGGAGTTGATGGCACACTTGCATATTTTGGTGGTCTTTCCCCATTCCTATGATATTTGGAGCTTGTAAAGTGTCTAAAAGAGTCCTCCTTTTCCTCTTAAATGTAACTACTAGAGGAAGAGGAGTATTAATTGGATTTGGTGGATAATTAGAAGTATTGATTACTTGAGGTATGTTTATAGGTTGGGTTTTTTAGGCTTACAAAGTAGGATCAATGGGTCTCTTGAGAAGCGAAGGTGTCTCCATATATAATGAAAGGGTTAGAGGAATGGCACTTTGAGGCATTGGGATACCTATAAATATGTTATCCCTGATCTGTTGCTCTATCTCATCTAGTTTATATTTTGTTCTAGTGTATCTCCTCATCCATGTTTATTTCCTAGCATCCTCTAAAGTAATAGTAGGATCATATTATATCCTTTATGCTACCTTCATAGACATATTAATTGATTGTTTTTGCCTATATACTTATAAATCATAAATTATATTAAAAAATATTTGGTCATGTATGTAAGTTTTATGCCCATACTTAACCTTTGTCCTATTTCCATAATCCTTAATAACTTTAGCAATTACCTGTCTCAAATCCCATTATCTAAATTCACTCTTACTTAGAATGAATTGATTTATGTGCTTAGCCATTTGATGAATATGTTCCCATATTGTATATTTTTACCTACCTATACTAATAGGGGTTTTATGGATAACCCCTAGCCTAGATGATTTCAAATCTTGGTCCACACTATTGGATAGTTGGGCTACTAATTCTTCTTCAGCCAGCTTGTCTAGGACATAGTAAGGCAACAATAATAGGGCTTCAAATGAGCCTTAAATTCTAATAATTTATGATCATTATAAAGCCAATAATATCCCATCTTCTTAATTTTCCTTTTTATGTGTTCTAATAGCCTAGGCATAGGCTACCCATGTATAGCCTTATATATTGTGGGATAGAATATGTCTACTATCTTTTGAATTTGCTTTTTGAATATGTATAATGAAAGATGTTATGATCTTTAAAAATTATATTCTTGGGATAATGTAATGAAGCCCTGCATGGTTCTTCCTCAGGAGGATTGATAGTAGTTATGACTACATCTAGTAGATATGACATCATATAAAAATGTCCATTGGGTTTATTCTCTAAATTGCTCATCTAGTATTTAAGATTGAAACTAATGATTTTTCTAAGATCAAGAATGTTTATGGTGTCCAAAATAATGTTGATGAAAGATACCCAAATTTATATAAAATAATTAATATTAGGAAAACCATATAATTTATTCAATAATTCCATGGTGATTAGAATTCCATGCCTAAATCTAACAATTGGAGTATTATTGATCTAAAATATTAACACAAATTTGTTTAGGTCTATTCCCCATGTCCTCGGTGTATCCTTGACATTACTATCATCCAACCATGCATCCTTATCTAACTAATTATAGGTCATATAAAGTGTTAGGACTCAATAATATGTTTCAAAAGCCTTCCTATATATGTAATCCACATAGGTAGGGTTGTTGAGATGATGAACAATGTTCCCATAGAAGTCTCCAACCATAAATAAATTAAAAAGGGCATATATACAAGGTAATATCTCTAGTTTGGTAGTTGTACTATGCAGTCCCACTATCTTGAATACCAATAATTCATCCATATATTCTTGAACTTCTAAAGAGAACTAATCATCTACCCCATATGGTTTTGTTACTTCCACCTCTAGACATATTATGGTATAATGTTGAAGTTTATTGTTGAATACATCTAGATTAAATGCAATGTTTGTATACTCAATACTACCACTAAAAATGAAAATGGAGGGAGCATGATTGTTTTTTTAAGTGGCCATTTTAATTCTTCTAAAGAATTGTATGAATTCACAAATCTTAGGCCTTTAGTTACAAAAGAGATCTAATAGTAGTTCATAGCGATACCAAGTAGTAAATGTGTTTTCCTTTTATGTTTTAGGACCAGATATGTAATTGATTTAGTTGAACTCAAGCATTCATTGCCTAAATCCTCTATTGATGAGAATTAATTATAGACAATGACTTTATTGCCTATATATTCTATTTTGAATTTGATTTTTTTGATGTCATCATTCATGGGAATATTTTCCATTTGGTGCTTAGTTGCTAAGTTTTGTTTCTTATTCATCTTGTTAAGTCCCCTATTTTGACACATGTTGTTGCATAACTTAATCGGGATGTGTATTTATTTATTTTCATTAGCTTATTTTAAAGATGACACATGGCCTATTATCACTTAATCACTTGGAGTTGATATTTATGTCATTGGCTATTGATCTTAACTCAAAAAGATGTGGAAACATGTTTAGATCATTTTTATTCACTTAATCACTTAACTTAGTGGTTTGTGCAATTGAATTTTATCCATAAATGAGCAGATGTCAACATGTGGACAACTTTCACTTAAATGCTTGATCAATGGGATTTTAACTCATGTCATTGTGTATAGTTACAAATCAGTCTGATGATGACATGTGGATGGATATCACTAATTTGGATGATTGGAAAGATTTATAATTTGCACCTGTACCTACCAGTCACATATGAGTGGGATGTCAATATGTGGATGGATCTCATTTATTTGAATGATCATTGGGGGTCAATGATTTGGTTTTTTGTGTATAGGACATGGAGGAGTGGGATATCAACATGTGGATGACCCTTGCTTATCTGAATGTTGGGAAAGATCTGTGATTTATCCATTTACTATGCAAGGAGTGATTGAGTATGATTTAGATGCATGACATGATCTAGTTAACCTAGATAGTCAGGAAGTCCCATACCTTAGTTTTTTATACATAAGTTGTGAGTAAATAAGATGGTGACATGTGGATGGTACTCATTTATTTAGGTGCCTAAATGAAAATAAATTTAAAACCTTTTGTATAGGCCATGGATAGATGTGATTGAGACATGTGGATGGTCCTCGGTTGATCAGGTGTAAATACACTTATAAATTTGAAGATTTATCCATGAGGAAGCTTGATAGTGATGTATAGCATGATCTCACACACTCAACCTATTTAAATACTTATAATGCTTTGCCACTCTTGGACTTGATGATTATTTAATCACAAAAGAAGCATGTGGAAAAAAGAAGTGTTAAATTATGAAGGTAATATAGCATGTAAAAGACAAAATGACCTTCAAAAAACACCCATTTAGCTTGGTTAGTATAAAATAAAATTAGAACCAAATTTTTAAAAACATGTAGATTTGAAATCCAAGGATCCATAAGAATAATCCAGTAGTAATGTTTCTTTTAACTTAAACCTAGGGTAATATCCCATATCTTGAATATAGACTTACTTTATCAGAATAGGACATGAACATGAATTTTCTAATCCAAAGTGGGTCCTCATTTGAAAATTTCAAAATGGGGGGGTGTTGGTCACAACAAGTAGTGACTCAATGGTGAAATACTCCAGAGTATTTGAGAACCTAGAATATTTGGTTCATACATCATGAAAAAATAACAAAAATTATTAAGAAGATAACAAAAAAATAAAGTGAAAGAGTCTTTAACATGTCCATGCAACATACTAACCATTTTCATTAATTAGATTGTGTGTTATTTCATGAAGATTGTTCCCCCTTGTTGTGAGAGTTTTAGCAAAGATCAGACAAAAGTCATAGTCTCTTTACCCCCTTTTTCCTTTTTTATATTTTAGATTTTAAGTACAAGGTTTTAGGAAGTTAGTCATTGCTCTAATACAAGTCAAGTGTCCATAGACCTAATAGAGATTACTTAAATCACCCCTCTTCCATGAGTTTTGTTATTTTATTTATTTTAAACCTTTCATGGAAGAAGGGTTGGGAACCACCATTGGCTAGTTTATAGGAGTAAAATTCATTATAAATCAAATAATTTACTCATATTTTGTCTTTTTCCATGCTTATTATTCCTCCAATAAGTTTTAAGCATGTACAGCTGTAATTGATCTTTCAAAATGAGAATTCTTTCTAAAATTTACATGAAAACATCGAAGGAACTTCTACAGTTCTAATGAACTCATTTCATTTAGATAAAATCTCAATTTAACCATGGCATATATCCCGATTCAAAGATTTTAAATGCACCAAAATTAATCTTCACAAGTATCATTTAAATTATTTTGGCCACCCCTTTCCAAGAGAGGTTTTGTAAAATGCATGCAAGAAGTGAATTCGACTTTTCTTAAATGAAATCAAGAAATCTAATATAGGCAACCATGAAATATAATCTAGGAAAACATGAAATTTAATCTAATCCTACTACTAAATCAGAACTTGTAGTCATTTTGATATATTTCTAGTTGGAACAGCCATGAAATAATGTTTCAAGAACTTCTCATTGACTGGAAATGTCAAGTCATTACTTTGTAGATCTTTTAAGAAAAAAATATTGTTACCCAAAATTTTAGATATTTTGTATGGCCCAATCCATAATGGATTGAATATTTCATGTTGACCTCTATTTTCATGTGATTTTCCTAAAAGAGGACTAAATTTGAAATCTTAAAAACTTTAATATTCAATCATTTTTCAAACCATATATTGACTATATTATGATGTTTGATGAAGATATGTAGGGATTATATATGAGCATCTTCCATTTTGATAATTTCAAGTAGTCTTGACTTAATTCTTTCATCTTCTTCCATATACTCCTACATGAATTGATAGTTGGAATCTTGGATGTAATGGGAAACATAGGTTGTTTTCCATATATTAACAAAAAAGGTAAGTCCTTGAGGGCCTATTTGTATATTGTTTTATCTAACCATAGTGTGTATTATAATAATAGATGTCATTCTCTTGGTTTATCTTTTGTTGAATTTTTTATGGCATCCATAAAGTTTTTGTTGGTATATTCTACGATTCCATTTCCTTATGGATAGTAGTTAGAAGATAACTTGATAGTAATTTGATTATTGTAGGCCCATTCGGTGAACTCTATATATTGTAAATTTGGACCATTGTCACATACTAGGGAAATTAGTTTTCATATCTGGTTAAGATATTCTCTTTAATAAATTTGATCACATCTTGGGCTCTAAATGTTTTTTTGATACTACCACAATCCATCTAATACCATAGTATGTAGTAGTTATCACAAACTTGAATCCAACTGATGAATTAGGATTAATGACTACCACAAAATCTAGACCTCATTGTGTAAAATAGTGCCCTTCAATTATAGGATGTAAAGGAATTAATGCATGTACTTATATTTTTTTAAATACTTGGCATTGGTTATAAGTTCTAATATGGTTGTGTGGATATTTAAAAATAGTGGACCAATAATAGTCCATCCTCATAATTTTTTGTGTAGTAGCATTCTCTAAAGAGTGTCCACTACTAATATTTTAGCAAAAATTGTGGAGGACATTTGTAGTTTCTTCTTTAGATGCACACATCAGATTTATGCCTTCATAGTTTTTCAATATAACACTCCATTATTTATCATGTAGTCCATTAACTTGAGACTGAGTGCTCATTTTTTATCTCAGTTCAATTTAAGAGGATGTGTGCCTATGAGTATATAATGAATAATCTAAGTGTATTAGTCACCTCCACCTACTTTAGAATGGTTGATTTTTTCAATAATGTGTGGATCAATCTCTACCATTGTTTATATGATGCCTTGTCTTCTTACCATTTTAGTAGGTCTGATCTCAAGATCAAATTCTTGTAACCTGGTCATCCACCTGTACCTCCTTTCACCAAGCTCATTCTAATTGAGCGTGAGTTTGACAGTTGGGTTTGGGATGATGGTGTAAGTCTTATTATGCATGATATAATGTCTAAATTTCTTTATATCCTTTATCAAGGCATATATCTACTTGTATATAATGGAATAATTTAGTTTTGCATCTTTCAAATTAGTTCTCATAAAATCAATAGGATGTTCATTATCATCTACCCTATATGTGAGTCCCACTGTTATAGTATGTTTTGATGTAAATAAATCTAAGAAGAAATCCTTGTTAAAATCTAGGTTGATCCAAACTAGAGCTTGGGTAATAGAATTCTTGACATAATAAAATGATTTCTTTGCCTATGTTTCCATTCTATTTTTGCATCCTACTTTAGCATGGCATTCAGTGTCTTGACAATCTCTATAAATCTTTAAAAAAAATTATGAAAAAAAATAATCTTACCAAAGGACTTGAATTCCTTTTTTTGTTAGGATATGTAATTTTTGAAATATCTTGAACTCTATCTAGAATAATTTAAATACCTTCCTTATAATAACATAGCCCAATAATTTACATTATATGAACCCAAAAATACTTTACTTTGGGTTCAGGTAGATCCCATATCTTTTACATCTATCAAATACTCTCTGCAAATGGGCCACATGATCTATTATCTCTTTAGAAAAAATAGTTAAGTTATTCATGTATATGATGATTCACTTACCAATGAGTCCCTAAAAATCAAAATTCATGGCCCATTATAAAGTAGGACCTATATTGATTAATTTGAATGGCATTCTTTTGTATGAAAAATTCCCCCACTTAATGGTGAAAGTTATTTTCATCTGATCATTATTTTCTACCAATACCTAGTTGTATCTTGAGAACCCATCTAAAAAGGGAATTACCCATTAACTATATGAATTACTTCATATAAGGAAGGTAAGGGATAATTTTATTTTTTTGAATCTTGGTTAAGGTTCTTGAAATCCACATACCTGATTTCACCATTCTTCTTTCGTAATGGGACTAGATTGGCTACCCAAGTAGAATACCTGATGGGAAATATAATTTTAGCCTCTAATAATTTTTGGACTTCCTGGATTGATTGGTATTTGCCTCTACCTAAAAGGCTTGTTCTCTTCTTTTAATGGTATGGTATGTGTGATAATTATGACATCAAAAACTTTTAAGTCTTCATATGTCCAAGTGATCACATCATTATATTTAGTCAATAAATCTTTGAGTATTCTCTTCTTTTAATTTGTATAGCTCAGTCTAATGCTAACTATTTGGGGATGCTCATATATTCCTAAATTTACCTTAGTGAAATCAGATTCATTGGTTTTAGATTGTTTCTATTTTTTAGCTTGGCGGTCCTTATCAAAGACCCATTTAAAGAATACCATTCCTTTGGGTCTCTTGTTTTCTTTTAATTGTAGGATGCCATCATTATCCTTATCTTATGTATTCATTGTGTCAAAATCCTTTTCATCAATAATATGAGACTTAAAGGTACCAAAATTTCCTATGAATTGAATGACTTGTTGGTCATCATAAAATACTTGAAAGTGATCAACATTATTAGGAACTGAAGGACATGGCACTAGTTCTAAAAAAATTATGCATTTTAAATTCTTGAAGTGGAGCCAAATTGGTTGCAAATATAGCCAAGGAATTAGTTATCTGATTTTACTCTTTGGGGATTGATTTTATATTAAAATCCTCAAATGATTCAATCAGATCCCAGGCTTTGCGTTTATATATATTGAAATGTTGAAATTTACACTGGTATCGACTCCTATATTGGTTAACCACCAGCTTAAGTCCCAAAACATAAACAATGGATTAACATTATATTTCAGTGCAAATTGGAGCCCCAAAATTAAAAATTCATATTCTACATAGTTATTAGTCCATAGAAATTATAGTTGAAAAGTAGCAAGGTACTACCTCCCCTCAATATAAATCAATGTTATGCCCATACCAAATCCCTACTGAAATTGAACACCATCAAAATATAAGTTCCACAACTTTGAAGGACCTTCAAATTCTTGTTTATGGTTTTTGGGGTTAGTTGTGTAGGTGTAAACTCCCATGTGTGATGAGGTAAAATTAATATTTCATTTTTATCATTGTATTCTATGATCACATGATTAATTTATGGTTCTCTATCAACTCTAATCTAATTGGATAGTCCTTTATAGGGTAGCCACATATGTGAAAAATCTATGGCCATGTATCCATTTAGTGTTTTTTACCAATCATGACTTAAGAGTAAACCATAATCCTCAAGGTTGTCAACTACGAGGATGTCAATATACTATTGAACACATCATTTAGATGTGAGTTTTATGTGAACATGTATCAACTCTCTCACAATTAGGACTACAAATTTGTCTAACTACAAGACTACTCTTTTGAAATTAGTTAGGGTCAACCCTAGTATTTTACATATTCTCATAGGCATTACATTCACTGAGGCACCTGATTCAACTAAGCAATTGGGCACACTTTTTCCAAAGATTCTAATAGTAAATAGGAAAGGTGGGACTTCAATTTTATCCTTATACATGACCATATTTGTATTCAATATTTGGTTTACTAGTCAACACTTTGAGAAAAATCTCTCTCTATTCTGTAATCTAAGCTAACTTGTGTAGAGTAATATTAGCCTTGATTTTATTCATATCCTATACTATGTTATATCCATTATTAATTGTGGATAAACTTGATGTTTTTTATCATTGGCTCTAGGAGGAGGTGGATTGTTATTATCATATGGTTCAGAAGGAGTGGTTGCATTGTTGTTGTTTGGAGGTGTAGAAGTTATGGAGGTTATTGATTCTTCTTTTTAAAATTGTAGTTATTTCTTTCCATAATTTTTGAAAAGCATGAAGCTCATATGTGTTGTCTTCTAGATCATTCTCATTTTCAATTAGGAATGGGAAATCAAAAGTCTCGAACACCATGGCAGTATTGGAAGTATTAGGGGCACAAGATATAGATGGATCTTGTTGATTTAGGAATACCTCAAATCTTTGTCTCTTTTTTTAATATTTAAAAATCAATATAGAGTTATATTTAATATAGTTCACCATGTTGGGTAGTGTTATGAACTCTACAATAGTTAAGGTTGCCTAACAAATATTTATCTCAAGCAATCTATTGGGTTGAGGATGTGAATTATTTCTTGATCTATTAAATGGCCTGTTATATATTTGGAATGAAAAATTCCTATTGGTTTTTTCCCCCACAATGTTTCCCAAGTGTTTTTGCATGGTTACAAACTCATTTCTAATATTTTGCCCCATGTGTTGGATGGCATCCAACTTAGTTTTTATGGAATCAAAGGTTGTCCCCTATGTGGTAGAGGCATTAACTAGGAGAAAGCTTGGTTTTAAAGGTGTTGATTTCACACATGTGTAGGATTATTATAGAAAACTTGGGTTATGATTTGATTCAGGATGAGCCAAAGGCAACTAAATGAAAACTTGGTTCAAATTATTGGCCATGACATTTTGATTGGCATTTGGAATGGGATTCAAGACTAGGAAATGTGGATCAATATTGGTATAGTTTGAAATTGATAATTAAACTATATGTCAATGTTAATAGCTTTAGTGTAGGCATCTAGTAAGTTATTAATATTCATATCTATATACCATAATACTATAATGATAGGATCTAATGTGTTTTTATACATATTAAGTGCTAAGGTAACAACATGTCTATGTGTAATAGCCACACAATTGTACATATTTATAATCTTGCATTGAAGGTTGTAATTGGTTCATTGGGTTCCATTATCATGCTAATAAAATGTTTATATATTACATTGGGACTAGTAACTTGTCCATATTGTTCCATAAATGTGTCAATACATTGGGTCTATGATGTAATTAAAAAATCTTAAATGTTGAGGAATTAGTCATAGGCAATATATTATAGTGTGAATAGGAATAATATGCATGCAACATCCTCATGAACTGTGTTTAATGAAAATTTGAAATATTTCATGTGTTCCTCTGTAGTTAGACCCCCAGAAGGAGAGAACAAGAGAATGTACTTCTCTGTGTTTCTAGGTAAGTCATGGACAACACCAACTATGGTGATGGTTGAACCAACTAATCGGGCCATAATAAAGCATTAAGGTTGGTTCCTTTGGGTTGGTGATTTTGGATAGTTAATAACCCTCTTAGGGATACCTCTATCTAATCTAGGTCTTTAATGAACTTGTAAATGTGCTAACAATAATAGACCAAAATCAAGTTTGTCCTTTTTTAACCTTACTATGAGATCCAGTGTATACAACTTAACTGAATCTTGATCAATCATAGATTGTGGGTCCTCCTTATAGTACCAGATAAAACATTTTGATGTAGGTTTTTTTTCACACCAATGGTTCTTTTGAGAAGGTCCCTAAAATTTTTAGATCAATGAAATATTCACTCTAAGGTACAAGTTATGGGTCTTAATTTTATAAATAGCCACATTGTGGGATAGCGGTGAGCGAAGTGGTTATTAACGATGGATGGTTCCAATGAAATGGATGTATAGATTATACTTGAGATGGTATATGGATAAAACCTAAGGTAAACTTCTCCAAGATAAAAGGAGGGAAGGGTAAGGTAGAAAAGAGAGTGATATATGACTTAACTGAGGTCTAAACCCTTCCAAGTAAGCCCTTTTTCTATCTTACTCTAGGCAAATGTTAAGAACTAATATATGATGTAAGTTTTTTTCCATATATTATACACATAGAGATAGTTAATCATAAAAGGGAATACTTACAACATACTCATTAACTACAATCAAATATATAATTAGAACCAGATTGCATAGCACATCCTATGTCTCTAACCAATAATATGTACGATCTATAATTAATGAACACTCAAACTAATAATTTTTCTAATCTGAGTAATTGAAAATAAACATTCACATAGCCTATTCCAAATTTTACTTAATGAAAATTCCTCATAAGATGAAAAAAAATTAGAAGAGACAACACTTTCACACAAATTTATAGATCAGTTGAAAACTTTCCTAGCTTATATTAATTGCAAAATGTATCCTCCCTTTATAATGTTCAAAAAACATATACTTATAACTTGGGATGGGTATGCCTCATCATTGAATCTAAGTCTAATTTTACAACATCTAAATTAGGAAAGTGTGTCAAAAGCATTCAAGTTTTGCATGAGTATAATATATTAAATATAATCCTAATTTAGACACAAAAGCTTTTCCATATAAAATAATCCATAGATAAAATAGATCAAGACTTGGATGAAGTCTTAGTTTGAACTATAAATATAATTTCAATTTTAATTCAAATAATTATAGTGTCACCAAGAATCTCTCGCTGAAGTAACATGCATAACTATTTTCACTAGAGTTTGAACTAAGCTAGCATTTGTTGTTAAAGGTGGCACTAGAGGCACAACGGTTGATTTGGTCACAAGCACTAATCTTGTTGGATTATATGTTATATTATATTCTAGGAACATAGACTTAGTTATTGAGTGTTGAACCTAAGATGATGAAAGTTGAGCTTGAGATAAGGAAGGTTGAGCTTAAGATAACAAAGTTTGAGCTGAAGGGGACTACTCTCGTTGTCCTTTTTAACATTTTGAATTCACCCATGATTCCTAAAAAATCAAACTCAATAGTCTCAAAATTAATGATGGATATTATGAATAATAGTGGAATTTTGTCCATAAATTTCTTTAGTATAGCCATGTAATATTTAAAAGAGATGTTCAGTGTCTCTGTTTGGGCCACCTTATCTCTAGAAAATGTGATCAATTGTATTATTTGTTCATTAATTTTTTAAGTGGTGCTCTCCACTTGTGCCTTAAAACTATCAGTTACAACCTGTAACAAACTCTCAAAAAAAAATTGGTGAAAATTTTTCCTTATGGTGTAACACACTGATGATCCTTATATCTTTGAGAACTTGAATAGTTCTTTGTTCTTGATTTGTAAATTGTTGAACGTACCCTTGCATTTCCTAATGCCACTTTACTAAGTGAGACCTTTCAGTACGTATGTAATTTTGAGCTAGAGTTACATCAGGTGTAAGTATAAAATTTAGGCATTGGTGTGTCTTCAATCAAGGAAGTTTGTCGATGAAGCTCAATTTGGCATCTTATTATTTCATTAATTCATGAAACTTGACCACATATCCCCATAGTGGTTGAAATTATGCTCTTACTAATCTGATAGAGCTCAAGATGTGGTATAAAGTCCTAGCAAAGTTTTTCACACTATCAATTATATATTTGGGAGCCTTAATTACATTTTACTCCTCTAACCTCCTTTTGGACTGTTACAATCCCATGAATATTTGCTTGATCATCCCCCTAGCTACATCAACCATTATGATAGGATCTTATTCATAGTCATCTACATCTTTAGGTTTTGTTTTCCTTTTCTTTATTAGTAAAAATAATTCTCTTATTTTTCTAGTTTGATAGGATTACCCTTAACCATTAATATCTTTTTCCTCACTTTATTTAATGTATTAGTAAATCTACCAAACTGTAAGGCACTTTTGTATGTTCTATGATAATTAAATCTTGCCTTGTTGATTCGTCTTTCTCTAGTTATTGTATCCATGTAGGGAGCACCATGAGAGTTTAAACAATAGTCTAGGTTGGAGATGAGGAAGTATGGAATGAATGATTACTTCAAGGTCACATTAATAATGCAATTGGAATATTGGCCATAGAAGATGGAGTGTAAAATGTAGGGGGTCCTGAAAAATCATGCAGAGCCTTTCTCCAAGCTGTACTCTTTGTTAGTGGGGAGTATTTACAATATACTTGGTTAAGTGTGGGTTATTATATATATAAAATATTAAGCATTATGTTTTGGTGACATGTTGATGCAAGAGCATCAGGACGAGATTAAAACTTGTCATTTAAATACTTTATTTAAGCATATATTTAATAAGTTTGAGTGTAGTCATGTTGAGATGACCTTAAATGGGGTCAGGAATTGTAAATAATCTTTTATCTACGTAAATGTATATTCTACCAAGTTTTATTTAGAATCTATGTAGGAGTTAAAAAGAATATGGTTGAGAAAATATCAGTCTTGATAAAGACCAATCTAAAATTGTCAAAAGAGATATTCCTTGCTCCTTGAGCCAAGGAGATTAATAAGGCAAAATAATATGTATAAAAGAGTGTAAGTGTAATAATTTGGAGATATGGAGGAAGTTATTCTGCTTTAATACAATTTTCACTAAATTCTTATAGAGATTTGTACATGCTTGGTGTGTGGATGCAAAGGAGTTTGGTCATAATAATTTATTTGAAGTATTGATGAAATAATGAAATTGGAATGGTTTCAAAATATGCTTACAGGTTAATGCATGTGGTTTTGAAGAGAAAATGTCAATCCCAAGAATAGTGAGTAACAAATGCTCAAAATTTGATATATGAATTTGGTATTCCCTATTTTCTATGGGTTGCATAATGTATTAATAATAATTTCAATTATTCAAAGAATAGATGGGGGAAATGTCTATTTAGGAGTTTTGAGATGTATTCGAATGAGAATGACTTTTGATTCCAAGAAATAATGAGAAGAATCTAATTTTGTGAATGAATCATTATACCCTATCTTTCTGTCATGTTTCTATGTACATGGACTGTGAGAAAAAGATCAAATTTTTAAACTATTTTCATACCCAATTTAGTATTGGTGCTAACAAGAGATTTGTTTGTAAAATGAGTATCAAAGGATAATTTATATGGCATAAGATCTGATAGGATACATATTTGTTATATATTTCAAGAAATGTCTAAACAATGACAAATAACATTAAAATCTTTGTGATTTGAATCAACTCAAGAAATCAAGTACAACTTTGAGCTAAATGTGTGAAATTCTAATGAGGTTTTCATTTGGTTATGACACCTAGATCTATATATATAGTTTGAATTATATTAGATTAAATGTCATATTAAAAGGAGTAATGGATTACATAATCTGGTTTTAAATTTTAAGGATGGACCAATAAGGTGTAAGGGTAGCAACTTGTTCAAGCCAAAGTTAACCTTCACCAACTTTGACAAAGAAGACTCAGCCATTTATAGGCCCGAAAAAGTCCAAATCTAAGATTTGATGTATAAATGTCTTTATACTTCCTAAATGAACCTCTGAAGGATATGTAAGATGATGAGAAGGATTGATTAAATAGATTCTAATTGTGAAACATAAAGACAATGTTTTAAGAGGAAAGTATGACATTTCACCATTAAAGATTCTAGAACCCTGTAAATATTTGTTTGTTATTTTTAGCATGCTTAAATAACTCTCAAGAATTCTATTGTAATTTGGTGTTCATGTAAATCAAATGATTTTATATAATCATGTAGAATGTATTCTTAAGCATTGAGGCCAATTTCATAAAATAGATTATTAGAAGGGTTCAAAACCTATCGACCAAGAGATGATAAAGATAATGGTGTGCTAGTTAGAACCAAGAACACATTATGTTTGGTGAGTTAAGTAGTTATTGATTCCATCTAGCAGTTAGACTTGAGTTTATAAAATAGATGGATTGTGCATGTGCATTGGTCAAATCTAATTGACATCAAATTTCAAGAATTGCATGTAAATAGTTATTCAATCACATTTGAAAATATTTCTAGGAAAAGACATCTCGAGTATGGCATAGGTGTTTTGTAATTATGTCAGGGGTTCAAATCTGACATGAGAAATTATAAATGCATAAGGATCTTGAAATATTATGTTAAGACTTAAACCATAATTGGATAACTATTTGACTATTATGCAAACATGAAGAGGTTGTAACTAAATAAGACAGATATATATCAAGAACAAGTGCAATTAAATCAAAGGTGAACATTACCAATGAAAATTAGGAGAATGTGTGCAGGCCAAACAAGTAGGAATTTTGTGATTGTAATCATATGATAAATGTGTATAATGGAATAGGTAATGAGATTGGATTGTGGATTAGGTAATGAGATTGGATTGTTAAATGATGTTATAGGCTACATCATTTTTGGTATTAGAGCACAAAAGTTATCTGGAAAACATGTATGATTTTTTTTATGAGTTTGTTTCATATTTAAGAGAATCAAAGAGGTAATAATTTGAGTGGAAAAGCCCTTAAGCCATTGGAGGCTTGATTAATTAATTAAAATTAGAGGAAAAGGTAAAGTAAAGGCATCCATACACAAGGTACAAGGTAAAAATTTAATGTATCTTGTTGAATTAAATTGTGATAAGATGCTTATAGGTAGAAGCCATTGAGGCATTGAGTAAGGGATCAAGAGACTAGGGTGCAGTATACCTAAATGAGATCAAAAATGTTATCAATAGACCAAGTAAGGAGAGAGAGGCTTTGTGAGACAAGTACACCAAGAGACTAAGGAGGAGTAGCCTAGGTGAGGTGTTTGCCAAATTAAGAAGAGTACCTACTAAAAAAAGAGATGGAGCAAGGTGTAATAGACTTGCTGAGAGAAGATAGAATGAAGAGTGAAAAGAAGAAGAGATTAGTTCATGAAAATTACCATAGAGAAGACAATATAAAGATAGAAAGAGAGATTGTTGAGATAAAGCTAATCATGTCAATGATGAAGTCTTGATGGAATCAAGACAGATTCTTGATAAGAATCAGGAAAGCAGTATGGCGGCCTCTCAAGGAGATTTGTGAGCAAAGAAAAGGCAAAAAGAAGCTAGCCATTTGAGAAGTCAATTGATAATGTTAGAGAAGCAACCTAAGAAGGAAAATAAAGAGGCAAACAAGTCTCAAATGTTTAAATTTGATTGTTTCTTGTCATGTGTGCATGCAGGTGTTGAACTTAGTGAAGGAGAAGCCCATATTGAGGGCTTAAAATTTAATCATGTTAAACAAAGCAAGGTGAAGAAAGAGAGAAGCATGAACAACATGATTGTGTGGAAGAGCATGATGAAATTGAGATTTTTTATCTAGAGGAAGGTGAAATTCTTGAAGATATGAAGCAAGGAGAAGATCTTCAAGAAAATATCATCCATAATGAAGAGTTGATTCAAGAAAAGCATGAAGTGGATAAAAGTGATGTTGTTTTTCATACTAATTTTGCTGATATGCATGTCGAATTGCATAAATATAATGATGTATTACATGAAAAAGGAGATGAAGGAGAAGTGAAAGGGTTTGAAGAGATTAAATCTTTTTCATTTGACATGGATGTTATTTTTTATGATGACACTGTAGATTTACAAAAAGAAGATTATAATTTGTACAAAGAAACAATGCAATTAATGAATGAATTTATGAAAAGCTAAAGTGAATATGAAGCACATTAAGTGCTTGTGTAAATTTATAAGCATATTGATTAAGTGCAAGTCATGTTATCTCATGAACAATAAGGGGAAGATAAAGCTACAAATGAAGATAAAGTAGCTTACATAGAAGAAGACTTGCTTTGGAATGAAATCATGGAGGAACTAGAAAATCTGACCCTCATAGGAGATAAAGAGGATATTGAAGAAGCTAAAATTGAGATTTTCAAGCTCATAAGTGATCAAGATACATATGAGGAGGCAATCATGCCTGAATTTTTTGAAACTAATGTTGTTTTTAGTGTTGTGTGTGCAAGTATAGAATAAATTGATTCCAAAATGCAGTCATACATTCTTGAGTTTATTCCAGAAGTCAAAGTGGAGAATGATCTATTCAAGCTTAAATAATACAAGCAGGTGAAGAAGTAAGAGCAAATAAAACAAAGACAAGTAATGAAGATGCACATAAATTGGAAAAGATGAAAGAAGAAAATGAAAACACTTTTGAGCAGGAGCTCAAATTTTCCCAGTCGGGTAGTCTGATGTAGGAGCATCAGGATGAGATTAAAACTTGTCATTTAAATACTTTATTTAATCATATATTTCATAAGTTTGAGTGTAGTCATGTTGTGATGACCTTAAATGGGGTCATGAATTGTAAATCTTCTTTTATCTACGTAAATGTATATTCTGCCAAGTTCTATCTAGAAGTTACGTAGGAGTGAAAAAGAATATGGTTAAGAAAATATCGGTCTTGATAAAGACCAATATAAAATTTTCAAAAGAGATATTCTTTGCTCCTTGAGCCAAGGAGCTTAATAAGTCAAAATAATATGTATAAAATAGTGTAAGTGTAATAATTGGGAAATATGGAGGATGTTATTCTACTTTAATAGAATTTTCATTAAATTCTTATAGAGATTTGTACATGCTTGGTGTGTGGATGCAAAGGAGTTTGGTCATAATAATTTGTTCAAAGTATTGATGAAATAATGAAATTGGAATGGTTTCCAAATATGCTTGTAGGTTACTGCATGTGGTTTTGAATTGAAAATGTCAGTCCCGAGAATAGTGAGTAATGGATGCTCAAATTTTCATATATGAATTTGGCATTCCCCATTTTCTGTGGGTTGCATTATGTATTAACAATAATTTCAATTATTCAAAGAATAGATGGGGGAAATGTTTGTTTAGGAGTTATGAGATGTATTCAAATGAGAATGACTTTTGATTCCAATAAATAATAAAGAGAAGAATCTACTTTTGTGAAGGAAGCATTATACCATGTCTTTCTGGCATGTTTCCATGTACATGGACTATGAGAAAAAGATCAAATTTCTAAATTGTTTTCATACCCAGTTTAGTATTGGCACTTACAAGAGATTGTTTTTAGAATGAGTATCAAAGGATAATAGAAATTGCATAAGATGTGATAGGATACACATTTGTTATATACTTCAAGAAATGTCTAGACAATGACAAACAACATTAAAATCCTTGTGATTTGAATCAACTAAAGAAATCAATTACAACTTTGTGCTAAATATGTGAAATTCTAATGAGGTTTTCATTTGGCTATGGCACCTAGATCTGTATATATAGTTCAAATTATATTAGATTAAATGTCATATTAAAAGGAGTATTAGATTACATAATCTAGTTTTAAATTTTAAGGATGGACCAATAAGGTGTATGGGTGGCAACTTGTTCAAGCCAAAGTTAACCTTCACTAACTTTGACAAAGAAAACTAGGCCATCTACAAGCTTGACAAATTTCAAATCCAATATTTGATGTATAAACATCTTTATACTTCCTAAATGAACCTCTGAAGGATATGTAAGTTGATGAGAAGGATCGATTGAATGGATGCTAATTGTTAAATATAAAGACAATGTTTTAAGAGGAAAGTATGATATTTTGCCATTAAAGATTCATGAAGCCTGTAAATATATGTTCACTATTTTCAGCATGCATAAAGAACTCTCAAGAATTCTATTGTAATTCAGTGTTCATGGAAATCAAATGATTTTGTAGAATCATGTAGAATGTATTCTTAAGCATTGAGGCCAATTTCAAAAAATAGATGATTAGAAGGGTTTAATACCTATCGACCAAGAGATGATAAAGATAATGGTGTGCTAGTTAGAACCAAGAACATGTTGTGTTCAATGAGTTAAGTAGTTTTTTATTCCATCTAGTAGTTAGACTTGAGTTTATAAAAAACATGGATTGTGCATGTGCATTGGTCAACTCTAATTGACATGAAATTTCAAGAATTGCATGTAAATAGTTATTCAATCACATTTGAAAATATTTCTAGGAAAAGACATCTCGAGTATGGCATAGGTGTTTTGTAATTATGTCAGGGGCTCAAAGCAAACATGAGCAATTATAAATGCATAAGGATCTTGAAAGAGTATATTAAGACTTAAACCATAATTAGACAACTATTTGATTGTTGTGCAAAAATGAAGAGGTTGTAACTAAGCAAGACAAATATATATCAAGAACAAGTGCAATTAAATATAAGGTGAACATTACCGATGAAAATTAGGAGAATGTGTGTAGGCCAAACAAGTAGGAAGTTTGTGATTACAAGCATATGATAAATGTGTATCATGGAATAGGCAATGATCTTGGATTGTGAAATGATGTTTTAGGTTGCATCACATGTGTAATAGGCATCCCCAACTGAGTATAAGGCCTCTCTTGTGTTGACTAAGTAGTAAAGATGGACTTGAATACTAAGTCCCAAAAATGTCTCCTAGTTCTTGTGGTCTCTTGACTAACAATTTTGGAAGGAAATGAATGAATCAATGGGGTTTGGGTTGAATATTGTAAAAATTTATTAATGGAATCATAATAAAAAATTGTATTACTAATGACATTAGGAATAAAAATAATCAAATAATGTGGACTTATAAAATTTTCCTATGTTAGAGCCTTGTTAGAATGAGAATCTATCCTTGTATATATTACAATAGGAATGACTGAAGCCTAAGTTTCCATTATTTCACCAATTTTCACATCACCTGTAGGTGGACCACTAGTATTAATTAATTTATAAACCATTTTAGTAGTAGGGTATTCCTTAGGACTATCTTCCCTAATAGATTCTTGAGTGATAACAGACCTTGTATCGACTACATTTATTATTTATAACTCTAACTTATGGAAAATGAAGTTGATGGATCAGAGGGTGACCCTAAGTCTATTCTTTCACTACATCCCCTCCAAGACTATCTAGCCTAATCTTCTCTGTTGAGTCATCTTCCTTCAGAGGTTTAGCAGTTACCTATCTTAGATCCCAATGTCTAAATTCATTTTTACTGAGGCTAAATTGATTTATGTGCTTGGTTGTTTGATGAAAATGTTCCCATAATGTATATTATTTCTTTCCTATAATTAAATGGGTTTTATGGATAACCCCTAGCCTAGATGATTTCAAATCTTGGTCTATACTATTGGACAGTTGGGCTATTATTTCTTGTTCACCTAGCTTGTCTGGGACATAGTGAGGCAACAAATACGAGACTCCAAATGAGTCTTAAATTATAATCACTATATGTTATGGATAGATCCATTAATATCCCATGTTTTTAATTCTCCTTTTTATGTGGTTTAATAACCTAGGCATATGCTGCCCATTTATGGCCTTATATATTATGGGATAGAAGATGTCTGCTATCTTTTGAATTTTCTCTCTAAATATATATATTGTAGACACCAAAATAGTGTCAACTCCCCTTGGTCCCTTGCACACCTTTATTAATTTAAAATAAACTAATTATTTTAAATTAATAACACCTCACCTTGGATACCTTGCCCTTAGACCATTTATCACCCTATGACTAATCATAATTACCTAAGACCTATTTCAACTCCCCCACTAATTCTTGTGCCTATTTAATCTGCCTTTGGACCGTTCAACAACGACAACTGAACTTGGCAGATGGAAGAACGGACAAAAGGCTAAAAATAGCCTTTTTACCCATTCTCTAGCTGCCGATGTCGGTCAACAGTCGACCGACGCCAGCGGTATCACCGACGTCGGTTGCTTAAAACTAAATTCTAGCCCCTGAATTCTTCCCCAAATGTGAATTCTCTTCCCTGAATGCTAATTCTCTTGCCCATATCGATCTTCTCTTGCTCCTCGACTCTTTATAGATCAAAGACAGGCTTTGGGATGAGGCATCAGCATTCTATCATCACCCCTTTGGCTTCAGAAACTCCACATCAGTCACTCCACACCTGATTGAAACATTGCATGAAGTCTCCTACATCAGCCATAACGAGAATAAGTCTTCTACACTTCTGGTTCTCCACCAAGAGCTAAGTATTCTTCTGGTTTATATTTTAGTATTTTTAGGATGCATTGGTAATTAGTCCACTGGCTATTTCTGAGTACTATTGGGACCCAATCTGGCTTTCTTCCTTGAGAGGCTGAAAAGCCTTCCTTTCATCCTGACCCATTTTGACAACCTGTCCCCTACCTTTTGTCCTTCCTAAGACTCTGTCCACTATCCTGCATCCCTGTACAACCCTTTTGAATCTCCCAGACCATTCTATTGACCACAGGCATTACCTGAAACCCATCTAAGGCCCATTTCCCCTACTGACATCAGCATCAAGGCCAATTGCCCCTATCGACGTCGGTAGACTAACCGACATTGGGACATTGACCAACCGACACTGGCAGAACTATCGATGTCGGTGATTGTGGAAGACTGATTGCAGGATTCAGGTACGCATTATCTATTTCTCTTTCTTGAAGTATTTCATTATTTCTTTCCATTACAACATTATTTTTATCAACTAGTGGATTGTCATCCCTCCAGGAAGTCTTTACGCTTCCAGGACCAAGCATGTGCTTGGCAGTCCACCATATATCTATCTAACATTTTTTTGTTTAAGTCTTATTCTCTCTACAGGTGTCATCCTCCACAGCCAAAGAGGATCTCCTTCAATCGTCTGGATATGGTGCGCAACTTCATCTGGATATCATCTAACCCTCGACCATTATCTTTAGTTTCTTATTTCTTCTGAATGTAAAACCAAAATGAGTAGAAACATTCTAGCACACCTGGTGGGACCCTAGAGTTTTCCTTGGGTTTATTTCTTCTAAAAGTCAAACTCTCATATAGATGCATTAGATTCTCTTCTTGCATCCTTCTTCTATCTCTTTATTTCGAAAAGAAACCATAAGCGCAAGTTAAAAAGAACCATTTTATTTTTCTTCTTATCACCTTTCCTCTTGCATCTTAGAGTAGTGAAATTCATACTCTTAACCTTTTCCCCACTTGTTTGCATCTAAACAAAACATTTCAATTTGGGTTTAAAATATATTGCATCTCATTCCTACTTGAATGCATATTTAGCTCATCTAATAATTAAAAATGCATTATGAATAAATCGCAGTGCACATATGTTACACATCCAAACCACAAGCACATCAAACTAAACATCTAAACATACCTGAGACAAGGCCCGACTAGGATTTCATCACCTAGCGGATACCTTACCCTTCTTGGTAATCCTACTTGGACTTCACTACCAAGGGGAGAACCCACTCTGTTCTCTAGCAGAGTATAAACTCTAGGGGAAGTATATATTGGCTAAGCAACCCAGCGTGGCTCTGGGATCGTGAAGTGAGGGGAGCAAGCTCCTAGCACCAGGCCACGTACGGAACCTAATACAGATTTTGAGCACCAAAACTTAACCCCAAACCAACCTTAGACTTCTTTTAGTGCCTGTTCTAAAAGCCCAATTCCCAAACATATTCTTCTAAGGCATAAGCCAACACGACTCTAAAATTTATTCTTAGGAATGTAACATTTAGAGGATGCTTGTCTTCATCTAATTTTCTATTTTTATCTAGATTTTTGAGCTGGTAAGGATGCATTATTCTGAGCTCCAAAAATAACTCAGAGCTTTCTTCTTTCTTCCAAAAACTTTTAGTTTTTTGAGTTTCTGGAAATACACAGTAACTGACATCAGTTTTTCCACCGACGTCGGCAACTGATCTTCACCGACATTGGTTATCTGACCAACATCGGCAACTTACTTCACCAACATTAGTTTTTCTATCGACGTCGGTCACTATCAAAAAAAACTTTCTTCTCAAACAGTAAGCTAAAAACTTGACCTTTTTGTTGTTAGAAATAAATTCTGGTTTTCTGAGGCTAAAACATACAATTTTAAAACCTGAATCTATTTTTCCTTAGATGGTTTTGACATGTAGTCAAACCAAAACTCTTATTGACCACGCAAGGCAACAACCACTCCTACCTTTGCCATCTATATCAAGTCCCCAAATAGAGTATAATTCAGAAACTGAACGTACTCTTATCCAACCAACTCCAACTCTACCCCCTATTGTTCTCGAAGGGGACCAAGACTTTGAAAGGTTCCTTGACCTCAATGTCAAGGCTCTTCAGCACTATCTCGCGAGAAGTCAAATGCGAGACCCTTCAGGCAACCCAGTTTATGGGATGCCAACTTCCTTAGTTGAAATGGCAATCATATCAACAGCCTCCATAACCCAACCCATGGTCACCCAGGCCATTGCCTCAACTAACAACCCGACCATGACCAATATTCAAAATGTGGCCTCTCCTTCTGTTTTTGGACCTACCTCCATTAGGGTTTTTGTACCCCCTCAACCACAAACCATTCAACAAAGTTCTACACCATTTCAAAACTTAATTGTCTCCATCCCACCTACTCTTGCACCCATAAACACAAGAGTAACTACCTACCCTTTGGCTAGTGTTGCCACCATCCAACCACCTTTGGCGACATCAAGCCAGGTTGTACCTTCTAGCTTTATGACACAACCACCCTTGACTTCAACATCAATCCCTATGACTAGTTACCAATATGTTGCGCCTATACAAGCGCAACCAACTATGTCATACGCTCCACCCAACACCTTCCAAATGCCTTCTAACCTAAGGTCGCTCCACCTACAAATCCATCAACCGATCTAATCAAGATGTTGATGGATAAGATGTCTAATCTTGAGACATCCATTTTAGGTTCAAGAAATGTTCTCTCATATGAACAAATCTATAATGAACCTATTCATCCTTCAGTTCCAATCCGACCATATCCTAGTCAGTGGGAACTTCCCAAGTTTACTTGCTTTCAGATTAAAGAGGACCCACAGCAACATCTATGAGCATTTAGACACGCTTGTTACCTTATAGCACATGATGATGCATTATTACTATGCACATTTCCCATGTCACTTTCTTGTGCTGCCCTCAATTGGTATAGTTCTATTACCAGTCACTCTCTATTTACCTTCACTCAACTAGCTCAACTATTTCTTGACCACTTTTCAATTAACATAACTAAAAAGGTCTCGATCACGGACCTATATTCTATCAGATAATTTGACGATGAATTAATAGCTGATTTCGTTGCCCATTGGAGAGGCTTAATCAACCAACTCTCCTTTTCTTTACCTCAACCTGAGCTCATTGAGCTCTTTTCACAAGCATGTGCCAAACACATCTCATCTATTTTGCGGGTCCAAACATTCCGCACATTTGACGAAGCTTTCACCATTGCTAGGAAGCTTGAACTCTATGTTGTCAAAGAAAATAAAGTCAAATTGCATAGTAAAAACCCCAACACAAAATCAAATGACCCTTCCTCCAAATATTCTTCCTCTAATTCCAAATCCAAGGGATCAGTAAATGTTGTGGTACTTAGATCATCATCATCAACCACAACTAACCAATCCGAACCTTCCACATCTCAAAGCATTACATGACAATTCCAACAATGATACGTATAGCGTCAATATACTCCAATAGGAGAATCATACACGTCTGTGTTGGATAAACTAGTCAAACAGGGAGTCCTCAACCTCCCCCAAATTCTACCACCACCTCAATTTGATCCCTCGTGTGCCATCCTTGCATGGTATAGGGAGAATGACTTCTCCAATTCCTTCTCCACTGAGAGAAGAACTTGTCTCTTCACCTACTTCAACCGAAGAGGATCCAATAATGGCTCTCTCTCACCTTTGGCCTGAGATTGTTGCATCTAATGCATTCCCACTCTCACAACCACCCAAATCTTCTAAAAAACCAATTATAAAGCCTAACGCAACGACTTCTAAACCATTCTCTTGACTGGCTGAAAACTTAGGATTTCTCCATTCGAGGAACTTTGAACATGAGGCCTTATGGGAGAAACTCAAAGATCCTTATCCTACACATCCCATCTCATCTCGTACTGACGACCCTCCTTCAACAAAATCTCCCAAAGTCTCCAATGAGGACCAGGCTTCTACTTCCAAATCTTCAGAAGCTCAACCATCCACATCTGAACCCAAACCCTAACAAACATCCACCATACCAAAACTAGTTAAATCCCTTGATGTTCGCCCCATATCTAACCTCACTCACCCATAAGTGAAGGTAGATTTGAATCTCACTCCCCATACTAGTAGTCCTCACACCATATTAAAGAAGGCTACTAAACCACGTCGGAGAACTCCTCCCCCACCATCATCATTGCCCTCCATTTTGGGCCCACATCCTTCTACCTTAATAGGAGTACTCCCTACTCCAACACCTAACAAAAACAAGTTGCCTCCATTACTCCCTTTACCCACCAAAAACATACCTCCTCTAAAAAACTCAGCACCCCTCACAAAGAAAGTGTCATCTACATGAGTGGCTGCACCACCAATCAAAAAGGTGGTACAAAAATCTCCCTGAACAACTCTAAAACAAAAGTCATCAACACCTAGTGCATCAACAAGCATGGACCCATTAATGGGTTCATATGCTTTGATACTACACCAAATTTTGCAAACGTCTAACATCACTCTTCCACCTATTAAACCATTTCAACCTCTCAGACCAAAACTGTCCTGGTTCGATGACACTAAAATTTGCCTATATCATCGCTCACCTGGGCATGACACTGAAAATTGTTGTGCCCTCAAGGTTGTCATTCTCCATTACTTGGAAAAAGACACCCTTTTTGTTGAGGATACTGTCAAAAAATCTCCAACACTGTCTAATGTCTCTCCAACCTCTCCACCTTCATTGGGATCCCATCATCAGACTATGGTCCCTTTACCTCCTTCGTCCCCTTTATTTGAGATTAACACCATCAATGTGGCCACTAGGTCACAAACCTTAAAGGATAAAGCAAAAGAGAAGGTTGTTATTCCTTGGACCTACCCATTTGTCAAACCTCCTCAACCACTAAAACCTAAGATTTCTATCTTGGGTACATCCTAACCTACTTCTTCAGAGGTAATTCGTGATTCCATGGTGAAACAACTTCACCAAACTCCCGTGAAGATGAATTTGTATGACCTCATTCAAAGCTCTCCACAACATCGTCAAGCTTTAATCAAAGCTTTACAGGCAATGGAGGTCCAACCTGAAGACCCCCAACCATTGGTTGCTTTAGTCCAATCATTACCCACCGTCGCCCCTATTACCTTTAGTGATTCTGAGATTCCTACCTCTAATTTGGAAGATCAGGATGCTGCCCTTTTCATCACAGCCTATGTTGATCAAACTCGCATTAAGCGAGTTATGATTGATGGGGGTGCTAGCATCAATATCATTTCCACCCATGCCTATGACCAATTAGCCCTCCCAAAGAATTATATGTCTAAAATTGACACAATTCTTCGATCTTTTAATGACTCCATCGCCACTACCATTGGCACCGTCGTCTTACATATTTGTGTTGGCCCACGAACAATCCTAGAACTCTTCTACATCATCGAAGGGGAGTTCCAATACAACATGTTATTAGGACGACCTTGGAATGGCATGTGTCCTTTCTACATTACACCGTTGTGTCAAATTTGAACACGACGGTCAGGTCCATATAATTCATGCAGACCCTTCCCCTTTCAAGACATGCAACACAACTTATCGACCCAACGATGTTCTCATTCCTTTGAAAACATCTACCCTGACACCACCTCCATCCGTGAAAGCTTCAACAAGTACGCAAATGGCAGTTACACCTACACCACCTCCTCAAGTGACAACAAAATACCCTATGGAAGATACCTTCCAATGTCTTTCACTTGGGGAGTATCATTTACTCACCTTGGACATGTTCCAGACTCCTCAAGAGTATGGATGACTTCATCATAATCCTAGCTATGACCATCGTATCGGAATGGTCATCCCTTATGGTCCTCCCAATCTTCAAACAAATCTTATCTATAGAGGGCTAGATCAAGCTCCCACTGATGGGAATCCTCTTTCATCACCCCAACTATTTACGTTTGACTTCTCTTTTCTTGGCAACCTAAACTTTGCTCATACCTATCTTTATAGGTGTGCATGGAAGGGCTTTGGCTTTGGGCAGTACAAACAAGTCTCCCACCAGCCTGTCGAACCACTAAATGACGAGGCCATAAAGAATGCCAAGAAACGACATGGCCTGGGTTTTGAAGAACCTACTGAAACTTCTAAAAACCCTCATTCTGAACCTATCATAGAACAATCACCTCCAAACTCACCTATTCCCCCATCTTCACCTACAGAATCGGTGGTTTCCATCCCTCCTAGTTTTTTTTTCCATAAACGCCATTCGCTTGGAACCCCTAACCTATCAACTAGGTGTGGTATCCAAGTCTCTCCCTCTCATTTATCCAAACATGATAGACGATGAATCTGCTACCATCAACACTATCCAATGCATAGACAATGATGCCATTATCACCTACATGGGTGCAGATGACTCTTTCATTCAATGATCACTTCCTTCAGAAATGCAAGTTATGTTAAATGAATCAACCATTGACATTAACCTTCCATCTTTTGATGTCTCTCACATTTTAAAGATTGGTCAATATTTGGATGCCCAAGAACAAATTGACTATACCAAATTCCTTTTAGATCATAGCAAAGCCTTTGCTTCGACTTATAATGATATGCCCAGCATTGACCCTAACATTGTCATTCATAACATTGTCACAAACCCAGAGGCTAAGCCTATCAGGCAAAAGCTTCACAAAATGCATCCTCGTGTTGCACTCCTTGTCAAAGAGGAGCTTCAGCATCTTCTCTCTGTCTCCTTTATCCAACCCATTGATTATCTGCAATGGGTGTCAAATATCGTCCATGTCACCAAAGCAACTGGGGGGATCCGAATCTATACTGACTATCGTGACCTTAACCTGGCTTGCCCAAAGGATGACTTTACTCTACCTAACATCGACCAACTTGTTGATCTTACGGCCAATCATGAGATGCTATCACTCATTGATGGGTTTTTAGGATATAATCAAATTTTGATTGCACCAGAAGATCAACATAAAACTACCTTCATCACCCCATGGGGGACTTTTTGCTATAGGGTCATGCCTTTTGGCCTAAAGAATGCAGGCACCACATATCAACGTGCCATGACTTACATCTTTCACGATCTCCTCCACAAAATCATGGAGGACTATGTGGATGACCTACTAGGCAAATCCAAGCTTCATCGTGACCATTTAACCATCCTTAAAATAATCTTCACTCGCCTTCTACAATATAATGTTCGTCTTAATCCCAAGAAATGCGTCTTTGGGGTTCTCTCAGGGAAGCTATTGGGTTTCATCATTTCTCTTCGTGGAATTGAGATTGATCTTGCTAAGATTTGAGCTATACTCAAGATGCCGCCACCTACCAATCTAAAACAACTTCGCAGCCTGCAAGGGAAGCTTCAATCTATTCGTCGCTTCATCTCACAGCTTTTCGACCGATGTCAACCCTTTCATCACCTCCTTAAGAAGGATGTCTCCTTCAATTGGGATAAGGATTGCCAAGAGGCTTTTGGGGATCTTAAATGTTATCTTGTCTCTCCACCAGTCCTTATTCCACCTAAAGATGACCAACCTTTCTATCTTTACATCTCAGCAACAAATCATTCTTTAGGTGCCATGATCGCGCATCGAGATGAACAACATCGTGAGCAAGTGGTTTATTATATAAGCTAAACACTCATTGACTATGAAACTTGGTATACTCATACCAAAAAACTTTGCTTGGCATTAGTCTTTGCCACCTCCAAACTTCATCATTATCTCCTCAATCACAAAACTTACGTCATCACTCATACTGACCCCCTCAAATACATACATTCCAAGCCATACCAAAACCAACGTATGGCTCATTGGCTCATGCTTCTTGGTGAGTTCGACTTGGAATTCATCCAACAAAAATCTGTAAAGGGGCAAACAATCACTGACCAACTAGCGGATGCCCCTCTACCTGACAACCAACCTTCTCACTGTGAATTCCCCAATGAATCTATCGCCACACTTTCCACTGATGACTTATTCTATCAAATGACAATGTTCTTTGACGGATCCAAATGTCAACTCGGTGGAGGTGTGGGGGTCATTCTCATTCCTCACAAGGGTGAGCCCATGCCTCTCTCTTTTAAACTTGACTTTGAATGTACCAATAATATGGCTGAATATGAAGCCTTAATTTTGGGACTTCAAACTACCATTTCCTTAGGCATCAAGACAATCAACATCTTTGGCGACTCACAACTAGTTGTCAATCAAATCAATGGTTCATATCTATGTAAAAATGAAGTTTTGCAAAGGTATAAACACCGTGTTGACACATTGCTAGAATCTTTCGACCATTACCTCTTACAAATTGTTCCTCACTCTATGAATAAGTTTGCTGACACTATGGCCTCTCTCACCTCACGCATACCATCTTCATCTTCTTCGATAATTTATGTCACGGTACATCGTTTGGTGTTGCCTTCATATATTTCCACTGACATCAAATTTGTCGGCAATATTAACTCTAGTCCACAGGATGTTTGGTATAAACAACTTGTGGACTACTTAACTTATTCTACCATTCCTCCTGACCTCTCTAGCAATGCACGGCGGGATTTTATCAAGAGTACCACTTGATATACCATGCTAGGGGGTCTTCTCTACAAAAGAGGATTTGATGGCCTCCTTCTTCGATGTCTAACCTCCACTGAAACATCTCATGCCATTAAACAAGTTCATGATGGGATTTGTCGCAGACATTTCAGTGGTAACTCGGTTGCCAAACGCATCCTTCACTTGGGCTATTATTGGCCCACTCTTCACCAAGACTATAGTGACTATGTTCGGCGTTGTATCAAATGCCAGAAACACACTAACTTACTTCATGTCCCTAGTAACACTTTACAAGTCGATAAGGATTTTTGGCCCTTTTCACAATGGGGTTTAGATCTAATCGGTGAGATTAACCCTCACTCATCTCTCTGACATTAGTCCATTATCACCGCAACCGAATACTTCACTAAATGGGTAGAAGCTATTCCCTTCATCTCCACTAAAGCTGACAAAATTGTCGACTTCATCAACCATCACATCATCTATCATTTTGGTGTACCTCACAAAATCATCACCGATAATGGCAAATATTTCAAAAACAAGACTGTCCAAAAACTTTGTGATTCATTTGGCATCAAGCTCAGCTTCTCCTCACCTTACTACCCGCAAGTAAATGGGCAGGCAGAGGCTTCTAACAAAATCTTAACCAAAATTATAATGAAGGTGGTCAACAACACTAGAACGGATTGGCACATTCACATTCCCTTCGCTTTGTGGGCCTACCGCATTAGCATTCGAACCCCTATGGGTGCTACACCTTTCTCTTTAGTGTATGGAACTGAGGCCGTCTTGCCTCTTGAAGTATAAATACCTTCTTTACGTATCTCTTTGCACGACATACTTTCTAATGATGACTTTTATCAAGATCGATTAGCCCAACTCGAGTTACTTGATGAACGTCGTCTTGCCGCTCTTAATCATCTTCACATCTACTAAAATTGCATCAAACATGCCTATAACAAAAATCTGAAAGAGTGAGATTTCAAAATTGGGGATCTCATCCTTAAAGAAATCCAACACATGACTAATATGGAAAGAAGTAAATGAGGCAAGTTTTCTCCTAATTGGCTCGGACCTTATATCATAACGCACAAGTATGGATCAGGGACTTATCGTCTATCTTCTCTTGAAGGCCGGCCAGAACTTGAGCCCCTTAATGCCTTGCATCTGTGACCATTCTACTGTTAATCAAGTACTCATTCACTTGATATTTAACTTGAGCTTGTTTCTTGAGCAATCCCTGTCATCCTCATTCATATTCCTTTCAACCCTTTTTCCCCATAAACATTAGTTAATCCTTTTTGCATTCATGCTTTGTCCTAATAAAAGGGAAACCCCTAAACCTCTATAGTCAAGTCCATGACCAAAAGTTCAGTCAAACACCAAAGAAAAAAAATTGGGATGCATATTCAAAGGTCATAAAACTATAAATGTAGACTGCTCCCTTGAAGGACAGATACATCATTGTTGTAATTAATAGACTGCTCCCTTGAAGGATAGCTATTCAAAGATATTCAACCATACAAAGCAGAATATAGACCACTCCCTCAAAGGATGGATATGCCCAAATTTTGTTACAAACAGCACTCTCTCAAAAGCTTCTCGCATCGATCAGCTTCACATATGACCACAAAACAAAACAACATCTCCACGTAGACTTCCTGCATTGATCAGTCTATCACAAAAAAAAAAAAAAAAAATTGACTGACAAACTATTAAGTCATGGACTTGCCTATAGTTGTTCTCAGGGTCACCTATAAAAGGGGCAAAGTTATCCTTTCTAAAAAGGGTTACGCTACCCTCACATCTCACATAATCAAACCTATTACCCCAACATACCCAAGGGATTTTGAGCTCACTTAACATCAAGTGATTTGAATACTTCTTTAACACAAACAATGGTCAATGATGTAATGCATGAACGGGGCTTTTGTTTGCAACAACCCTATCTATGCTATCATTATGGTCCTTGTCAGTGAAAGAGCCATACGCCTTTCGCTTCTTATACATCTTGGTCACACATAACCAAACCATTATCTAACCAAAAACCAACCAAACCAAACCAAACATTTTCAGACCACTAACATGACATAGTCTATTTCGCATAGTTTTGATGGAAAACAATACACATGGAAACTATCGACCAAACACAATTTATGTCAAGCATAAACCATTACTTGCTGAAGCATAAATATACTCATTTCATTTTTAGCATACATCCATCACCAATATAGAAAATTGCTAGGGATGAAAAAATACATAACCTATGTTATAGAATACACCATCACATAATATGGAAAAGGTTGTAACATCATCATACACTCATCATTTCAAGCGTGTACCATCAGACATATGGGAAGTGCTAAACCATTAACATGACCAAACCAATTATCGACCACCTTGACCCTTCCTCCCTTTCGAGAGAACTACATCGGCTTGAGGCCCTTCAAACAGGGGCTATGTAGGTAGCACTCAGTGGACATGGGGTCTTTTGGGGTCAGCTCGGCCATCTGTTTGTTCGTCTACTTGATGGACAAACCATTTAACCTTTAACCATGACTTAACCTAGTCCAACCCAATCCATAACCTACCCTCTTCTTCCCTTTTAGGGAGAACTACATTGGCCTGAGGCCCTTCAAATAGGGGCTATGTAGGCAGCACTCAGTTGACATGGGATTTTTTGAGGTTAGCTCAGCCATTCCTTCATCCGTACATCTAATGGACCAACTATCTATACCAACCCCAAATCATGACCAAATAACTATCCCTAATACTGAATGAAATCACCTTAGATTTCTCATGTGGCACATTGGAGATCGCATACATCTCCCCATCCACAACACACACCACTTGAGATGACTTATATCTCGACCTGACTCGACCAACAACCTTGGAGATCACGACTATCTCCTCAAACCACAACCATTTTCAAGACAACTTTGCCTTAGTTGTTTTGATTGCATATATGCTACCTCACGAATAGTTAGCAAAATTGTACGCACACCACATTACGACCCTCACAAGTATTGGATCACGCCCAAGTTGATCCCCACTACTTGTGACATTTTTGTGTTTTCCAAGAGCACTTCCTAAGCCCAAGATACTTGGAACACGACGACCATTGGAGCTACAGCTTTGATCGAATAACCCAATCAACTATGACTAAATGTTTGGGACAAGTTATTTCAATTTTAGCACTCCTCGACCTTGCCTGCGACAATTTGACCTGACCATCACGTGAAGTGGTATATGCGCAATCTCAACTATTGTAGCATTCACACTCAAACTTTACCATACACATCCACTACCTATCAAATTGGTACCCGATATCAGGTTATCTTCCCTCGACTATTGCTTTGAGGGGGAATACCTCATCCCTTACCCAAAGCAACCTACACCTCATCCCTTACCTGGAGCAACCTACACCTCATCCCATACCTGGGGCAACTTACTCCTATTTTTGTCTTGCAGCTTGTCAAGAACAACCAACAAGACAAAAAGGGGCAAATGTAGACACCAAAATAGTGTCAACTCCCCTTGGTCCCTTGCACACCTTTATTAATTTAAAATAAACTAATTATTTTAAATTAATAACACCTCACCTTGGATACCTTGCCCTTAGACCATTTATCACCCTATGACTAATCATAATTACCTAAGACCTATTTCAACTCCCCCACTAATTCTCGCACCTATTTAACCTGCCTTTGGACCGTTCAACAACGACAACTAAACTTGGCAGATGGAAGAATAGGCAAAAGGCTAAAAATAGCCTTTTTACCCATTCTCTAGCTGCTGACATCGGTCAACAGTCAATCGATGCCAGCGGTATCACCAACATCGATTGCTTAAAACTAAATTCTAGCCCCCGAATTCTTCATTGAATGCTAATTCTCTTACCCGGATTGATCTTCTCTTGCTCCTTGACTCTTTACAGATCAAAGATAGGCTTTGGGATGAGGCATCAGCATTCTATCATCACCCCCTTGGCTTCAAAAACTCTGCATCAGTCACTCCACACCTAATTGAAACATTGCATCAAGTCTCCTACATCAACCATAACGGGAACAAGTCTTCTACACTTTTGGTTCTCCACCAAGAGCTAAGTATTCTTCTATTTTATATTTTAGTATTTTTAGGATGCATTGGTAATTAGTCCACTGGGTATTTCTGAGTACTATTGGGACCCAATCCGGCTTTCTTCCTTGAGAGGCTGAAAAGCCTTCCTTTCATCCTGACCCATTTTGACAACCTATCCCCTACCTTTTTTCCTTCCTAAGACTCTGTCCACTGTCTTGCATCCCTGCACAACCCTTTTGAATCTCCCAAACCATTTTGTTGACCACAATCATTACCTAAAACCTGTCCAAGGCCCATTGCCCCTACCGATGTCGATAGACTAACTGACATCGGCACATTGACCAACTGACGCCGGCAAAACTATCGACGCCGGCGACTATGGAAGACTGATTACAGGATTTAGGTGTGTATTATCTATTTCTCTTTCTTTAAGTCTTTCATTATTTCTTTCCATTACGACATTCTTTTTATCAACTAGTGGACTGTCATCCCTCCAAGAAGTCTTTACGCTTCCAGGACCAAGCATGTGCTTGGCAGTCCACCATATATCTATCTAACATTTTTTTATTTAAATATTATTCTCTTTATAGGTGTCATCCTCCACAGCCAAAGAGGAGCTCCTTCAATCATCTAGATACGGTGTGCAACTTCATCCGGGTATCATCTAACCCCTAACCATTATCTTTAGTTTCTTATTTCTTCTGAATGTAAAAGAAAAAACGAGTAGAAACATATATATGAAAGATGTTATGATATTCACAAATTATGTTCTTTAGATATTTTAGTGAATGCCTCCATGGTTCTTCCCCAAGTAAAGGGATAGTAACTATGACTACATCCAGTAGATATGACATCATATAAAAATGTCCATTGGGCCTATTCTCTTACTTGCTCCTTTGGTAATTAAAATTGAAACTAATGATTTCTCCCATAGAAAGCACTATTTTGGTGTCCAAAATAATGTATAGGATAGGGACCCAAATTTATTTGACATAATTAATATTAGGGAAACCATATAATCTATTCAATAAGGCCATGGTAATTTGAATTACAAGCTTAAATCTAACAATTGGAATATTGTTTACCTGAGTTGCTAAAACAAAGTTGTTTGGGTCAATTGTGCATGTCCTCAACATATCCTTGACATTATTATCAAGCAATTGATCATCTAAATCTAACTAATTCTAGGCCATATCAAGTGTTGGGAGTTGATAATATGTTTCGAAATCCTTCCCAAATACGTAATCCAAAGGGGTAGGGTTATTGAGATAGTGAAGAATGTTCCCAAAGATGTCTCCAACCATAAATAAATTAAAAAGGGCATATATACATGGGAATACCTCTATTTTGACATCATTATTGTGTACTCCCACTATCTTTATTACTAAAAAATCATCCATATATTCTCGAACTTGTATATAAAACTAGTCATCTAAACCGTATGGTTATGTTGCATCCCCCTCTATACATATTATAATATAATGTTGAAGCTTATGGTTGAATATGGTTGGATCAAATGAAATGTATGTATACTTGGTGTTGCCACCAAAACTAAACATGGATGGAGAAGGATTGCTTCTTCAAGTGGCTATTTTAATTCTTCTGAATAATTATGTGAAGTCACAAAGCATAGGCCTTGAGTTATGAAATAGATATGATAGCAGTTCACAGTGATAGCAAGTAGTAAATATGTTTTCCTTTTACATTTTAGGACTAAGTATGTATTTTATTTAGTTGAACTCAAACATTCATTTCCCAAATCTTCCATTTATGGGAATTAATTATAGAAAATGGATTTACTACCTGTTTATTCTATTTTGAATTTGATTTTTATGATGTCATCCTTCATGGGATTATTTTCCATGTGGTGCCCAATCACTACCTTTTATTACTTAGACAGCTTGTTGAGTCCTCTATTATCACACATGTCATTATATCACTTAATTAGGATGTATATTTCATTATTTGAATTAGATTATTGGAAGATGACACTAGCCTCTTATCACTTACCATTTCGATTTGATCTTTATGGCTTTGGGCATTGATCTTAACTCATCAAGATGTTGACATGTGTTCGGATCTCATTTATCTACTTAATCTCTTAGCTTCATGGTTTGTGCAATTTAATGTTAGTTTTGGATGAGAGGGATATTGACATGTGGACAACTCTCACTTATCTACTTGATCACTTGGATTTTTAACTTGTGTCACTATAAATAGGTTGTAGATGAGTAGGATGATGACATGTGGATAGATCTCACTTATTAAGATTCTTAAAAATCTCTATACTATGTATCTATACCTACTAGTCACGTATGAGTGGGATGTCAACATGTGTACAACTCTCGATTATTCGAATGGTCATCAGTGGTCAATGCTTTGGTTCTTTGTGTGTAGGCCATAAAAGAGTGGGATATCAACATGTGGATTACTCTCATTTATCTAGATGCTTAGAAAGCTCTATATTTAGTTGCTTATTATCCATGAATAAGTAGAGCAGGATTGAGATGCGTGGCATGATCCTATTAACCTAGATAGTCAAGGAAACTTGTACCTTACTCTTTTTTTACATAGACTATGAGTAATTAAGATGGAAACATGTTAATTTTACATGCATTATTCCTTGCAACCAACTAAGAATGGGGGGAGAAAGAGACTGAATGGAACCACTTTCATGTTTGGAAGAAATTCCAAAAATGGGGTTTGGCTTATTTTATACAACATATTATCAACCAGATGAAAACCTATCAAAGGATTTTGTTCTTACATGGAATAAATGAATTTTCATAATGAGGGGTCTACGCATTGAGGTCTCAGAGGAAAATATTGGGAGGTGATAGGTATGTTATACAATGGAAAAAAAGCTTTCAAAGATAGTAGCCAGAAGTTGGAGCTCATGCAAAAGTTTTTCAAAACTGATGAGGAGATGAAAATTGACAAAAAATGATTCCCTAGACTCAACCTCCAAAAGTAATGGCCAGATATCTACCTACAAGTGATGAAATATATCACTTTGGAAGGTAATTTCATAGTTATATTCTCACACTGCTTCCTTCTGCTCAATCATTTCAAAGGATAAAAAATTAGTCTACCTTTTTACTTGTTAAAATCCTTGGAGAGTACTACCATGGCATATCAGGTGAGCAATAATAATGACATTATACACCATGGTTTAATTTATATGTTACTTAAAAAAGGAGAGTTTTTACCAATCAAACCCCTTCCCCTTATTGAAGACCTCCCTACATAAGACACTCCTGCTGAAGCCCTTGATCCTCCAGACAATGCAGAGGCTTCCCCCATCCTAGAATCCTTCACCCCTTCCACTAGATTTTTTCATACTCCCCTCAATTGTCTGCTTGAACCCTCTCCACCCTCAACCAAAAAACATAAAATCATCTCCACTCCTACCAAGGAGGGAACCACACCTAAAGTCACCCTTACCTTGTCCTTGGAAGACTACTCATTGGGATAGTGTAGTAAATAATTGGGATTTTTTTAGACAAGCTAGAACAAGAAGGGATGGCCATGTCAGACCTCATTACAGACTAGAATTGGTTAAAATCAGCTATAGTGAAGCTCAAAAATGACCTAGATTAAGTTTTGAAGATGGAAGACGCTCTTCTAGAAAATAAAATGAAACTTGTGGAAATTTTTGAAGAATACCTTGCACAGGACAAGCCCATTCTGACCTCAAATGATGGCCCTTCAATGCATACCATGGGTAGAATCAAAAATATTCTAGTGAAGGAATCTATCCTAGAGACTAAGGAAGAGTAGGAGACTAGTTAGGATAATACAATGTCCAAGGAGCTTTCTGGTTTTAATGGTTAATCTATTTGTGGTCTTTAGTGTTTAGTGTGTAAGTCCATTGGTTCATTTTTTTCTTTTGGGTTTCTAGCTAGTTTATACTCAGTTTAAGGCCTTCTCTTTAAAACTGATACCTTTTTTTGACTATTTTTTGCTTATCCTACTTTTATTTAAATTAGCGGTATCAAGAGCTCTGTAAAACCTACTTATTCACCCTATTTAATTAAAAATATGGATAAATATGGATAATCCTTACTTCCTCAAGTGCCCTAATGAAAATAGACTTAAAACCTTTTGTATAGGCTATAGATAGATGTGATTGAGACATGTGGATAGTCTTGTTTACATATGTGAAAATAGACTTATACCTTTGAATATTTATCTTAAAATAAGTTGGATAGTGATGCATGGCATGATCTCACCCACTCAGCCTATCTAAATACTTATCATGCTTTGCCATTCTTGGATTTGATGATAAGCACAAAATAGTTGTGTGTAAAAAAATGATGTTGAATTGTGAAGTTAATATATCTTGGAAAAGACAAAGAAAAATTTGAATAACACCAAATTAGCTTGGTTAGTCTAGAATAAAATCAAAACTAGATCTTGAAAAAACACCTAGATTTGGAAGCCAATGATCCATAGCAATAATTCAGTAGCAATTTTCTTTTTGACTTAAACCTAGGGTATTAGTTCATATCTTGAATCTAGACTTACTTTATCAAAATAAGACAAGAACATGAAGTTTTTAGGCTAAATTGGGTCCTCATTTAAAAATTCGAAAATGGGTGGGAGGTGTTGGTCATAAAAACTTGCATTTATTGTCTTATCACACATTGTACTCATATGTATATTTACATATCCTTTTTATTGAAAGTAAGTGGCACCATTCTACAAATCTCTTGTTTTGAATGTGTAATGGTTACTTCTAACTAGTGAACATGCAATGGAATATATATATATATATATATATTCCATTGCATGTTCACTAGTTATACAACTCTATTTCATTCACTTCCACCTTAACCATCTTAAATCCATGTCAGTAGGTTGTCTATTGAGTCTCCTCTTAGCCCATGGATTAGTGGTCCAGTTAGAGATGAGACCATGAAACATGGGTCTTAGATACACCTATTTCACCATAATTAGAGAAGGCTTAATACAATTCTCACTCTATTCATGTGTCAATGATGCTTCCACATCTAAATCTATGGAAGATATCCCAAGTGTCTCTACTTTTACATTGAGTTCCTTGTCCTAGTATCTCTCTAATTAATCTGAAGAAGTTGTGCAAGCATCTCAACCATGCTAAATGCACAAGTCATTATTTCAATTCATGTAGTATATTCAATGAAAACCTACACCATTACAGTGTATAATAAGGTATGATCCAACCCAATATACCTCTCATAGAGTTTAATAAGACATGAATGCACCCCAATGATGTTCCATACAATCCCAAGTGCAAGTTTCTTGGCAATGCCCTATGAAGAATTAAACATTGACATGTGAAAATTTTAAATAGAATAACCTTGCCTATCAAAAAATCTAACCAAGGTGTATTTATTGATGACAACCTATACACAATGAGTGAAAATAACATCACATGGATCAATGACACCAACCATGAAGACTCTCTCACCAAAGACATACATTGCACTCTCCAGTTACTTTTAGGCATTATCATTCCAACAATCATACAAGTGAGCAATGTTGGGATCTTCATCCTTGTGTTTTCTATATAAGAAACAACCATTCCTAGTACACTTTTTTATTCTTAACCTTCCTACACAAAGAATAACCCATTCACTAAAACTACACTATAGGTGGATGGACCTTAACAGATGGGGAAATTTTTATTCCTCTTTATAGTAATCTTACAATTTCCAAGCCTTCCACATTATTAATAAACTAGATAAGAACACTTTGTTCTATGTATCTACACATATAATAATTTCTACATAGTGTGCCTTACATTATGTACCAACACCTCTATGGTTCTACACTATCAAAAAACTAAATTTTTTTGAAACATGTCTTATGCTCTTACAAGAAGCTTAATAGTTCTTCACAAAGCTAGAAAATGGAGTTTCTCAACTTCACTCATGTATCTAAAATTTTTGATATTAGACATTAGTTTCATATAGTTCATATATCACTATATCAAAACCACCATAATAGTGAGGTCAATTGATCATACTTCAAAGTTTTCAATAGTCTGGAGCACACAACATCATTATAATATGGATATGCTTCATCTACAATCTGATCTTACATATAGGGACTCTTCACATCCCTTGAGAAGGCAACATGAGTACATACACTCTTAATTCTCAACACCAAATTACAAGTATCACATACATCCTTTATAATTTTTAGGCATCCATAATAGATTTTACACTTTGCTAACAGGAGCAACCAAACTCTCAAGCACCACATGGTCAATTTTCAAAAACTTGCATGATCATTAGAATCCCATGTAGTGTATCACATCAATAAATAATGTGATAGATCTACATCTATTTTCATGGATTTGTCATCCTACATTGGTTCTTATGGATTAAAGTTAGCATTGCCATACCACTGGATTTTCTATTTTAAGAATTGTTTTCAACACCCTTATTGAGGAACCCAAAGCTAACATTATTAGGTAACATCACACATTAAGAGGTGAAATTGATCCAAGAGGATCTAATACACTATATCTTATCACAATTATTACGTGTTACTCATCTATCCTTTCATGAATGTCAGAAACTTTTGCATCAATTTCAACCCCACATGCTAAAGTGAAATATCATACACATCTTGTGTGTTATTGCACAACACTTACAGTTTACAACTACAAACCTTACAGGTCATGTTTGAATCAAAGTGTTTATAGGGATAATCACACCTAGCCACACATCTATAGATATGGGAATTTCTATATGATGAGACTAGCTTGAAAAAAATGTCTTATGGTCCACAATTAAAGCATGCCCAAAAACATTAGGTCACACTATGTGAACTGGCTTACTCTATAATTTTCAATATATCCTTGTGCATTATTCAACTTCTCTGGCTCATCCAAGTTAATAAAAATCATTGAGGAAATATTTTTCAAAATTACATGCATTATCGTGTAACTTGAATACCTCTACAGTACCTATAAAGACTCTTTGCAATCTTGGTACTTTTTTTACACGAAGATGAGTCACTGAGGTAATGTCAAACACTTGTACAACCTCTATGGTATCCTTATACATTTACAACATGTCAAGATGAACACTACAAAACACTTGAATCTTATACATGAATTAGTATCTTCACAACATATTGTGACAATCATATATACATGCACCACCCATCCATGCTTTTTCAACACCTTTCAACATACTGCACATCAGTCTAGCTTAGAATAGGATTCAACATCCATTTACTATAAATCTTCACTATGCAGCATGCTAGGTGGGATTCCCTAGGTTTGTGCCATGTCAAGGATCCTATCAAAAACATAGCATTGGTGGAAGTATAACCATCACACCTACAAGGAATTCAAAGTGTCACATAGACATAATATAAATCATTATTTTAATTATATACTTTTATAACCATTTATTATAATTACTTCCTTGCAATGGTATATATTGTAAGACACCAAACATGGTGATAGTGACACATAAGAGACTCACACAGTGACCAAGTGAGTGGCCACTATCCTCTATTCTAATAAATGATGTCTACAACATACTGAACACTTGCATGCCTCTAATATCTCATATCATATTATCCCTTCACATACTAGGTAAATCAATTAGGATGTGTAACCCTCTATGATCATAAGAACCTTATTTCCATACTTTGTTTGATAACACCATAGTCTAGACAAAGTAATAAATATTTTTATCCCTTTTAAATCATAATAACATGAATTCCTTGTCTTATTATACATTATACACATAGGTGCATTTACCTATTCTTTATATTAAATATAAGTGGCACCATTCTACCAATCTCTTGTGTTGAATGTTTAATCATTATTTTTTCATATATTTCTTAGATTACATTGCATTTTCACTAATTATGCAACTATATTTCTTTCTCTTCAACAAATAACCTTCTTACATCCATGTAATTAGGTTGTCCACCAAGTCTCCTCCTAGGCCCAAGATCATCCAAATATTAACATCCACTTAAAATCAACCCTACTTTTTTTTTGTTTTAGATATTAAGAGAAGGTTTTAACCTAACTCAACTTTGGTGTTTAATATGTTTTGAGTTATAAATATCCTAAAATATAATTCAATTATATTCAATACCATTAATTTATGCAAGTATAGAACTCCAAATCACTCCTTGTGCTCTTATAAGACAATGTATTGAATGTAGTGTTTGATTAAAACATATATTAAAGAGGTGATTTCTCATAATAGAGTGGATCTTGAAAGTGATCATAACTAGGTAAATTTAAATCAATTATTTATTCACTTGATTATCCATGAAATTTTTGTTTATTTCATTAGGAAAAATACCAAAATTAAGATTTGTTCACAAAGTGTTGACACACAAATTTTCAAGTCACATCGATACTTGTACTAACATAATTACAAGAGGCATATTTTTTTGTTGTAGTTTATTCTAGGTGTTTGGAAACATAACATCAATTGGAAAGGTAACAATAATAGTCATACATATAACTTTAAACTTTAAACTCTACCACTTAGTGTAGAGTATTACAGAGAGTTCATAATGTACATTTTAACTTATGATTCATTAAATCCATTTATTAAAGCTTTAAAATCCATCTATTTATGATCACTTTAAAATTATTTGGACTAAGTATACATGCTTAAGTATCTCTTAATTCTTGTCACAACTATTGTGGTTACAAATAACAAAATTCAAGTTTTAGAATCACATCAGGCATAATAGAAACCCTTCTAAAGAATCTATATGTATATACATCAATTAGACTATGCCAAGAAAAACAAAGTCCAAAGTTATATTGAAGTTTGTGCTAACCCAACACAAGGAAAGTATACATACAAATCAAATTTCACATCCTTATACTTATACAGTAATTATATGGATTTAAAAATAATCCCAACTAATAAAAGGAAACATTGAATCTTTTTCCCTTTGATATGAGTTTATTCTAATTAAGATTAGATTCTGGTCCTTTTAAAAATAAAATGTCAAAGTTCAAGAATATTTTCCATTATTATCACAATCAACCTAGGTCTAATAAATATTGATGCACCAGTGTATTTTTCATTAGAATGGTTCTAAATAGGTCCACAGTCATAGAGATCTCTAATACATTTCAACAATCTAAGCAATTTTTACTAAGATCATACAACCAGTATTCTACATGGGTTAAATGACTTATCAACACTTTAAATTTAAACAAATATATTTTTATTTTTTCCCATCTATTGTCAAATATGAACTATCAAAGATATATTAATAACCAATTCATTAAATATTAGAACCAACACAACACACTCAGACCTTACTGCCAAAGAGTTTATTTGGTAGAATAGAGATCAAAACAAGGGATTATGTGATCCATCAAATCACATTTGTAAGTTCAGCATCCAGATTGAATATGGACATGAAACACTACACACTTCCTCCTAGTTAAAATTGTAACAATACTATATAAAACCATAAATAATTCATTATCTAGGCACAACTAACATTAAATCACTTGTTACAACCATTTGGCATAATGTAAGGAATGTCTTTTTTCAATTGTCTAATATAAATTGATTTAGCTAGTTCCCATACAATAATAATGTGAACATTTATGTTCATATTTCATGGAATGTATTATATTATATTAATATTAACTTATTATTCTATACATTTTATACATCTAATTCCTACCACTGTCATACTAAAATTGTAAATCTAAACAACTTTTCATAATAATACACAAACTAGACCAAAATCACCTAAACATTCCAATTTCATTTGCACACATTACGTGCAACTATTGAACCTTGCCAATATGTCCCTAAATGGGGCATTACTATGTATGTTATCATTATCTTCTTCTAATTTAAATCAGTTCAAATTATGACTTATCAAAATAATGTGTTAGACCACTGAAATCCTCTAATTCATCTACACACATCACGTGCATGTGTTGATTTGTGTTTATACCTCCATAATTAGGGTGGTACCCTATATGAAATTATCACCTTCCTCTAATTCAACTGTAGTCAAGTTATAACCAATCAAATTGATGCTTTCAACCATTCTAATTAAACAAGTGACCAATTTCCAAGAATTACAAAAATACTAAGCAAAATCATTAAGCAAAGCAAAAAAATAGATTAACTTAAGTGAAAAATCTTTGGAAACTTAAAGAATAAATAATATTGGAAATTCAAAATTCAAAATATCTAGGCAATGACATCATTATAAAGGTGTCATGAAAAAGCATTAATGGAGGTAAATATCTTGATTAAGACTAGACATGCCTTATTAATGCCCCATTCTACCAAAACATTAATTACTTATCCCTCCAAAATTGAATTACTTATGAACCACACATCTTGGTCTTGAGATGTGTAGTTAATATCACTCCAATAAGTATATAAATACAAGATCCATGACCATAACCATTAATTTTTTTTAGGTGAAAACAAATTATACCAAAATATCACTACAAATATTTAAAACTTCTTCTATTTACACCCAATCAAGATCCAAGACCCGAAAGAAGAGATGTTGGAGGAGATTATCTTACCACATTGATAGAGACTTAGAGCACTAAATCTGGGCATAAACATGATTAATGGACTGATCTTGGAGGAAAGAGTCACTTGGGGAAGGTACTGCATTGTGTTTTCTTATCTATTTTATTGATTCCATTTATCCATGCCCCTTGAGGGAGTAGATTTAATACATTAGATTCTTTATGACTATCATTATTTTAGCACTGAAATGAACTAACTTTTTTTACAATCTTATTCTACATTTGGCATGCCTAGTGGGATCACACTTCTCACAAATCATTTTGGGGACCTTCTCTACCTTCTAATTACTTAATCAAACCCTTTTTGGTGTAGTTTAACCTCTTTTTCCTCTAATTTTCACTCATTTTTATTATGGTCAAAATGGCAAAGTCACCTGTACAATGATGAGGTCACCATGAACATTGGTGAAGTCACCCTAAACATCAGTGAAGTTGTCCTACTTAACAATGAAGCTACATTTGTAAATGATGAATTTTTCTTTTACTATTTTTTTATTCTCTATTTATTTTCATAGATTGGTGAGATTGAATTTAAAATGGTGAAGTTGCCCTGCATCACTATATGATCGATGAATTTGACCTGGTGACAGTGAAGTTGTCTTAAAAATGGTGAAATTAGCATGGTAAATAGTGAACTTGTAGAAGATAATTTTTTTGTGAGTTTATTGGAAATGGAAAATTTGGCCTGTAATCAACAATATCATCTTGTTAATCGGTGAAGTCACCAAAACTATGTGTTTTTGTTCCAAGGAAATAATAAACTTGTGAAGGAAATAGTGAGGTTGCACTGTCAAACAATGAAATCACCCTATTACAAATTTCTTGAGAGCTTAAGAAAATAATGTCAATTTATAAACTATGTTTTGAACCCTTGATTAACTACTAAGACTCTATTTTTTAGGTTTTGACATCTTGCAAACTTACTTTTACAACAACTCAAGGCAAATTTCAATCACATTTACATATTATTTTTTAAAAAGAGCATTCACACTTAGATTTAAAGTTCTTAAGAGTATTTTTATTTTTATTAGTTGTTACAAAGCACCTCTTTATTTTATTATGTGTTCTTAATACTTTCACCTATGCTCTCCCCTTACCCCTTTTAGGGATCTTGGGTGACTAAAAATGCATTATTTTACTTGTTTATTGGTGTTTACTTGAAGAAATGCCATGTATGCTCTCTCCTTATTCCTAGGGACTTGGATGACTCATAAATGACCAATTTCTTATTTTAATATTGTTTGACTTGGAAGGTGGGAGTTCATAGCCTCCTCGTAAGTCCTTTAGGGGTACATTAACCTGGGGTTTCATCTCCCAACATCATATCAACCCCACTTATCTAATGATGTATATAAATTGAACATATTATTCATTGGGATAGTGGTTGAGAAGTTAACCTGACCAACTGAATAGGGTCTCAAATCATGTGATGGTCTAGACATCACACTCTACTAAGCAATTAATGGATGGAGTGGTTGTGAAAGGGATAATACCCTTTCATAACAACCTAGATGGTTTGACTTCAATGGATGGATATTTTATTGCACCCAAGTGTTTTTAGGCACTTGTGGACCATTTAAAAATCTAATTCAAAAAAATTAGATTAATTAACCCCACTTATCATAGATTATCCTACTAATGCGAAGTTACCTTTGCACTCTAAGTTCCATGCCAAGTACACATTCTTGAGATATAGAGGGGGGATAATCACTCTACCTTCATGCACTCTTTATTTATTGCATTAATAAATTAATTCCTCTCAAGAACTAATATATCGACGAAAGTTTGGTGGATAATATGCAAACCTTTTTTTAGTAATTAACATATGATCATGCACTTAGGTTCTTATTTATTTAAGTTTTCAATTCTAAAATTGCTTTGCACAAAAACAAATAGATAAAATCTCAAAGCCTCTCAACAAAAATTCAAATCTCACTTTTGTGTATTCGATTTAAGGATAATTAGTTAGCACTTGAGTCTTGCTTATCACTTGGGCTTGAGTAGTCTACTCTTTGTGTTTCTATTGTGTTACTTGATTTAGCTTCCAATTTGATTTAAGAGCCTTACCTAAAATGAAAATTTAAGTACCCATACTTTACACATTGTCACCTATTCACACATTGAGGTATTACATTGTTCACATTACCATTTGGTACTTAACCACTTCTCACAATGTCACATCTATGATTTGAAACAATACCATTTGTCTCACTTGGTACCATTGTATCGCCCATTTTATTTCAATTTTGAGCTTTGATTTTCTTGCATTAGCCTACACCCTAAGTTCCTAGGCCATTCAAATTTCTTCTAGATTTGATAATTGAGACCAACCACGGTCTCATCATCCTTTTATATGGTACTAACACATTTTGGACTTAGTTTTTATTACATTATCCTATGCTCTAAGTCCAGAAATTATTTTACCCTCTTCTAAAATCTTGATTTTTGACCAACCAAGGTCAAGTGTTCCAAAGACTTCACTTTATTCTTTTGTGCCAAAAATTATTTTGTATCGATATATTGTCTACTCCCTTTTAGTTTTAAACTGATTCTAAGTTTTCCAAGATATATTTGATAGTATTTATGAATTCCACATTAAACCAAGAGTATATTTGAAACACTTGTCAAAATTTGAGTTATAATCCAACCATGTAAAGGTACACTCATAGTGGGGTCTCTTATGGCCCGAGTTATGAGGAAGAAAACTTTTATGATGGCGAAGAACATCTGGTTATGTACGAAGGTATCCCTCCTATGGTGAGATCAAGCCAAAGTCAATACATTGATAATCAACCAATTAAAGACCAAGATGATGCCCTCTTAAAGCTAATAGAATTTGGAACCAGGCTGCCACTAGACTTTTTGATAGAAAAACTACATACCCTTATTCACATAGAAGAGCAATAAATGAACTGATGGTTAACCAAGAACTACCATGCACTCAATTTTGAAAACCAACCATTGATTATTATATCAAGGGGAAAGTTCCTCTAGTGGATTCTTCCCAAATTGGTCATATTATTGTATCCACCATACAACAAATGAGTCAATGCTATACATATCAACTTGTTGTTGACTTAATGACTTCTTTAGCTATAACTTCATTTAACAATACCTCATATGTGGAACAAAATTAGTTACCTAAACAAATGTAACAAGACCAAGTTAATCATACACTTGAGGAATATCCATTAGCTCCCCCTGAATAAGCTATGCCAACGAATGCTTCTCACTAAGTTCCACTTGATATGTAGCACACTTTATTTAACCATAAAGAAACCATTTCCAATGCACAACATGCATCTAATGCTCTTAAATAAGTATTAGACTATTCCCAACAATAGGTATCGAATACTCCACCACCTCAATAGGTAGTGGATGATTCAAAAAATATAGAACCAACTTATTCTAATCCATAATTAAAATAAGTTCCTCTTACAAACTAGTGATGATAATGTCTTCTTCTAAACCAAAACTAGGTTCCCCAAAACTAGTAGATTAACTATAACTCACAACAATAAATTCCTTGGAAACGACATCAAATACCTAAGGATAAACAACATAATCCTCTAAACTAACAACATCATACATATTCCTATACACATCAGAACCAACAACAAAATCCTAATCAAGTGAAAAACTTAAGACATAGGGTGCACATTCCCAATAGGACCACACAAGGAGTATCCATTCCTACCTACATCAACCATGACCAAACCTTTCAATCTACAAATAATCAATATAATTATCTCCTTCCACCAAAAATTTATCTAAATATTTAAGAGTGGAACACAATGAAGGAGGTAGTTTTAAGCCTTCAAATAGGTAACCAAACCAAGAAATACAAGATTGACAAGATATTCCCTTATCCATTTTATGTAATTATTCTTCAAGCACCCTTCCCACCTTATTTTGAAGTACCCAAATTTGAAAAATATAAAGGGAAAGGTGACCTTATAGAGCATATATAAGCATTCTTTGTTGCATGCTAATAGGTAGCCTAAAATAATGTGTATTTATTGTGCTTGTTTCAATGTAGCTTGAGTGGACAAGCCTTAGAGTGGATTATTAAATTACATAAAGGATCGACAAAAACTTTCAATGATTTATCAAAAAAAATTGTTAACCACTTTTATTAAAATATTGAACATGAGATGACAGTGGTTGGCTTATGTAAATCCAATCAAAGAGAAGGGGAAAGTTTTGTAGCATATCTACAACAGTTTGAGAGCACTTGCTAGTCACTTCCAACATAATTTATTAGATAACTAGCTAGTTAATATCTTCGTAGAGAACCTACACCCTGAATTTGATCATAATCTAAGGCTCGATTATACCAACACTTTCAAATAAATCATTGACAAGGGTATATAGATTGAAAAAGCACTTATTACTAGAGTCTTAGTAAAAATTTATTCCCAAGCTCAAACATCAAACCAAACATCAACACTTTTTTCAACAATTATAGTTGAAAAACCCAAGGTTTTTAACAAGAACACCAACATGGTGGGAAATGTGGTTATCGAATCATGTCATGTGTAAATAGTGAAATCACCACCCACACATAATAGGTCACCTAATCCATTGCTCACATACAAATAGGTCCTCCATATAGAAGTTATGGTAGACATAGGCCATTTAGCGACCTAGGAGAGCCTATTAAGTTGATATTTTAGAAATTAGTTATAGCCAACATGATTATTTATCCTGTACCAAAATCATTCCCTGAAGATTAACCTAAACCTGATTAGTATTGTGAAGATGAATTTTGTGATTTTCATTGTGTTGTTGGTCATGATATTTACTATTGTGTGAAACTAAGGCACATTATTTAAGACTTTCTATAGAATGGAGAGATTGAGCTATATAAAATAACTCCTAATACCAACCAGGATATGGGTATCTATAAAGATCCCATTCTAAAACACAACCAACAATAAATGAGAAATCAAAATAGGGTTAAGAGAGTAACCATCATCAGAATTAGGGTCATGATCAAAATCAAAATCTGAACAATAATCATAATCAAGATCATGACACTTGAACCAATAAAATTGAGTATCGCACCATGCCATATGATGACAATAATAAAATAAGATGTATTACTAGTAATTGTATTTCTACCATTAAGATCAACTCCCATGTATCATATAACATTGTTTAGAATGTTGGTCCCTCTATTTTAGCATCACCATCCCCTTCTTCAAATAATTCTACAACAAGATATATCACTTCACTTATGCCTTAGTTTTCATGGGTTACCATTCCTATAACTCCTCATCATTCCTTTAATTACGGTAACTCCCCCCAGACTCAAAGTCACATAGTTATAACTAGACATTCAAAAGTTATCCTTCATGACCCTTTGCCTTATTCCAACCCTTATTCTGATTTGAACCTTGTACCTTCTAAAACCAAACCCTATACCATCCAAATCCAAACCTTATTGTCCCATTGTTGAGAAACCATATCATATAAGTGAACAACTTATCAAAGCATCTATGTAGATCTCCATTTTGGATATCTTACACACATTAGAATTTTATAAAACTCTATTGAATGATTTCCTTCAATCATCTATTATGCATAATGACATTAATTCTGACCAATTCCAAATGTTTATGGTACATTTCTCCTTAAGACAACAACATACATTTGACTAGTGAGATATGACATCCCTTGGTCCCCTGCATAACAATCCTATATACATTGAAGCCATTATTTCCCATCATAAAATCAAATGGGTTATTATAGACAATGGTTCTATATTGAATATATCATCATTGAAACTAATCTAAATATTGGGATATATAGTAGCAAATATGTGGCTAGATACCATCACCATTAAGGCCTATGATAATGTAAAGAGACAATATTAGGGCACATTTGTCTACCAATCATTGTTGGACATGTCACCCATAATACCTTGTGACATGTCCATAATATAAAGCTACATTACAATATGATTCTTGGTCATATATGGATCCATGAAGTAAGGGTAGTGCCTTCCACCCTACATAATGCATCAAGTTCCCCCACTCTAGTTGAGAGGTCATTATCTATGGCAACTTACAACCAAACCAATATTGTAAACATTTAGAAGTTGAGTAGGGTAAATACAACTATTGTCCTAGCACTAAGTTGGTAGGAAATAAAGGTAAACGAGTAGATGTTGAACCTTTAGAGTCCAATTATATTGATCCTAGTGATCTTGCTTACACTTATGTTGATCTATTTCCCATCACCATGTCCACCCATTTCACTGTTTAAGATGATGGTATTACCATTTATAATATTCATGATGCATTTCACATTGTCAAGTTGCCTAAATCACCTAAGTCTTATGGCTTCCCTAAATATTCTAAAAATCATGGAAGGCCCAACATGATTTGGAAAAATAAATCCAAATATGCTCTATAGGATCCATTTTTATTTGTACCTGATCAAGATCACGCCACCAGTGCTGAGAAAGGTTGGTTATATAGTGAGAATTTTGATAACTACTTTTAGAGAGCTAGGTATGCCATTCCAAATTAGATCATGGATAGCCTAGACTATACAAGAAAAGTATTGTGATCCTATCAAAAAGGTATTACTAACCTATTTTGGCTACTAAACATATAAAGAATCAAATTCTTAGATTTATATTACCTAGGGGTGACCCCATATATTTTAAAAGTGACACCACTTCATTGACTGGCATTGAAACTCCTGACAGTGATGTGTCATCCCATTATAGTGCCTACAATGATCAAGCAGATACCAATTTATTAAATTCTAATGCCATCATGACCATTACATCCCATTATCTACTTAACCTTCATCATCCTAACCAAGTCAATAGGAACCAGTGAGATTCTATCATACCATTGGAATACATTCAAAATTAAGAATATTTGGTCGATTTCATGGGCCTTTGAGATAAATTGTCAGTGGTTGATCATAAACAAGGTTTTGACTTTCATTTGGACCTTGTTTCATATTTTGGAGAGTACACAAACTTCCTTGGTCATGATAAAATTAAAACATTGAGATATTCAGGTGAAAACCTATTTGAGACACCTTTGGGTTAGGGAAAGAGTAAAGATAAAGATGAGTCATTGAGTAAAAACTTGTTTCAAGTGATCTTGGATATGGAAGTTCACCTGTCTTCTCAAGAAGTTTAGTTTCCACCTAGTCCAAACATTACCATTGGTTCAAGGATAAGTTCTGAAGAACAACAAGTTTTTGAATACCTTGATCAATATTTTCCTAAGGTATTTTACAACTGGCCATTGCCTAGCATAACTAATTCAGATTCCTCATATATGGTTGAAGGTTGTGATCAATAGGTAGTTGAAGAGGATCCATTCTTTTCCTTACCTGGTATTCTTGAAGATGACTCAATTTTACTAGTTGAAAACACTATGGAGATCAATATTGGTATATATGATGGTCCCAAGATTGTTTACATAGGTGCATCCCTCACTGATGAGGAGTGTGAATTCATTGTTTCCATTTTAAAATATTTTATTAATATATTTGTATGGTCCTACTTAGACATGCTTAGTCTTAACCCTTTATTGGTAGTACATCACCTTGTCATACATCTAGATGTTAAGATTATCAAATAAAAATTATGGAAAATACATCTGTATATAGCCATCCTAGTAAAAAAGGAGTTATAAAAGTTATTAGGGGTAGGGTTAATTCAAACACTCGAATATTTTTATTGGATCTCTAATATTGTCCTAGTCATCAAAAACCCATAAGGCATTTGCCTATGTACTAATTTAAGAGACATTAACAAGGCATGTCTCAAATATGATTTTACTTTACCTAACATTGACATGATAGTTGATTCAATAGTAGGATACAAAACGTTGTCCCTCATAGACATATTTTTAGGGTATAACCAGATTAAGATTACAATAGAGGACCAATACATGATCATGTTCACTACTACATGGAGAACATTTTGTTATCAAGTCATTCCATATGGCTTGAATAATATAGGTTCAACCTACCAGTGTTTCATGACTATCATCTTCCATGTCATGATGCATGAAAATATTGAGGACTATGCTGATGACATCTTAGCTAAATTGAGCACATGTGCAGACCATCCAAATGTTCTACAAAGAATCTTTGAGAGGCTTTATGAATACAAAGTACATCTAAATCCTAAGAAGTACATATTTGGTGTCACTTCAAGAAAATTGTTAGGGTTCATTGTGTCACAAACAGGTATTGAGGTTGACCCTATTAAATTCAAGGCTATTATTGAATGCCTCCTATATTAAATTTGAAATAGCTTAAGGTAAGATTTATTCTATTCACCATTTCATATCATAGTTGGTCGATAAGTGTCATCTTTTTACACACCTTTTGAATAAAGGTGTCACGTGTCATTAGGATACAAATTTTGATCAATCATATACTAAAATAAAGAATTAACTCCACCTACACTAGGTAAACCATTGCTCTTGTACATATCAATAATAAAACATGCATTGGGGAACTTTTGGCCCAGCATGATAAATAGAGCAAATAGAATGACATATATTATCTTAACTAGACATTATAACTTATGAACACAATTATTCACCTATGTAAAAATCTTATCTTGTAATGGTGTTCACTTTAAAAAATATAGGACATTACATGTTGAATAAAAAAACCATTATTATTCCCAAGATTGATCTGCTTAAGTACCTATTGTCCAAGTACATTCTTATAGGCCTCATGGCCAAATGGGTTATGTTTTTGAGTGAATTTGATGTGGATTACCAAAATAAAAAGGTCATCAAATGGTAGGTATTGGCATATTAGCTTGTTAAGCTCATTTGATCAACACCAAGCCTCTTTTATTTAATTTCCCAGATGATTCAATTATGATCCTAGATGAAGAAGCCATTGAGTCCAAATATTGGACACTATACTTTAACAGTTCATTCACCTCTCATGGATATGGATCCAATATTTTATTGGTCACACCACAAGGGGATATTATTCCTTAGGAATTTCACATTAGCTTCCATTGTACCAACATGGTTGAATATGACACCCTGATATCTAGACTTCATCTTGTAATATAGTGGGATATCAGGCAATTGATGGTATATAGATATTCTTAGCTAATCATCAACCAAGTCACAAACTAGTACCAAACTAGAGATAATAAGTTAATACCTTACAAACATATAATGGACAATCTTAAGAAACACTTTCAATTTCTTTAGTTTGAGTAGATACCATGGGCTAATAACCACATGGCAGATGCAATGGCCACCATTGGGTCCATGATACAAGTTTCTAGTGATATTAGAAAGTATCAGTTCCTCATCAAAAACCTTTTATAACTAGCTCATGTACTACCAGATTTAGAGAGAGTATGTAATATTGTTGGTACCAATTCCCCTTGGTACCAAGACTTGTATACATATCTCCAATATCAAACCCTTCCTTTGAACCTCTTAAAGAACCAAACAAAACTCTTCATCCATTGAGCATCTTGTTATACCGTATTATGGAAACACGCTCTATTATAAAGTCTATGATGTAATTTTAATTCATTTTTTATATTTAGGAGAATCTATGTTGGTGCTTAAAGAGGTCCACGAAGGAATTTATGGGACCCATACTAGCAGCATGGTCTTATCTAAAAAACTCTTTTAAACATGATACTATTGGCCAAATATGGATATTGGTGCCTGTAACTACATTAAAAGGTATGTTGCTTGTCAAAATCATCGTAATTTGATACATGCACCTTCACTATTGTTCCATTTGATTATTACCCCATGTTCATTTTCATCTTGGGGACTTGATCTTGTCAATAAAATAAACCATACCTTTTCTAATGGCCACAAGCACATCCTTACTACCACAGAGTATTTTAATAAGTGGATAGAGGTCATACCCCTCACTTACATAAATAGAAAGTAAATATCTAAGTTCATTTACTTTTATATTATATGTTGTTATGATATCTTTGCCAAATTCATCTTTGATAATGGTGGTTCTTTCAAAAACAAGGATATCAAAGCCCTCTGTACCCAATTCAAGATCAACCATAAATGTTCCACACCATATAACCTGTAAGGTAACAGGAAAGCTGATGCATCTAAAATACCATTGTGGCCATCTTTAAAAATATTATCAATGATGTTAGCCATGATTGGCACTTGTAATTTTTCCATGCCCTCTGGGCATACCACACTAGTCACCAAACCCCTATAGGTTCCTTAGTATTTGGTTTAGAAGCCATTATTCCTATTGATATTGAGTTACCCTAATTTCATGTCTCATTAAAGGACATTATTGATGATGAAAAACATTGGGCCGCCTCAGAAAATTTGCAAATTTATCATAACTTACTCTGTTGTAGCTATGACAAATACATTCTAACTAGGGATTTTGAAGTTGGTGACTTGGTCCAAAAATAAAATCATAAAAACACCAATGCCAAATGCAAAAAGAAAGGCAAGTTTGAAAACAATTAGTTGGGTCCATTTGTGGTCACTGTAAATCATGGTTTTAGGGCATACAAACTAGCTACTCCAAATGGAAAAGAGCTTAAAGAACCCATGAACATAATACAACTCAAGTGTTTCCACACTTGAATTTTTATTTTGATCCATTTTATATAAGAACCTATGATTGGGGGTACCCTTTATATTGATACCTAAACCATTCTTATTCCTTCCACTAAACTACTTGGACCATTTTTATAATGTTACCTAGACCATTTGTATTCTATTACTTGGACCATTTATACTCACCTATCTAGACCATTTTTTTTTCCCTGGACCATTCCTACTTTATGTTACCTATTCTCTTATACCATTATGATATTATTACCAATAATGATATTGATTACAACCAACAAGTGTGCAGACAAAATTCAATGAATATTTTAGAGGCAATTCATATTGATCAACATCGACATCGACATCAACCACTTCTTTTCTAGACTGGTGTCTCAGGGCCTATCAACATATGGTTTATCTATTTGATGGTTCTTTGAGACTTATTCTAATTGATCCTCTTATTATTTCCCCATTATATGTCATTACATTCATATCTATTGTTGCATGATATTCCCCTTTGCCTCAGGTTCTGTCATTAGTTTATAGAGGGGCACAATTGTATCTAGTTTAGTTGTTGTTTGAGCCCCTACCTAAGGACCAATGTCTTGTGATAGATGGTTCACCATAAATTCAAACATATTGCTTTGTTTTTCCTTATTTCAAAAACATAGAACCATTTGAAAATCCAAGGCAAAATACCAAAAACATTCTTAGTTAAGGAAGATGGGCTTAAGATCTCCATGAGAGTTACAAAGTTGTGTAATCTTCTAAGTGGAATCTTCTTTTATTTTGTTCATCTTTGTCATTGTTTCACTACACTCCCATTTCTAGGATAACTACATCAGCCTGAGGTCCACATAGACTATGTAAGCAGTGCTTGGATGCATGGGGCATTTTGGGACAGCTTGGCCACTCTTATTTCCATCTCACTATAACATTCTAGATCTTTACACTCTCACCATTTTATGAGTAAAATTCTATACTTTTACGCTCTCATCATTTTATGAATAGTTCTGGACTTTTACGCTCTCACCATTTTAGGAGCCATTTTGGACCTTTAAGCTCTCATCATTTTACAAGCAAAATTCTAGACTATTACATTCTCACCATTTTACAAGTAGTTCTGGACTTTTACATTTTCATCATTTTATGAGCCATTCTAGACCTTTACGCTCTCATTATTTTATGAGAACAATTCTAGACTTTTATGCTCTCATCATTTTACGAGTAGCTCTGGACTTTTACACTCTCACCATTTTATGAACAATTATGTACCTTTAATCTCTCATTATTTTGTGAGTCATATCTATTTTCCTTTACTGATCACTTTCTTACTTATCAATACATTTATTTTATCCCATATCCTTGGATAACTATATTTGGCTTGAATTTCATGTTGGATCTGGTGTCCATGGGACTATATAGGCAACATCCACTTGCCTATTACATTTGGAGTCAGCTCAGCCACCCCTTCTTTACTCTTCCATCCCCCCTACTTTGATAGCCTGCTCATAATCTAATCATAACACCTTATATATTACACATGCACAATTATTGATTGATTGCCTTGAATTCTTTATCTTAATTACATTGTGTTTTGTGTCTTTTATTTATTGGTTTATTTATTTATTTATTTTGAGTGTTGTGTTTATATATATTTTTAAAACTCCTTGAGTCTTGCCTTACCTTGGGATTGAGTGGTTTACATTTATATTTAGATTGTTTTATTGCTTGTTTGTATCTCTTACATCTTGTTCCTACTTAAGTCTTGATTATTCTTATCTTGATTATAAGTTGTTTACACTTTTTCCATTGCTTTATTTTTCTTGTATGTTTGTGTTTTGGTATATTCTTGTTTCCACTTAAGTCTTGATAATTCATATCTTAATTTTAAGTTGGTTATGTTTTGCATTTAATTTTGGTTCTTTGTTTTTTCTATTCAAATGTAAATGTTTTCAACTTAGGTTTTGGTAGTTTATATCATTATTTTAAGTTGTAAATATTCAAATTTGAACTGGTCCATTCACAAATTTAAATTCAATATTATTATAAGTTGTTTATACTTATGATGCATAATTTAATTTGCCACATTAAACACCAAGTGATCCAATCTTACAACAATGCAATGTTGAACAACATCTATAAAAGTACCATACTACATATCTGCTACCTAACCAAGATATCATAATCTGATCATGAGCCTAAAGCTGTAAACAAACATGACTCTCTTTGCTACTACAAGACGTGCATATCCTGGATTACACATTAAGTCATGCTACCTAGTCATGTTATATAATATATATGGCTATTTCTATATTATTCTAGGACATGCATTTCTTAAGGTAATCTCTAGTATCTAGTCATACATAAATCAAAATAATAAATAAATCAACATCCCTTGCTAATTAAGGACATGCATCTCCTAACATTAGCATACACTATCATATCATAACAAGACCAATTGAAAATGATCAAAATAGAAGATAACATAATCATGGTAAATTAATGTAGACACCCATATCAATATTTTGATCCAATATCTACATCTAACATCATAGTAATACAAAAAGATGAGAACATCATACAAATGATATTAAGATTTTGTGTACAAATAGCCATGAACCAAAAATGAATGTGTGTGTGTGTATCAAAAATCATGTTTTATATATCAAGAGAATACATATACATGTCATAGTATGTTGTAGAAATATTAGATATACAAGGTAAAAAATCAACTTTGGTTCATCCCATCTTTAGAAGCACTCTGATCAAAGCTCTATCTTATATGAGGTATTAGTGGTGGCTATGGTGGTGGATGCCCCATCACTACCTATTGAGGAGATCGTTGTGCCACTAAAAACTTTCAATAAATTATATGTTGAGACCTAGAGGTCCTAGTAGTCCACTAACTCCAAGAATACTCCCTATAAGTGGGTACTCTCTGGTTGACTAAGATTGCTACCTTATATAAATTGTGATAATAAGTGATCTTGTCCTTAGCATATAGGACATCATACTTCATGCATAAGGCATCATCCTTTGTTATGATCAAGTTATCCAACGCTCTATATATACCACCATCAAATAAAAGCCATTGAGCCTCATCCAACTCCCCATAGAGCCTCTACACATCTATCTAGAATCTATCTCACTCATCAATAATTGACAATTGCTCTACATCGCACACTATCAATTATGCCTAAACCCCTATCAAATAGGCCTAGAACCCTCTTAACTAAGCAACTTTCCCTTATAATGCATTAATCTTTGAATCTATATTTATGATTAAACCTTGTAGCTTGGTGGTCTTACCTTGGGCTATGGCTAATTATGCCCGTAACCTAGTTACCTCATGTTGTAGGCATAAAAATATTTGATAACTATGTCAATATCTCATGTTGCATCATGTTAATAAGATCCTAGTCCTCTTTAGATCTCCTTAGGTTAGAGGGCCCAGCCTCCCATGTACCTATACTTGTCCCTATACCTATCCCTGTGCTATAAGTCCTAGCCTCCCCTATACATGTATCCACCTACATAGTTTTACCAGAGGGCCCAACCTCTCCTATTTCTAAACCATGGCCTAAGTCTCTACCCTCTACCTTATCCATATCTATATCTTTTTGTCCCCCATCTCTATCATGACCACCTACTTATGGTATATCATGTGGTATCAATTGCTACATAGGGACATACATGGTTGGTTGTATAGGTTATTGTACTACATGATCATACATTATATACAATGAAAGGTATTGTGGAATCACATATTGTGAAAGAATATATACCTATATTGGGGCCTCACCTTCATCCCTTCCTTGTCATACCCTCCTCAAATGTTACCCTAGCTATTGGGGACATGGTCTAGTTAGGCGAAGGGGTTGAAATCTTGTCCACCATGTTGTGTAAGCATCTGTAAAACTGAAAACAGCTACTCCACTCCTATAAGCCCATGCTGTAGGATGTACCATATACAAATATGTAATGGATTGAGCCCTAAGCACTAGTATCCCCCAATCCCAAAGATCACATGTCATGTGTGCAAAAAATGGGTTCTATTTAGCATGTCTTACTAAAATTAAAATTTTATTACATGAGATCTAGCCTATATCTCTCCATAATAAATTTTTAGTAGCCTATAATATTACATAACATCAGTATGTACTAAAAAACAAAGTCATCCTCTATCCATCTAAATTGCATGCCTAAGTAAAGTCACAAGATAAAATCCCCATACACCATCTCATCAATGGTATGCCTATATAAATATAAATCTTTATGGTGGCCTTATATACATGTACCTCTCTATAACCATCTATAATCCACTGGATACTCTAGTATACATTAAAACAACTACCCAATAGGTCACTCTATAGTGATATGTTTCCAATCCCAAACCTGGAAGAGTGGGTTATGTCTAATCTTTCACCCTCTAAAATATGCTATCATATGAATATCTTAGTATAGTTATACCAATATGATTGGGCCCCATGTAAAACATGTCGTATGATCTAACATATCCCACACTACATCAATTAGACCAATCTAAAAATATTAACTGCTCTTATTAGAAAATAGGAAGCCACTGATAAGATCCATCAAAAGAGTACCTCTTGGGGAACTATGCCTTATGGTGGAGGTGGTGGTACCCCTAGAAAAACCACTAGAGGCCAAGCCAGGTCCTCCAATGCATCAATATTTATGGACCCCTCATGAATGACTAGGTCAGTGACTCTGATTAGGTCCTCTAACACAAAAATATATCCCATTGGCATCCAATAAATCTATTGACCTTGAAGTGGTACCTGCATAATATGATGAACATCCTCTAGGGTCACCATCATCTCTCCAATCGATAGATGGAAGGTGTATGTCTCTAAATGCCAACACTCTGCTAACATTGATAAGTAGGTGTGATCTACTTGAATCACTAGGATATTGGCAATGTGTCACAAATTTATCACTGTTAGTAGTCCCATGACCTCATCTATCATAATCTCAGGTTAATGTAAGACCTGTGATCATTGGTCCCATGCCATAATAATTCCCACATAATCATACATATCAAAAACCCAATAGAGTTAAGTTAGTCACTTGTTTATTTTTCATCTTCTAGATGATTAATTTACCTTTTAATTCTAATTTTTGGTTTTAGACAAATTTTTAGTTATCCTAAATGTTGCATCTTTTTGGACCATTTTCCATTTATGGCAACCTCACTGTTTTCCTTGGCAATTTTGTCATTCTACGGAGCAACTTCATCATTATGCAGGATGACTTCATCATTTACCTTCTCAAGCTCATGATTTCATTGGTGCACAAGTCAATCTCATCATTTAATAGGATGACCTTAGTTTTTCTCCTGACATTTCCATTTTCATGTCTTGCTTGTCCATTTTATGAACTCATCATTTAAACTATGAGTTCATTGTTTGACCTTCAACCCCACTATTTTACCAATGGTTTCACCACTCTAGAAATTTCCACCAATTTTGGTGATTTCATTATTTTATGATTTCCATCTATTTTGATGATGTCACCAATTTTTTGATGAGATCGCCATTTTTGATGTAATCCCACCATTTTTGTTGTCAACCTCACCATTTTGATCTCTTTGAGATCAACAAGGTTGTTATTTCACCTACTTCTTGGGATAATAAATTTGATTCAAGATAAAATTAAATATGAAAAGGGGTACCTACCAATGCCCCACTCCCCAGTGGTCATTGGTTCTCTAAAACCCACTCTCCAAGGTGTTGATTGTATGGGATATTAGCCATTCTATTAGTCTCTCACATGCACAAAAGTCAGAGCTCAAATTTCAAATTAGGGAGGGTGAAAATGACTAATTTTCACCCCTAGTGGTGAATTTATAGTAATTTTTTGAAATTGTCCCCTCTCTTTCCCTATTATTAACCCGATTTTTCTTGGAAGGCTCATTTTAGTCTCGTTTGTCCATTTTTCAAGCCATTTTCTTCTAATTACTCCATTTTTGACCTTTTTTTGCTGAAATACATGTTCCTTTCTTTTGGTCGAAAGCCAATCATCAAAATTATTTTTTTCTATTCTCCCCTTGAGGGGGAATTATGGGCCACCCAAATAATTGTTAGGGCATATTCTTAACCCCATTTGTTTTGCAACTCATTGGAAATCTAATAAAAAGAGGGAACAAAATTTATTTCTTCTAATTATGGCCATTCTAAACAACCCCTTTTTTATTTGAAAATTCATTTCTTTGACTAAATGTCTCATTGTGCCTTCTAAAACAAGGTAAAAATTCAAACACCCAATTCCTAACACTGTTGTGCCAAAATTTCAAATCTAAACAACTTTTTGCAATAATACACAAAATGGACCATAATCATCTAAACATTACAATTTCATCTACACACATTATGTGCAAGTACTAAATCAAATTAATATATCCCTAATTGGGGCATTAATCTATATGAAATCATTATCTTCTTTTAATTTATCTCAGGTCAAATTATGACTTAGCAAAATGATGTGTTGGACCATTGAAATCATTTGATTCATCTACACACATCACGTGCATGTGTTGATTCACATATATACCTCCCTAATTAGGGTGGTACATTGTACACAATTTTCACCTTCTTCTAATTCAAATCCATTCAATTTATGACCAAGTAAATTTTTGCTTTTGAACATTCTAATTAAACAAGCAACCAATTTTCTAAGAATTACAAAAAGACTAAGCAAAATCATTAAGCAAAACAAAAAAATAGATAAAGAGCTTAAGAAAAAAATCCATGGAAACTTAATGAATATCTAATATTATAAATTCATAATTAAAAATATCTAGGCCATGACATCACCCATGACATCATCACAAAGGTGTCATGCACAAAACATTAATAGAGGTAAATATCATGATTAAGGCTAGCCATACCTTATTAATGCCCCATTCCCCCAAAACATTAATTGTTTGTCCCTCCAAAATTGAATTAATTATGAACCACACATATTGGTATTGAGATGTGTGGTCCATATCATTCCAATAGGTATATAAATATAAAATCCATGACCATAACCATTAAGCTTTTGTAGGTGTAAACAAACTATTCTAAAATACCACTAGAAAGATTTAAACCTTCTTCTATTTCCATGGAATTAAGATCCAAGACCTATTGGTGTGATAAGAGATATTGGAGGATCTTGTCCTACGACATTGACAAAGATTTGGATCACCAAATCTGGGCACAAACATGATTAATGGATCAATCTTAGAAAAGAGAGTCACTTGGGGAAGGCATTGTATTTTGTTTTCTTATCTAGTTTCTTGAGTTCATTGATACACACCCATCAAGAGAGTAGGATTAATACATTAATTTCTTTATGTTTTTCATTTTTTTATGTACTAATACATGAACTAACTTGTTTTAAAATTCTATTCTACATACATAACTCAATAAAAATACTAAGTAAATATAATATACTAGGTCTTTCATAATCCACCACTTTTATAACCATTTACCTGGCCATAGTATAAACACATAAAATAAAATAGTTGGTAGTCTAGTACAAAAAAGAGATCATTATTTTTTTAAATATCTTAGCATGCATCCTAGCATTAATATCCATACTGAATACAACTAATACAAAATGTCAAAACTATGAATCATAGTGGTCATTAGATGTTAAAAATTGAAGTTATGGCTTGCATAGGAAATATGAAATGAACCTTATATAATCTTGATACCCATTCTACTATAACATATCATGACTAGACGAGTACATAATCCCATACAACTGTATACACCATATTTTTTAGTACAAAAATATGTATAATGAAATCACCATCTATCATCAATACAATTGAGTGTAAACATTGAGTTTGAAATATAATAATGTATATTCAGATGAGATAACATGGTAGTTTATTATAAGCAAGTATTCAAGTGCCCAAAATACCTTTAAGATATTTTAAAACTCCTTTTATCCCAAACTAGTGAAGATAATTCCAACTATCAGTGGAATAGACTATTGGACCTACCCACCCCAACCATTAGCTTGGGTGTGGGAAACCAATTTGAAACTGGTTATGCAAATGTGTATGAGAGGGAAACTAAGGATTACATGAATTTATCTATAATTCCAACATGCATGCAAGCATCAGTCATGAATTGTTATAACCTTTGTTATATTCAATAATTTATTAACAAATTTGAATCTTTCCTATAGGTTCCTAATCATGTTATTCATTAGCTTTAGCAATGTCAAATAATTTTTCATGACCTTGTTTAACCACTATCTTTTTAAGATTATAATTTTTGGATTAATAAAGATTTTCTACAACCTTAACATCACCAATGTCATTTATTTCCATGCCTAGTGGACTTATTATCCTTGCCAATTAAGACTTACACCTTGTTTATTATAATAGGTTGTTTACAACCTTAACTTAATGTCATTTTATCATGTTCATCAATACATGAATTGTGAAACCTTAACCAAAATATTACTAGTAAACTCTTATTTTTCTTTATTGGACTTATAATATTTTACGCTATAGGGCTTACATTTGAACTCACTAAGATAGGTTTTTTACATCCTATAAAATCCCTATTTAACTATTTTTTTAAAGGCCCTTAGGGTTTACCCTAATATATTTTCTTAACCATGGTCTTACTATATATGACATCATAGGTTCATATTTCACTTTTCAATTCAGATTGTTTACGACCTTGGCATCCACTTTCAACATGACTAACGTGCCATGGCCAACTTATTATGGATAGGCTATAGGTATTTACTATAGATATAGGTCTATACCCTATACTCATGTAGGTCACTTTGAATTTAAAGATTCTAAACTCTTAAGTCCTATCTTTTCTTTTCACTGACCTAATGCCACTTAGATCATTGAATTTAATTTTTTTTATAGTTTATCTTATCAACTAGGGTTTGGTCTTAGGTTTTCATACAAATACCTAATAATAATACCTTGCTAATCGGGTTTAAATCTTCATTTTTTTAAGGTATAAATTATACCTAAAATTTAGGGTTTCCCCAAGTTTGGATAACCCTACCCATTAAAGTGGCATGTTGGGTTCTAATAAAGGGAATGCATTTGCAATTTCTTCATGGCTAACTATAATAAGAACATAAAATATAAACATATCCAAAATGCAATAATATTTCTAGAGGTTTAAACAAGTTTCCAATATGTTTTTTTCATAATAAATCAATCAAACCTCATAAAGTACTATGAAATATACAAAATGACATAATTGTTATAAATTAAACTTGTCTTTAAGGTATATTATCATGAAACCTTATTTTTAATCATAAATTGATAATATCATGAAACCTTTGCTTTGATCATAAATCAATATTGGTAAACTTTTATACCCCCAACTTTTTATCTATGCTCAAGGCTTTAGGGGGTTATGCAATGTAAAATGTACCCATGTTGGGTTAATAAAACATAATTAATTTAATATTTAAGCAAGTAGTAGTCTTAGAGTCCTATGTTTGCGAATAATGGTTGTTTGCAACCAAAATTCTTCAAATGTAAAACTTCTTTATCTCGTAACATGATATTATATGTGAAAAAACAATCTATGAATGTAGCAATGAAAGTTGTTGATGCAACTAAAATAATGAAAACATCTATATTTAAGTGTAGACAAATAATAGTCAAGAAAGGGTCCTGCTTCTCTCTTATTCCCCTTGTTTACCTTATCTTTTCCAAAACATTTGTGCAACTCAGCTCAATTCTTTGGTGCTCAATCTAGGAACAAAAAAAAAACCATGGAACATCGGTAGTACCTAGTCCTACAATAAATTTTAAAACCAACTGTATAGAAAATAAATTATTAAATATTTACCATAAAACACTAATAATCATAATACAATAGTATTGTTATAACAAACTAAATTTACCAGATTATGTCTTTAGCATTAATTCAAAATTTAATGTTTCACATAATTAAATAACATGATCAAACATCAAACTAAGTATCCTTAGTATGGTTTTTTTCCTTTGAAATTTATTATAATAAAAATTTAGAATCTTAATAATTGGGATATGACATTTGCCCCCTTTAAATTGGTAATTTGATATGTATTTAGAATAATTATAGGTAGTTATTGCCAATGAGATGTGGGTGAGTTGATTAAAGTGGCTTGGTTATTTCAAGCTCTACCCAAGTTCAAATATTAGGAAAGGCATATGAAGCTAGTTATGACCATTGGTTCTATTCTCAGATCCGTTAATATTCGTTGGTTATTCTTGATGTCAGTGGTGGTCGTTATTGGTAATTTTTAATAATAATTGGTATACATATAGTAATATCTAGTATACAAATAGTATTTAGGTGGTTAATAAAATACATGGGGATTTGGGGCCCTGATTGTATCCCAAACCAGTCCACACTCTGATCAAAATCTATTACCTATTAAAAAATTAAAAATATATATATTTGGTTCATTGGGATAACTTTTGTTAGACATATCCACCTCATGCCCTAAAAATTGGGCCCTATATAGATCATAAATCTTATAAACTTTCAATTTTTTCAACTAAAATTAGAACCATCAGTCTAGGAATTAGATAAAAATCATGCCATTAACCCACTTGTATAAAATATTACTAATCATATTTCATATAACCTTAAATAAAACACCTTAAGATGGGTTCAAGTACTCCAAGTCTTATTCTCATGTAAAAATTAAATTCAAGATGTACACAAGGAAGTACATTATCCAGGTTCACTCTATATTGTTCATGCAAAGTATTAGCTAAGGTATCTATAGATAGAACTTGGAACCCAAGGAATGTTACTTGTACCTTTTTATTACTCATTAAAATAAAATATATTAAGCAACTTATTTCTCATCTTTAACAACTCATGTGTTTATTTTCTTATCCCTGCCTAATGGTCTTAAATTTTATACCTTGCCTATTGGTCTTAAAAAAATTCTAAACAAGTATTACATTTTAAGGACTATTTAGGTTGTTTCAACCTCAATCACACTTTATTTTTATTTTTTCATTAAATTATATGTTCATATTGCCTTAATGATGTTTGCACTAGTGAGTTATCATTCCCCACCCAATTATCTTAATCTCATTACCAACTAAGACTTACATATTAATTATTATAATAGGTTGTATGCCACTCAAGTCTTATTTTTATTCTACCTTTATCATTTATAATCGAACAATGGAATCATTAAAAATCCTAGCCTTATATTCCTAGTGCTTATCACCCATTATAAGTATGGTGTCATGTTTGATTTTGACTTGGGCAGTCCTAAAATAAAATCCATAAAAATAATAGATCACTTGTCATTTGGAATGTCATGAAGATATTATCCTCTAAGATGGCAGTATTATATGCTAACACACTAACAAACTGAGCCACATCTTTCTTTATTATAGGCTAAAAAATAGAACAATTTCAATTTGTGTGTCATTTTTTTACACCAGGATGAGCAAAGTAAGGAGCCAAATGGACCTCTTACATAATTAATTTATCAAAATCTGCCCTATTAAGAACATAAATATTTTCTTTAAACCTCATATGGCCATTTGAATAAAAATAATATTTGACATACTTCTTGTCTATGGGAATCCATGTATTTCAAAGTTGATTTCCTTACATAAATCATCAATATTTTGTTGTTCCATTAGGTTTTCCCTATTTTAGATATTAGATTTGAGATAGTATAAAAATATCCTCTTTTGTTAAAATCATTAGCTACCCAATTTTCCTTTTCCTTGAAATATTTAATGTCCATATCATAATCATTGATTGATTCTAGTCAACTATGTTACCAAGCATTCATATTGTCTTCAGTCTACAAGTGTTCAAGACTCTTATGATCTATTAATAATTTGAATGTATTAACTAAAAAAATTACCTCCACATCTTGAGAGAATGAACAAATTCATCCAATTCAAAATCATGATGTGGATAGTTAGCTTCACTTTATTTCAATTTACATGACTTATAAGCCATAAATCCTCCATCTTGAGTTAAAAATCCATCAAGTCCATCTAATGACACATCAGTTTATAACTCAAAGGATCCATTGGGATCAACAACCAATAAAATGGGAGAAATAGAGAATAATTCCTTAATTTTTTGGAATGCTTCCTCACATTTAGGAGTCCAATCAAACTTTTGCCATTTTCATTGCAGAAAAGTTATACGATGATCTATCCAAAAAAATTACTTTAAAAACTACCAATAATACCAAACACGGACCATGAAACTTTGTAACTTGTGAACATATATAGGAGTAAGCTATGATACATTAATCCACTATAAAAACCTCTCTAGATATAATATGGCCTAGATGGTGTATCTCACTCTTATAAAAAGAGTACTTGGAGAGTATCAAATAATTATGATGTTGTAACCTTTGCAATAACAACCTTAGATGGTGTTTATGTTCTTGTTAATTTTATAATATACATAAATTTCATCAAGGAACACCAAGACAAAGCTATCTAGATAGTATTGAAAGACTTAGGGTTTTCATCAATGACTCCTCATCATTTCCTAATAGAATTACTAGCTTTTCCAAACTAGGTCTTATAGTCAATTACAATGGTATACATTATTTGCAACCTTATTATCCCTTCCATTCAAAGTGATAAAACATACATTGAATAGTTATTTCTCCTTATAAGTATATACAAAATAATCCCATCAAGACAACATCTTTCAAACTTACATGTCTCATATACCAACTAGATTTGTAACTAAAAGTATCATCAACAATTCAATTATACATGAAGAAATTATGCCAATAACCTTATTGGTTATAAAAAAAACCTATTACCAAATTTCAATCATGTCTTAAAACATACACCCAATGTCAAATTCTTCTTAGGACTTAACCATAGTCATGGCATTATTTCAATATTATAGAATTTTTCTATTGCTTTTTAAGGAAGAACATCTCAAACATTCAATTATGGATGCCAAAACCTTACAATTGACCTCTATTTTTCATGGTTTATTACTTTCAAATTTCCATCCAAACATTAATTGAGCATCTCACACTAACCCATTGGTCACAAGAGAATCCATCTTAGGTAATTTACATGCAACCATTCAGATTTTTCATATGCACTCCAAAACCTAATTAGGGCACCCTCATGTGTGTCAGCTATATAATAGTGCACAAAAAAATAATTGAAACCAATATTTTTTAATTTACTTACATTTTTCCTTGTTATAGGATTTCTTCCCTCTTTTATTATGAGCACAACCCATTCTTATTTTTTTATTGAACATGAACATGAACAATTGTACACAATCGATGTTTCCTTTTGTGAGAAAACTCATGTTGTACCAAATTAGAAGATACTCGCATCACCTACATGTTTTTTCCTAACTATAATTTAAATCGGATCCTCCCAATCTAAATCTTCTTAAAATGGGGTTCCTTACATTATTCACCCTCACATTATTTGTTTAGGCAAGAGAACAAGGTTTATAAGTATTAAAATAATTTTTAATAATATGACTATGTCTTAATGAAATAAAAAATCATATATCAAATTTTGATCATATTATTTTTAAAGAATGTAAAGTATGGCCAAAAATCCTTATCACCATGGAAATCATGTCATTATTACTATAGGTAAACTATCATCAACATAATGGGAAAAAGGACCATGCATAATAGGTATTGAATATGCCCATTCAAATATCATCTAAACCATATTCCTGTCAATTGTTAATGCAACCTAGACATAATCAACACAACTTTTGCTTTATAAAATATGATGACCTACATAAAGGAGTCATAAAAATCTGGAATTCACTCTGCATGCTATGGTCTTATCTATCTTATCTACAAGTCTTACAATAAATTTCATCTAAATCATAAATCAAGTTAACCCATGGATACATACAATATGATTTTATGTATGCAGTCCTAAATATATATTTAGTGAAGGGTATAATTGATTTCCATCAGTTTATACACTAATAAGTATACTCAATGTTTTAGAATTTTTTTAACTTTTAATATTTTTCAAGCAAAAAATCTTCCTTTACTTTTTTTAATCACAATATTCTTATTGATAAATTAAGATCTCTTTAAAATAATTAGGTCTATTCATCCCTTGCCTTTATAGCCCCTTTTTACTTTTCCCATTAAGACTTAGGCAAAGGCCTATTGAGGGTTGTCTAAAGATCTAATGTTATAATTTTGAATTTAAACAATTAACCTTACCACACCATTTCTTAGTGAACATAAATTAAAGGATGAGCTCATGTTAGTTTCCATCATATAGTTTCATAGAGTAAATCATATAGTTTCCTAAATTTTACATCCTTGTACTTTTCCATTTAGAACAAGGGTTTATAAAGCATCCTAGCTGATAAAATGAAAAATTGAATATTTTACCCTATGATTTGAGTTTCTTCCCATTAAGATTACATTCTGTTAATTTTAAAGATAAATTTTGAAGGTTTATGACTCTTTCCATTCTAGTTACAATCAACCTAGCTCTAATTAATATTGATAGCAATCAAGCTTCAAACACATTTTTATCACTTTAGCATGCACATGATAGGCTAATTATACTAACTAATACAAGTTCACAACATCTAAATATTTAATATATTCATGAACCTAGTTTCAATTAAAGAAAAAAATCCTTGTGATGACTTTTATAAAAACAATAATATAATTATCATCACCAAGGTTTGTGTCATCAAATTAGTTCTAAATAGGCCCACAATCATATATATCTCTAAATGATTTCAATAATCTTAACCATTTATACTAAGTTCATACAACTAGTACCTTACATGGGTTAAATCCCTTACCAAACCTTAAGCTTTACCAAAATATATTTAGAATTCTCCCCATTTATACTCAACTATGAACTATTAAGGAAATACCAATAACATGTTCATTAATATTAGCATCAACACAACACATTCAAACCTTACTTCTAAAGAATTTATTTTCTAGAACAGAGTCCAGAATTGGGGATTATATGATACAACAAATTAAATTTATATGTTAGCATTTGATTTTAATATGGACATGAAACATCACACACTTCGTCCTACTTCCAATTAAACTATAGAAAATCATAAATAATCCATGATCTACACACAATTAATAATGAATCACTTTATACAACCATTTGAAATAATGCAAGGAAATGTTTTATTTATCTTGTCTAATATAAATTGATTTATATAGTTCATGTGCACTGATAATGTGAACAAACCTATTCATATTTCATGGAATGCATTGTATAACCTTTAAACCAAATTCTTACCCTATATATAGCTCAATAAAAAAATTGATTAAAAATAATATAGTAGGTCTTTCATAATACAACACTATTATAATTATTTACCTGGCCATATTATAAACACATAAAGTAAAATAGTTGGAAATCCATTATAGACAATAGATCATTAACTATTTAAGTATCTAAACATGTCATTAAGTTTCATACTAAATAAAAATAGTCTAAAATGTCAAAACCATGACTCATTGTATTCGTTTAATGTTAACAATTTAAGGAGTGGCCTACATAGGCTATATAAAATGAACCTTAAAAAATCTCAATTTAAAAATAACCATTCTATTGTAACAATATGTGACTACAATATTATAAGTTCCTATACAATTGCATACACCATCATTCCTAGTATAAAACTAAGTATAATGAAAATACTAGCTATAATCAGTATAACTGAGTGTAAATATTGAGTTCTAAAATAAAATAGTGCATGTTTAGATGAAATAATATGTTAGGTTTCTACAAGCAAGTTTTCAAGTGTCCAATTTACATTGAACATATTTAATAACTACCTTTATCCCAAATTGTCCAAGATAAACCCAACCATCATTAGAGTAGATTATTGACCCTACCCACCCAGCCATCATCTTTGGAGTGTGAAACCACTTTACAACTAGTAATTTAAACATGAATTAGAGAAAAGCTTAAGCTTATAGGAATTTCTCTATAATTCAAACATGCATGCAAGCATTAGTCATGATTTGATCCAACTTTGATTATGTTCAATCATTTATTAGAAAATATTACTCTTTTTTATAGGTTCTTAATCATATTATTTTTTATTTGATAGGGTAAAAGACCTAGTTTTAGGACCAAGAACCATAGTTAAAAGTATAAAATATAATAGTAATCCCCAAGGGTTGAAATAGCAAAAAGAAACAATAAGTATATAACTATCCCCATGGAAGGAAAAATAGCAGACATAAAATAAAAAATTAGTTCAGGAGTGGAGACCCTCTGATGGTTCCTTCTTGTCTTTGGTATTCTTCTATGGCACACTCTGCTTGCTCTTTGAAACTTTATCCCTTGTTCTTTTTCTAGGCCCTTTGGTGTCATATCTAGGTGGGATCATCCATGGTCTCTTCTACACCTATCCATGCACTAGGGTCCTCTTGATGAGAGTAGTGTTGGGTATTTTAAGAGGGGGGTCTCTGCCACCATCATGTGTTGTTTCATGGGGGTCCTATCCACCTTAGTATATTGGGTGAAGGATTAGATAGTTTTATCCACTTATCTGTTCAAGGTGTTTCATTCTTGTATAAATTCTGCTAGATTCATCCTAGCCTTGTGTAGCTTACTATTGAAATTTTTCAACTGTTCTTTATTGTATATGATCTCCTTAGTCGTGGGAAATTCTTCTTTCTCATCCACCTCTTTGGAGGTACCCTCATCCAGTATGATTAGTTTGGGTTTAGGGACAATCAATTTTAGAGGGGGGTCTTTAAAAGAGATTTTGGATAAAGGGATAGCTTGGGGGTATTGGCGGATGGATGGTAGGACCCTGAGGTAGGGTCTTTCTCAGGGGAGTCCTCCTCAATGGAGGACCCCACTAGAGGAACATCCCTACCTTGCAGGGTTTTTCCATGATTTACCATAAGTAGGATGAGGCCTTGGTGCATGATAGAGTTAGCATCATTAATGTAATGGGTGAGAGTGGTTTTCTCCAGATACTTAAGGAGATAAAAGGGGAAATTAATTTTATACCCCTGAAAGTGATTTAACAAAAAAAAGTGATGAGAGAAAATTAATGTGTTCTTACCTTCAAGTGTCAAGTATTCATACTTGTATGCATATTTTGGGCCATTGGCATTGGGGGTCAATATTGGGAGGCCCTTCTTATCTATCTTGACAAACTCATGAGTGTGGAAGAACCTTTGAATCAGATCCTTCTTCTTTGATTACTCTTTATACACCTTCACTCCATCACACAGCATACTTGTAGCTTCTCCAATAAATTCCTCCATGACCAAGATATGGACTCCTCTCATCTCCATGACCCTCTTATTCCAACTGAAAATAAAATCCCTCATTACACCCACATCATGATAAATTATTCTCAGCATAAGTTTAGTAATCCCACCATGACAAAGCTTATTTCATACTTTCTTTATGCCTCAAACTTCAGAATAGGTTGGTTTCAATTGATCCCTATCACCCCCCATTTCCACAGTGCCTATCAAAGCAAAGATGAAGTTTATCAAGTTATAGAAAATATTTGTGTTAATAATTCAAAAAAGACTTGAAAAGCATGCTTCTTCCCACCTTGTGCAATAAGTTTGCCTCACGTTTGTATAATGATTGATCATAAAATTTGAAATCCATCTCTTCATGAGAAAGGTTTGCATGTGTGTCTTCACAATCACCATCCTATCCTAATGTACATTCATTACAAATGATTGATGATATTATTTTGAGGGTTATTCATTAGCTTTATCAATGTTATATAAATTTTCATACGTTGTCTAACCTTTTCCATTTTAGAACTTATAAGTTGGGGATTAAAATAGGTGGTCTACAACATTGACCTCACCAATGTGAGTTCATTCCATGATTATGGACTTATTATCCTTTCCAATTATAAATTACACCTTACTATAATTATTTATTTACAACCTTTACTTAATGCCTAATTATCTTATTCATCAATACTTGAACTGTTAAACCTTAATCAACTCTAGCTTATCACCATTATATTTATTATTAGTGAACTCTTATCTTTGTCACTATAAGACTTATAGTTGAACTCAGTGAGATTGGTTTTTTAGAACCAATAAATACTTCTTTAAATATTTTTTGTGTAAGGCCATTACGTTTTAAATTAAGATATTTTATTACCTATGGTTTTACCATCTTTTCCATCAGAGGTTCACATTTTACTTTTCAGTTCAAGTTGTTTACAACCTTAGCATCCACTTTAAATATGAAAAAAACATCATGGATAACCACCTATGAATAGTACATATGTATTTAGTATAACTATAAGTATATATCTTATACTTATATAGATCATTTTTCATGGAATGATTATAAACACCTTAAGGCCAATATTTTCTTTTCACTTCTCTAATGCCACTTAGGTCATCAAATTTAGTTTATGTTAACATCTTTTTGTCTTAGGTTTTTATTGTCACAAAATATTACAACATAGATTATGTTATTCAATCCTAATCTAATATTTTGGAAACCTTATAATACCTCTAGACCTATGGGTTGTCTATAGTAGGGTAGACCTCTAGGTTTAAGGGATAGCTCCCTAAATTGCACCTTAAGTGTTTATCACCTACACTAACTGATTACTTGTGTGAAAAGGGGTAGAAATATGCATGAATGTAAACTATTATAAGTGGGTGATACACCATAAATATCTCCACAATATTATCATACTCTTGCACTAAGAGACAAGACTCACAACACAAGCTTCAAAGTACTAAAATACTCTAACATTAGTATTTCAACATCGATATGATATGCATGAAAAACTACTCAAGGTAAGTGAACTAGAGATCAATTTTAGACGCTAAGTCTAATTTTACACTTTAAAATAGACTCATACACTTAACAAAACTTCATGTGACCTCCTAGAGTGGAACAACTTGCATCAAACATGGAAGGATTGAGAGAAATCAAGGATAAATGTAAATCACTTGACTATTCACTATACATCTCTTTATACATTTTTAAAAGATAGTTTATGAACTCAAAACTAGATTAAATGTATTATTAAATGGTAAAGTACAAAATAAAACTAGAAAGGATTCACCATACCATGCGTGTAATTAGAATACAAGAGCATAATGGCTAGCATTTATAGATAGTGTGAGAGGAGAGACAAGAATGAAACTCAAGAGTCACAAGAACAAGTGTCAAGTTGATATATATTTAAATTTGATGGATAATGGAGTATGAAATATACCATAAAATGTCTCTTTGGACAATTTTCCCTCAGAATCATCAAACTCCCCAAAACTGGTACAGGATACTCTCTGTTGGCTTCTTAAAACTGCCTTCATCATTAGGCCTCTCTTGAGCACTCAAAAGCATAATATGAATAATTGAAACATATTAACTATGATGGGGGGTTATAAACAAACATAAACATGAATTATATGTGTCCTTAACCATTGGTATTATTTGTAACAATTGTTCTCATTGCATGCAATCACCATTAACCTTCTTTCACTCATTCCTCACACTTGTCACTCAAGTGACCTTTATTTTTACAAAAAAATACATGTATGGGGTGTTATGACGCCTTTAAATAGTCCCATTTCCTTTAAATTCATGAATCATACCTTAAAAGGCCTCCTAATTAGACTTATCACTTTTTCACTTGGTGATCACCCTCTATTCTCATTGTTCACAGATTACTTGAAGTGAAGGAGCTTACAAAGGTGTTTTCATGACAATTTATTGTGATAAATGATCATGTAGAGTTAATAAAAGTCCTAATTGGCATCCTCAAATGACTCTCATCCTTCAAATCTCTCCTACACCTACAAAATACATAAAGTCTATCAAGAAAAGCTATTTTGTACCCCATTTGTACAAGTAGGGTACCAACCAACTAGATGAGAAAAATATTGAGAGAGTCATATTCAATACCAACACCATTTCCAAGTCATATTAGCCCTCTTTAATTCATATTTACTCACTTATTTCCCATTGGGTCTTAAGTAAGGGTTTTGTAGGGTTTTAGCTCATTTTGACTCTTAGCATTTGTTCATAAAAACTAGATGTTGAACCTATGAAAAAATTCCACTAGAAGAATTTTTATGGTCTCTTTCAACTTTCCAAAAGATCTTGGGTCTCCATGCTAAGTTTTTGTACTAGTGTGATATTTTTAACTTAGCCTCTCGAGCTTGGGAGTGCATTATGCATACCCTGTCATAGGTTTTAGCCAAAATTAACCTCTCAGTGGGACCTCTCTACAAACTAAAGGATATGATCAACCTCATAACCCATCCTTGAGGTTTTCAATTGAATTTAAAGTATCATTTGGCTCTTGAAGTGGTACTGAGACCCCATTAGGGCTTTAGGCATAGTGGGCCTACCTATATATCTATATTCATGACTACTCTATTTAATTTATTAGTGTTATGAGAAATAATTCATGTTTTTTCTTGCTCAATACATCTATTCATTCTTATCTCAATAATCCAAACCTCATCAACACATTTCCTTATCACCTACTCACCAAGCTTATAGACTTGATTACTTGGGAGTTCCCTCTATCTGAGATAGAATAGAGGGTATCTCCCATATCTAATCAGGAAATGTGAAGGTATGAGGGGATTGAATATGTCTTAATAACCTTTTATACCAATTTTCAAAGCTATAACACCTTATTAGTGTCATTAATCAACACAAACTTCCAGATAAACTTAGAGGACTACTGATTGTGAAAGATTACTTGAGTTGACTGTGTGTTGAAAGTGTGAAGGTTGACATGGATATATCTCTCTCTTTCTAATAATATATATGGAATTTTCCCTACCAATTTTAAGGTGTTATAATCATGTCCAATATCTCATCCTTTTATCAACTCCTCAAAGTGCATTCTCCATAACTAGGCTTAGTTAGTATACTTTGTGACTGTGTTGTCCACTTAGAAAAAAGGCATGCCTATAGGTGTAACTCAGTGTTATACATTTTTCCTCATTTTTGGGTTCATATTAGGATCCTTGATATTGTTTCCCAACTATTTGGATTCAAATCTCATGCCTAAATACTTGTGCCAAAACCAAACTGCTATGTTTTAGTGCACTGTCAAACTATTGTCAAATTATAGGTGATCATTATGAGAGAGAAAGGACACTTGTAGATTATTTTCAAATCTTAAACCCTATGTTTCACATCTTAGTATTTCCTTTAATTCCTTGGAGTCATCTCCAACTGGTAGGTGTTTATACCTGTAAGGTTTCTCATCTCTAGCTTCTTATCACCAACTTGTAGGTGTCTATAGATAGATTGTAAGTGGCCCTTTTGAGGAAAAAAGGACCCATATAGGTGATTTTTCACACCAAATACTTATATATTTACCTCTTTGGATGATATGGATACCATGGTGTTATTTCTATCCAAGTGGGGACACTTGTTTGTAGGTTATACCTCCATTAGGTCTCATATTGATGTAAGGCTATTTCAACTCAGAATATTATATAGAATATTATCATTATAAAATGGGAGAATGATTGATATGGAGACCTTATTTCTTTCTACTTACATGACCAAAAAACCATCCTATCTCATTTAACATGACTGTGAAAAACTTATTTTCCCTTCCTGTAGGTGAATATTGCAGTATACAAGGTAGTATGTGTTGGATTGTTTTTCCAAGTGAAATTCTAACATTTTTAAAGGTTAAAACTTGTTTTTTCCATCTCAGAACCATCTCAACACTTTGATAACCTATCCACCTCTTTAAAAAGGTTGGTCAAAGCTTCCTTTCACTTGACTATGGGTGGTAATAATGAAGCAAGCTGACTATGTCAGATTTCTGACTGTGTTACTCACATGAAACATATTTAAAACTTAGCTCAAAAAAAGAGAAGTGTCCATCATATAATTAGAATCATGAAACATAACATGTCATATTCATTTGAAAACATTACATGAATAAGAACCCTCTGCAATTGGTGAAATATGTCAGCAGCCTAGAAATGGAGCTCTCACTAGCAAAATTAAGTGCTTGTGATTTTCTCATCAACTCCACATGTGAAAAATAAGTTGAGAACCATGTGAGGATGATTTCCAAACTATCTAGAAACATTTTAAACACTTGGTTTGTATGTATTAACCCAAACAAAGAGGAAACCGGCAAGGTATGGGAATGAACAAGTAGAAAAAATGACTAGCATTCTAAACAATGGTTCATAAAGCCGGGTATACCAAACTTGGAAATCTTGTCATGAAATGAAAGTAGACTAAGACTAATATCTACCACCAATTAATTTGACCTGAATCAGGCCCTATTTTCCATACTAAACCAAATCGGTTAGTCATTTATGTTTGTTTAATGGAGCAATGGAAGAATAGAATGGTTTTAGGCCATTTTCAAGTGTTTTGAAGCTAATAAAATGTGAGAGTGAGTTTAGGGGAGTTGAAGAGTCATTTTAGAACCTACCACAAATGCCAAACTCCTATAAAAATTGTACAATTTTTAAAAATTCCTCCTTTTCCAACTATTTTTCTTGATTTCAATGTAGTACCTACAAGTTTTTAGTTATAGGATTGACTACTGACATATTCTAACATCATACACATTGAAGGACACTTTGGAACACCTTTATTTAATGCTAAAATTTACAAACCGCATGAATGGCTCAAATATGACCCCTAGAATGGCTCAAATACCTAATAATAATACAATGATCCTCAATTTTTAAGATTCCTTTTTTATAGGTATAGATTATACATATAATTTAGGGTTTTCCCATGTTCAAATAACCCTACGCATTAAGTTGTTAGACTAAGTTATAGTAATAGGGTATTCATTGGCTACCTCTTCTTGGCTAAGTACAATAAAAGCATAAAATATATAGCACAAAAAAATAAAATAATCTTTCTAGAGCTTTAAAAAAAATCTTACTTGTTTACATTCATAATAGAGCAATCAAAACCTCAGATCTCAAAGTTTTAAATAAAGAAAACATTGTTTATCACCACCCCTAAGTTATTTCGAAAGGAAATATAAAATAATTTACTTTTTTGATATGAGGGTCAATCCAATATTCCTATCAAGCCTTGAAATTTCTATCCTTTGCTCCTTAGAAATTATAGTATAGCTTTCCAATCACAACTAATATATATCTTTGGAAGCCCTTCTCCCCCATTTTGACAAAAATAGGCCTCTAAAATCAATAGGAATTAAGTTTGAGACAAACATGCCTGCCATTATTTCATGAGAATAGAAACCTTTGTTGGGATTAGTATTTACATTTAGGTAAAATACTAGTTAATATTTATCATATGGTTAATATGGTAAGTTAGTTTTTATTATTAGTTAGTTTTTTAGTCATATATATTATTATAGAAAATAATATAATACAAATAGGTTATTATAGTTAGTGAGATATCTGGGAGATTTTGTTCTACTTAACTATAGGAAATATGTCTCCTATATATTTTGTAATATGTTCATGTGTAAGATTCAATGGGTGTGCAGAATAATATATTGTGGTAATACTACCTATGTATTCTATATCAGATGTTCAACTCTGCTACATAAAACTCTGATCATTTCTAAAATATGGTATCAGAGCACCATATGGGATTTTGAGCATTGTGAGGGGCATATCCAATATTTTATTTCCATGAATAATGGTGTTTGAAAACATGCAGAGCGTTCTTCTTATATAATAATTTTGTATGTAAATTATTAAGGTTTGATTACAAGTTTTTTTTCTATGTTAGTGTTTATATCTCATATATTCCCAGATTTTGTTGAGGTCATCTAAAATCAAAAGAAAATAAAAGGGATTTGGCTTTCAAGTGACCCATGGCATATTTTAATCACCCATATATGTCAAAAATATTCCAGTGGGACCCATCTTCTTTATCAAAATCCATTCTAATCTATATATTGGTGAAAAAAATTATGTTATCCACTATAATATCTATGCGTGCATATACTATATTGGGTAATTTCTAATGTTCAGTATTGATACAAGGCTATATATTAAAATAAAAAATAAAAACTCATAATGTGAGAAAATGTCATCTTCCAAATCTAATTGGATTATCTATCATTTTTTGCCAACCTAGAGTAGACAAGTTTACCATAAATGACTTAGATTTCTTTAATGAGGATTTGATGGCTATTTATTCTATTTCCAATTATAGTTCCATGCATGATGACATGGACGTCCCTGGGACTTTGTGGGAGAATAATATTTGGTAGGTGAATCTTGGCATTGAGCTCTAGAAATACTTTGGTCTGCCCAAGCTCTGTTTGAATTTGCATTACTCATTTGATCACAAGCTTCGTGCCTCTATCTGGGAGTTCACCATTTCTATACCATCAAAAGTGAAATGTCAATTACTTAGGTAATGTTAATGTAAAGTTTGATTTAATTGTATTTTCATCAGTTTGTTTATGTTTGGTGAGATCTTAAAAAAATTCAGTGTCATGCATAGACTTTATTATTGATTAGTCTTTTATATTTTTAGATTGAGTTTTTATTATTATATGATCAAACTTTTAGTGGTAGTCATTTGTTATATTAAGGTTTATGTTTAGTTATCCATCATTTAGAGTATGTCCAAATATCTCTAGCTAGTGTCATTTTAAGTTGTGTCATCTTGGGTCACAAGGGATATTATAGTTTTGAGAATTTTCTTTATTCCACATTAAAAATATATATGTCATAGATTTTATTTCTCAATGTATGTCAAAAGAGTCAAATTCAAAATACCCTTCATTGTAATGGATGTAATTTTAAGTGACCCCAACATATAGTTTGTAAGTCATGTGTTCAAATTATGGGGGGTCTTTTTATAAAAAAGGACATGCAAATGAGTTTCAAATTTTATTCCACTAAATAAGTAGCGACAGTTGGAAGTCAAAGGCATTGGAAGAAGGATTCCATTCAAACATCTCGTAAATCACCAATGACAGGGCCCATATTCTTTGGTGGCACATTTAATTTCAATTTTTTTGTGTGGCACGCTTCTGATTTAAGAACAGAAGTTATAGTTGTTCACTTGTAATGAGTGAGTATAATTCTTATGTAATCCCCTAAATTAATACAGTGATGAGAAATAAAAGAGCATTACAACATCATGATAATTATGGTTGTTATTTAACCATTCAGAAAACCATCATTATGGTTACTGGTTAGCCACTTATAAAACCATCATGTTGTGGTTATTGGTAATCCAAATGAAAAACCATTTTGTAGGTTGTTGTTTTTCCAAAAAAATAAAACCATCCATATCATGAGCTTGCAGAGGTAGCACATTATAGTACAAAAAATGTTTTCCCCATGTAAAACCTAAGGGGGGGAATGTTGGGATTAGTATTTACATTTGGGTAAAATATGAGTTACAATTTATCGTATGGTTAATAAGTAAGTTAGTTGTTATTATTAGTAAGTTTTTTAGTCTTATATATTGTTATAGAAAATAATATATTACGAATATGTTATTATAGTTAATGAGATATCTGGGAGATATTTCTCTCCCTAACTATATGAAATATGTCTCTTATATATTTTGTAATGTGTTTGTGTGTGATATTCAGTGGGTGTGAAGAATAATATATTATGGCTAAAAAATACTCCTTGTGTATTTTATGTCAGGTTTTTGACTCTACTGCATAAAAATCTAATCGTTTCTAAAAACCTAGGCATTTTATATGCATTTTTCAACTTGCCATGCAAAATTTTTGCATGTTTTCTCAACCATGGCTTATAATAACCTTGTCTTCCCATGAAAAATAGATCATCATTATATTTCCTTGATCTAGCAGACAAATTTTTCACTTTTCAATGAGTCAACTGCTAGATTATCCTTCTCTTTTTTTCCTTAGTTTCCATGATCTCCTAGTTTTGCACTATCTTTCATGATAGTGCAAACCTTAACCCATGATAACCTTTCATTTTATGATATTTACTATGATTTCCCCCTTTAATGGGGTTAAGTTTTCCTTTAGGTTTTAAAACCCTTTTTATATACCTATGGTAGGATTTTCAATGTTTCCTTTATTTTAAATTTTTAATTTTAAAAACCTTATATTTTATCTTAAATCAATACTAGTAATTTTTTAGACCCCCCAACTTATTATCCATGCCCAATTATTTAAGGGATGGTGTAGTCTAAAACTTACCCAAGATGGGTTAGTAAAATAAATCACCATTATTTCTATATTTAATAAATGAGCAGCCCCACAATCTTATGCATTTGAATAGTGGTGATTTGAAACCAAAATCCTTCAAAATGTAAAACATGTCTACATCACAACATGATATTATATATGGGAAAAAACTTTCTATTAATGTCACATTGAAAGCTTACTAACCCAACTAAAATAACACAAGCATATGCATACCAGGGTAGACATATAAAATCCCAAAAAGGGTCTTAGTTCTCTATCATCCTCCTATTTACCTTATTTTTTTCAAAGTGTTTCCCACAACTAAGCCTAGGTCTTTGGTGGCCAATCTAGGCATCTATAAAACAACCTACAAAAAATCAAGAATACCTAGTCCAATAATAAATTATAAAAATGGTTTATATAAAGTAAACTACTAAATATATATCATAAAAAAATAATAATGATAATGCATTAGTATTGTTAATACATTACTGAATTGAAGTGATTATGTCTTTAACATTTATTTATACTAAATGTTTCACATAATCAAGATCAAAAATCAAACTCATATACTTAATATATTTTTGTGCCTATTACACTTATCAAAATAAAAATATAGTCTCAATAATGAAAATAAGACACAATGTCACTAACTCAAATGTGCCTACAAGAAAATGTGAATGCATGTAAGTAGATCAATGTCTCAATAAATCAATGTGAATATAATAAAATTGAATAATTAAAATTGAAAGATGAATCAAGGCATAAATACACTTGGTGGTATGAAAAACATGATGTCACTCTTGAAACTTTGAAACTAAAGTTGAAAACTATAAATTGAAACTAGGTTTATTGACATAGTGGAAGAAACTCTACTTCTTGTTCAGGGAAGTAAACACAAGGTAACTCTTGGTCTCACTCATTCTAGTTAATTAAACTAAAATAATTAACTATAAATATAATAATATGGATACATGCCCCCTTTTGAGGTGATAGATGGTCATGCAAATCACTCATCTCAAAATAAAAGGATTAAATATAACATTTGTAAAATAGAAAATAAGATTATTTGTTCTAATCAATGAAAGTACATATGTATGTAACTATAGAAATATGTCATCATGTAAGGTTCAATAATAATATGTGACCCCATACTTATATGGAAAGTAAGGGAATAATAAGGATAAGGGATGGGAAAGTAATATGCTCCAATGTAATTTATTTCCCCAATATGGAAAAGAGATAACAATAAAAGTACCCAATATAGTAACTAAAATGTGACTAGGTATATGGAGGATATCAAGTGGAAACCCATCATGATATTTAAAAAAAATAGGATCAATAGACATAAAGGTGCATCATTCCCCCATAGTAAATCTATAGGTGATAATATCAGTATAGAGAGGGTCAAATTATATTCCCATAATCTAACCACAAAGAGAGATGAGTGATATGCCCCAATGTAATAATGTTCCCCTAGGAGAACAAGATATAGCAATGAAGCACATAATAGTGATATAACCCAATAGATGCATGGTATAGACCATGGAAACATAAGAAACAAGCATGTATACCACATATAATAGAATGCATGATATTTTAGACACTCAAATTTAAAAATTAAGTTCTAGCCAATGTTTAAACTTGACATCATTACCCTACTTCATCTATTCACCATTATGTTAACTCATAATCTCTATGAGAGACTTCACTATTCTGATTACTCCCTTAAAAATATGGGAAACATCATTCTTATGTCCCTATTCTACTCACAAGATTCAAACAACTAAATTTTATTATTCTTTGTCATTCTGGGATAATACCACTCTAGGTAGACAAGGTTGTAGTGCGACCTTATCCGCTAGTGTGGTCTTATCCCCCACACTCCAAAGACAACTTTTAAAATTTGATACATTTTGTATTATCCTTTCCATTCTTTTAGCAAGGTAAGTTAACAGAAATATCAAAACATTCCTCTATATAATAACATCAAGGTCATTTAATACACATCTAGTAATTATATACAAAGAGAAATACGATTGATATATTAATCAATCCTAGCTTAGAGAAGATAAATCCTACTTACACTTCTGATTATTCATACATTAGATATTTGGAGTCATGACCAAGATGGATTTGAGAGACTTATCCAAGGGATCTCTTACCATAATAAAATCACTAGGGAGGGTTCCAAAGCCTCTACTCAAGCAAAACTATGTAATAACCCTAACTAGGTCCTATGTTTTCATATTCACAAAAGTATATGTAAAGCAAAGTAAAGTCTAATCTAGTGCTCACCAAATATTATGGCACAAAATGGGGTTATCAAATATAAAATTAAACATACATAAGATAATCCTAATTAATTTATGTATAGTTAAAACCCTAATCCATGGAGAGAGTGATATATTCAAAATACATTACTTATATTATTTGTATCTGCTAAAATAGATGAGTAAAGTTATAGATACTTACCTTGAATACAAACCCATCAAGACTCAATCTCTCCCTTGACCAAATGTGTTTTACAAGATGTTGCTATGGTTTTTAAGGATCATTAAGAAAAGCCAAATCATCCAATACTTTTCCACAAGACAAGATTTTTCTCCAAGTAGAAACCCTAAGCTATAAATACTCAAGTAGAATGGTGAAAGAGCAGATTGTAAAGAAGCAAAAATGAATAATTAACTCTTGATGTATCTATAATAAATGATGAAATAAATGTGTATATATAGTTGAATCTAACCCTAAACCTTTCCAAATGTTTAGCCGATAGGGTCAGCCCAATCGATTATGTATCATTATTGAAAAAACAAATTAGGTCTTGTTCTAGGTCAGCCAGGGGATGACCTAGACCCTAAATGAGTATTATCAATTAGAGTACAAGATCGATGTCGTTAATAGTGCAATGTAAACTATTGAAAAGGTATTTAGGCTTAAATAAGGGCTAATAAAGGTGGAAAATGACTAAATGAGGGTACAAAAGAGGAGGAAAATCTTAGGGGAGTGTTTTTAGGAGATGTTTGGATTGATAGAAAGTGGTAGTATAGGGACAACAATCCTATGAAACACCAATAGTCTACCCACCCCTTTTTTGGTATACCCTTCAAGGCCTACACTCAGAGAGATTGAGACTCAGTGGGTCCTTACAAGAGAGAAAGCATCAATAATTAATAAATTTTGAAAATATTATGTGTATACATATGCCCCCCTCTAAGTTCATAACGTGTCACTTAGGTGCATTAATTGACTATTCTTTGAGAAAATAATATAGCAACACATAATGCTAAAGCTAAAAAATACAGTATTTTAAAGCATAAAATAATTGAAAGTAAATGATAGAAATAGAAATAATTAAAAATAAAATTAATGTATGCATACCTTGACTTACCTTTATCATTGGATGGTTGTATATTATGTTTGTAATTTTGATCATGGAGGGTGTAGAAATTGCTTTCAACAAACCTAAGGATATAAAACTAAAGAGCAAAAATAAACAAACATAGGAAGGCCAAGATAACTAATACGATGTAAATGAGACATACTTGAAAATTTGGTAATTTGAGGTGAAAAATGCTAAGTTAGGACCAAATGACCAAGTCAAGGTTTTTACAGTAAATTGAGTAACCAAAAATTCAAGGCTACTAAAGACCGAAAAACTCAAACAAGTAAACCTTTAGTAAGAAAGGTAAACTCACCAAATCAAACCGAGGATACATGTCATAAATGGTAATCAAACATCAATGTAAAATCAGTAGCAATCCTTACTTAGACAAATATGGGCAAGCAAGTGGTAAACAGCATTGATGAGTGAGCAGTAACAATCCTTACACAATTATCAATGGAAAAAGTACATAAAATAGAAAACAACATTAGTTAGTGAGAAGTAACAAGCTAATCTCACTCAACAATGAAAAAAGTACATTAAAGTATAAACAAACTCAAGTGTTTGAAAAAAAGTGATACAACAATGGAAAATATTAAAAAAACCAAAGCAATTCTATAAATGTAAAGAAAATAATCCATAGTTACTCAAGCATGTTGTTTTGTTTTAAGGATAGACAAAACTGAAACAAAGTAGTGCTAGCATGTTTTTAAGATATGAATAAAAGGGAATGTAGAAGTGGAAAATTATATTTAGAATCACACTGGACTATCAAGGGGGAATTGAAATGGGTGGAGGGAAAATGAAAGAAAAAGCAAGGTAGATAAACTCTTTATCGAAGTCAAGACACTCAAATTAGGTTTGTCAAAACAATAGGATTATTAACATTAAGGACTCTAAATAACTTCTCTTAGCCACACAATTATTAGGTCAACAAATGAAGTATGAAGATCATCCCATGAAGGAAATATACATGAAAATTAAAAAGGACCTACCTTCCCACAACGTGTTCCCTATTCCTCAGGACCCCTTATAGAGTCATTGGTCTACTATGAAGATCGGGTACTTGCATGAAAAATTAGATAGCACCATTGAGTTTTTTTAATTCTCTTTTTCTAATCTAATGGCCTATTGCACCCCAATGGACCTCAGCTCTATCATGAGGCCAAGTGTGGAGTTTGAGCTTTGATTAGAAATAGGAAATATGTTATTAATCATGTCTTTTGGTGTCATTTTGACTTTGGACTTTGGATGTTATCTTTTATATCATTGCCTTTTATTTCAAATGATTTGGATTTTAAATTTTTTTATGGATTTTTATATTCCTCCTCCATACGGATTTAGAAAACCAAACATGGGTGATAAAGATGACTATCATTTGAAAACTTTGGACTTGGTTACTAAAAAAGATAACTTAGAGAGCATGGTATCTAAGAGTCTTATTAATTCAGGGGAAATAAAAAGGCTATCTTGAATTTGATTGTGCTTGATCCAAAGTGGAATGAAAGGAGAATAAATTGAGAGGAATGGAACATAAAATAATATTAAATTACTACAAATCGTAAAAAATGTCATAAAGGTGAAAAAGCGATATAATGACAGTGAAGTGTGATTCCTTATCATAAGAATGAGGTAAGTGTATAAAAACATGCTAACACATTATTTTTGTGTAAATTTTATCTACAAAAGAACCAAAAGCTAAAGTTGAGAACAAGGGATCATGAACATATAACCATTGCAAACGCATTCTATAAAAGGAACATTGAATTAAAGCTGGTGATTTTATGAGGAAGGCCTAGTCCTATCCATGGTCTTACATTGTAACTCATAAAAGAGAAACCCAAGAGGGTCCACAAAACATATGAAAAATTAATGATAAAGATAGTATTTATGAGGAAGGCTTGGTCCTATCCATGGTCTTGCACTACAACTCACCAAAAAAAACCAAGGGGTGTAAAAATATTTAGAAAGAAACAAGTGAAATAAAATCAAAAGGAAGACATGAGGAAGGTTGGGTCCTATCCATGGTTTTACAATGCAACCCATGAGAAAAAGAAACCAAAAGACCAAAATAAGGGAATAAGTTTTGTGGAAAGAAAAATTGTTGCGAAGGGTGAGAACCGTGTAGATATCCTAAAAAAAGTGTCAGAAGGATAGCATATATAAAGCATGAAAAGAAGGGGAAATATCTAATCAAAATACTTATTTAAAAATTGTGCATTGGTGAACTCTTTGAAATGTGGCCTTCATTAGTTTTAAGGTAATAGGTGCTTGGACCAAGGATATATTTTACTAAGTCAGGGCCCCACCATTTTTGAGTGTATTTGCCTTATTCATCATGAGTGTATTCTAATTTAAGGACAAGATCACCAACAATAAAAGTGAAAACCATAACCCTTTTATTATATTGTTTGGAAATGTGAGCTTTATATTAGAGATTGTGTTATAGAGAAGAAAGATAGTGTTCATCAAGAAGATCAAGAACATAAAGGTGAGATTCACATAATTATTCATCAAATATGATACCATGAAGAGGTATACAAATAAAATGAATCTCAACTTCTAATGGAAGGACTAATTCAAAACCATAGATTAGAGAAAATGGGGTTGCCCCAGTGGTAATGTGTATGCTAGAGTGATAGGCCCAAAGAGCGGGATATAGATGAAGATGTCAATCCATGCAAGTGTCATGAATTATCTTTTCAAGAATTTTATTGAGGTTTTTTTAGTGGCCTCAGCCTAGCCACTGTAATGTGGATGGTAGGGCATGGAAAATTTGTGATAGATTTTTAATTTAGCACAAAGTTGTTTGACATCTTTATTTTTAAAATTACCACCATTATAAAAAATGGTAGCATGAGGAATGCAAAGCAATAAATGTTTCAATTGAGGATGAATTTATAAATGGTGGTTCTTGTTTCATTGATGAGAGGTATAGCTTTGACCCATTTGGTAAAATACTTGATATTATTGATGATAAAAATATGCCCATCCTATGACTGAGGTAGTTTTCCTATGAGATCTAATCCTTACATTGAGAATGGCCATGGATACTCCATAGTTGAAGCTTGACAGGAGGTGAATGGATTAGATCATCGTGAAGTTGGCATGGACTACACTTTTTAGCAAATTTGATGGCATCTTTTTCAAGAGTGGGCCAAAAGTAACCCATGCATAAGCATTTACATGTTGTATCATGTTCACTATAGTGACCACCATAAGTTCCCCTATGTGTTTATTCAAGAAGAAGAGGAACCTCTTCTTTTATAACACAACAGAAAAAGGTACCTTCCGCATTGAAATAATAAAGGATTTTAAATTGAAAGACATATTTAAAACTTATTTTTAAATTTGATTCTTTTTACAAGAATCCATGTTTGAAGGATATGTTTGATGCTTAAAGAATTGAATGATGTCTTTGTACCATGAGCTCTGTCAAATGGTGGCAGCCTTAATATGGTAGATAAGTGAATCTAGTGGTTCAATATAAGATGGGGAATTTCTTATTTGGATAAGAAAGGTAGAATCAGTAAGAATTTAGTGTGGATGAAAAAGAGATGGTGAAGAAGCAAGGGAATAAATAATAGAATTTTGATCTTGAAGGATGGGATCAATGGTAAAATAAGCAAATTCTTTGGCAAGGATAGTGGATATTTGATGATAAACAATGATGTTTTCACTTTTGCATTAATAATCACCATTAACCTATTGAAATATGAGTTAGGAGTCACCCAAAGCATGTAGATATGTCATATATAAATCAAGTGTGTCTCTCATGCCTAAGATTAATGCTTTGTATTCCTCAATTTTATTAGTGACACCAAAAGTAAGGGAAAATGCCAAAGGGATGATCTTACCAAGAGGACTAGTGAGGATACAACCTAGTCCAACTATTTGAAGGCATTTGGTACCATGAAAATGAAGGGTCCAAGTATCTTCATGTAAATCGACATTGATTTTAGGTAGTTCTTTGATGACTACTTTAGATTTAGTAGTATCAAGAAAGATAGAGGACTCTTCTATATTACTTGATTCAAGATAAACACTAAAATTATGGAAGTAATATTTAATAGATATAGCTTGGTTAAGACCTTCAACATAAAGGATATTATTGTCTAGGAGACTATCTCGAATGTGGTCAATAGCAGGTATGGGAACTATTGCGAGTTGTGATTTGTCTTTTGACACCTTGTTGAGTAATAATACAAAGATAAAACTCCATTATAAGGACCATCCACTTGAAAATTCTATCTCTAGGAAGAAAGTCTTTAGATAAAAGTGATAGAGTGGATCAGAATGTATGATAACATAAGTTGTTTGATAAAACATATAATGATAGAGCTTTTCAGCTACAAAATATATGGTGAATCAATCATGTTATACTTTTGTATAGCATTTTTCATAGTCAATGAGGCCTTGACTGATATAATAAATAACATATTATCTTATGGTATCATCTTGTTATGTAATCATTGCCTCAACTAATACGGGTGTGGAAGAAGTATATAAGATTAAAGGATGGTTGTTAGAAGGTGGATGAAAGGTGTGTGGATGAAGAAAATATACTTTCATACTTCCATTCAAGAGCATTACCTTTATTTAAAAGAAAATTGATATAATAAACGTACTAATCCATTTTGGGGACAAATCATCTTATTATTCCAAGCTTGTTGTAGACACCAAAATTGTGTCTAACCCTTGGTCATCTTCCCTCTTGGTCCATTCCTAACCCATTCTTAAAAACCATGCACTTACTATTTTAAAAATAATAATTTATTATTAATATCCTCCCCTTTGACACATCACCTATAACACCTCGCCTGACACCTCGCCTTGGACTATTTCCCACCCTATGACTCACCCAAGACCTATTCTTACTTCTCTCTAACCGCCTAACCAATTCTCGTGCGTATTTAGCCCAACCTTCGACAATTCTCCAACGGATAGTGCACTTGGTGGATGGAAAACGGGCTTGGTGGCTCTTTTTCCCGTTCTCCACCTGCCGACGTCGGTCAAATGTCGGCCGACGTCAGCGGTATCATCGACGTCAGTTTTACTTAAACCAAAAATTCAAACCTTTGGCAGGATCTAATCACAAATCATTAATCTCTGGAGCTAATCACGAATCTCGAGACCTCTTCCGGTGAAACAAAGTTCTCATGCTTTTGCTTTCTAGTGTTCTGGATTCTTGGTGTTCTTGCAGGGATCAGCATTCTTGACAGCATTTTCTAGGCACTGAGGTCTTGCATCAGACATTTTGCATAGGGATTGCACAATATCTCCATCACTAGCGACAACCAAAACACAGCTTCTACACCTTTGCCAACTCGTGTCACAGCTAAGTATTTGTACTATTTTTATTTTAGTGTCATTTCAAATATATTAGCATTCTGTCTACTATGTATTCCAAGCATCCTTGACCCAACCTTCCCTTTTCTTCCCAGAGAGGCTGAAAAGCCTTCTCTCACCCCTTATTCCCTTTTCTTTGCCTTTGACACCCGTTTAGTCTCTTTTTAGACACACACCCTCTATTCAATTAACTCAGCACAAGCTATCAGAGACCTACAGACCATCTTAAGACCAATCTAATCAACCTGACTAAATTGCTTCACAAAAATGTTGAAAGGCCTTTTTCCTGCCCCTTACCCCTTTTCCTGACAATATACCCTCTGCCTTAATTCTTATTTAAGATTCTATCTACTATTTTACCATCCCAAACAAACTCCCTGACTCACAGCCAAGACCACAGTCCATCTTGCAGACAAGAAACTAGACCTGTAACCCGTCCCTGGAAATTACCCCGACCGACCTCGTCCACTTCCCCTACCGATGTCGGCAGTCAAATCGACGTCGATGACTTCCTGACCGATGCCAGCAATATCACCACCATCAGTGACTATGCTAAGCAGATTGTAGCTTATCAGGTACGCATTTGCTTTCAGTTCTTTCTTTTCAGTCTTTTATTATTTCTCTTTTCTGTCTCTGTCATATTCTATTTTGGTAGTGGATTTTCATCCTCCAAGAATCCTTAGCGCTTCTAGGACCAAGCTTTTGCTTGGAAATCCACCCTCTTATCAGCTAACATTTTTCATGTTTTAGTGTCTGTCTCTTTCAGGTGTCATCCTCCACAACCAAAGAGGAATTCTCACAACGTCTGGATAACGGTGTGCACGACTACATCCAGGTACATACAAGCCTTAACTATTTCCTTAAGTTTCTCATTTTCTCTCTTTGAATGTGAAAGCGAAATAGCGTAGAAACATTCTGGCATGCCCGATGGGACCCTTAGGGCCTTCCTTGGGTTCTTTTCCTTCTTTTTTCATTTAGGTGCATTAGGTTTCTCCCTCTTCATCTCTTTCTTCTTTTCTAAAAGACATCATAAGCAGGAATAAAAAGAACTTTTCTTTCTTTTCTTGCATTTCTAGACTAGTCAAAAATCATATTCTTCAACTCTTTCTCAACTTGTTTTCATTCCAACTTAACATTTTGATTTGGGGCTTAAAAATATATTTCATTCCATTTCTGTTTGCTTTCATTTCTTAGTCCACACTTAGTAATTAATAAACCGCATATTGAATTAATCGTAGATCACTTGATGTTACACAACCAAACCACGTGCACTAAATCAAACATCAAACTCACTTAAGACAAGGCCCGACTGGGATTTCATCACCCAGCGGATACCTTACCCATCTAGGCGATCCTACTTGGATTTCACCACCAAGGGGAAAGCCCACTCTGTTCTCTGGCAGAGTCTAATCTATAGGGAAAGTATATTTTGGCTAAGCGAGACCAGCTCACCACTTGAATCGTGAAGTGAGGGGAGCTTGCTCCTTAGCACCAGGCCAAGTACAGAACCTAACACAGACTTTTGAGTGCCTAAACATACCTGAAACCATATTTAGACTACCTCTTTTAGGACCCTTCTAACAGCCAACCTCCTCAAACATCACTTTAAGGCATAAGCCACATGAGCTTAATAATTATTTTTTAGGGATTTAACGCTTAGGATCTGCCTGTCTTCATCCTATTTTCTATTTTTATCTTTTTTTTTTGAGCTGGTAAGGACTTCTTCTTTATTTCCAAAAACTTTTAAATTTTTTGAGTTTCTGGAAAACACAGTCACTGGCATCGGTTATCTGATCGACGTCGGCCATCTTTCTCATCGACATCAGTTTTTAAACTGACGTCGGTCACTGTCACTGTCCTTTTTTCTCAAAATAGCAGTTTAAAACCTGACCTTTTTCCTGCCAAAAACCCCCATTCTGAGTTTCTGAAACTGAAAAAACACAGTTTTCTAAACTCTGACCCTTCTTGCCTTGAATGGTTTTGACACGCAGTCAAACTAAGGCTCTTCTTGACCACGCTACGCAACAACCGCTTCCACCTTCACCATCCATAACCAGTCCTATAATGGAGTTCCACTCAGAGACTGAAAGAACTCCTACTCACCCAACCCCGCCCCAGACTCCTATTGTCCCAGAAGGGGACCAAGATTTTGCACGATTCTTGGACCTCAACGTCAAAGCCTTGCAGCACTATCTCGCACATAGCCAAATGTGAGACTCCCTAGGCAACCCAATCTATGGGATGCTGACTTCCTTAGTCGAGACAAGAATCACATCAACAGCATCTACAATTCAACCTATAGACAATCAAACCAACACCTCGACTAATAACCCAACTGTGTCCTACCTTCAAAATTTAGCCTCTCCTTCTAGACCTACCTCCATGGGGGTTCCGGTATTCCCTCAACCTCAAACTACTCAACCAAATCCCACACCTTTCCAAAACCTACTGGTCTCTATCCCCCCTACTCTTGCACCTATCAACACAAGAGTAAATGTCTACCCTTCAACAAGTGTGGCTACTCCTCAACCATCTTTGACGGCCCCTATCCAACTTGTGCCTACCAACCCCATAACACAAGTACCCTTGGCTTCAACTTTCACCCTGATAACTAGCTACCCATATGTTGCGTCTATGCAACCAACCACGTCATATGCCCCTCTCAATATCTTTCAAGTGCCTTATAATTTAGGGGGCGCTCAACCTGCCAATTCATCAGCAGATATCATCAAAATGCTGATGGACAAGATGTCTAGCCTAGAGACCTCTGTTTTCGGCTCACGCAATGCTCTCTCATATGAGCAAATTTGCAATGAGCCCATTCATCCTTCCATCTCGATTAGGCCATACCCCAACCAGTGGGAGCTTCCCAAATTTTCTTGCTTTCAAAGCAAGGAAGACCCACAGCAACACTTATGGGCATTCAGACATGCCTGTTACCTTATTGCCCATGACGATGCTTTGCTCTTACGCACATTTCCTATGTATTTCTCTGGTGTTGCGCTTGACTGGTACAACTCTCTTGCCATCCATTCCCTCTTCACATTTACACAACTGGCCCAACTCTTTCTTGATCACTTCTCCATTAACAATACCAAGAAGGTCTCGATCACGGACCTCTATTATATCCGCCAATTCGAGGACGAATCCATAGCTGACTTCGTTGCTCACTGGAGAGGCCTCATCAATCAACTCTCCTTTTCCTTACCCCAACCCAAACTTATTGAACTTTTCTCCCGAGCCTGTGCCAAACATATTTCTTCCACCTTACGGGTTCAGACTTTCCGCACCTTCGACGAAGCCTTCACGATGGCCCGCAAACTTGAATTACGTGCCATCGAGGAGAATAAAGTCAAGTTGTGGAGCAAGAATCCCAACTCTAAGATCAATGACTCCTCTTCTTCTAAACCTTCATCATCCAATCCTAAGTCTAAAGCTTCAACTAATGATGTGGTCGTTAGACCTTCGTCCTCTTCAACCAATCAGCCTGAGCCATCCACATCTCAGAGTGCCACCTGCCAATTCCAGCAGAGATACGTACAATGACAGTATACTCCTTTCAGAGAATCATACGCGTCTGTGCTGTAAAAACTTGTTAAACAAGGTATTCTCAACCTCCCCCAGATCCAACCACCTCCACAATTTGATCCCTCACGTGCCATCCCTGCGTGGTATAGGGAAAATGACTTCTACAATTACCACCGTGTCAAAGGTCATGACACGGGTAATTGTAAGACCTTTAAAAACATAATCCAAGACATGCTTGAAAATGGTGACCTTGTCCTAGATAATCTCAATGCACCTCCTAATCAGGGCATCGACATCTTCAATCAACCATTCCCCAATCATCCACTGACCCAAAACAATGTCCAGACCTTGATTGACAACACTCATGAACACAACATTCGAATAGTTAATACGGTCTCACCCTTCATCCCCGACCAACCTCAAGAGGTTAGTCCATCTATCAGTCCATCACGTGTGGATGAACCTCTTTCTCTGGTTATTTCTCCGTCAACCTCTCTCATCTTGGAGGATGCCTCAACCTTACCAGCACCACCGGTCTCACCATCCTCCTTCCTACTGCCTATGGAGAACCCGACCTTACCTACTCCTAGACCGCAAGTGGAGGGCACCATAATCCCTGCCCTTTACCCGCTTGAAGAGCCACATTCTCTAGTTCATTCTCCACCAAGAGAAGAACCTGACTCTCCATCTTCTTCGACCAATGACAATCCAATTATAACTCTCACACACCTTGGGTCCGAGACTACTACCACACCTAACACATCTTCTCAAGGACCCAAACCTCATCCAACATCTTCTCAACCATTTTTTCGACTAGTGGAGAAAATTGAACTTCTCCCTTCAAGGAAAGTGGAGCATCAGGGATTGTGGGAGCGTCTTAAAGCTCTTCAACATCCCCATGCCCTCTCGTCTCATGCTACCAATCCTCCCAAAGTAGAATCTCTCAAGACTCTCAACAAAGACCAGACTCCTACTTCTAAACCGGCATCTACCCCATCTAAACCGATCAAGTCACTCGATGTTCACCTTGTCTCTACCCTCACTCACCCGCAAGTGAAGGTGGACTTAGACCAGACCTCGACTAATAGTAGTTTTCCAACCAAGTTGAAGAAGACTGCCAGACCACAGAATGGAACCCCTCCTCCACCGTCAACGTTACCCTCCATTTTAGGCCCTCATCCTTCTACCCTAATCGGAGTGCTCCCTACTCTGACCCTTAACCAACACAAATTACCTCCATTACTTCCTTTGCCCACCACAAGTCTACCCCCTCTCAAAAATTTGGCACCTCTCACGAAGAAAGTGCCGTCTTCACATGTGGCCGCACCACCAACCCAAAAGGTGGTACGAAAGCCTTCTTCAACACCTCCTAAGCAAAAGTCACCAGCACTTCATACATCAACAAGCACAGACCCCTTAGTAGGTTCATATTCTTTGATATTACACCAACTTTTGCAGACTTCTAGCATAACCCTTCCATCTATCAAGCCATTCCAACCCCTCGGGTCAAAACCTTCCTGGTTCGACGATACGAAGATTTGCTTATACCATCGTACGCTAGGACACGATACCAAGACTTGATGTGCCCTCAAGGCAGTCATTCGCCGCTATATGGAGAAAGACACTCTTCTCCTTGAGGACACTCTTGACCGACCCTCGACACCTTCCCATCCAACCTCTAAAACCACATCAACATCTCACCAGCAGGCCATGACCCCTTCTTCACCTCCTATCTTTGAAATCAATGTTATCCACATAACCACTAGATCACAAAAGGATAAGGCAAAATAAAAAGCTACTATTCTTTGGACCTATTCTTTTGTCCAGTTACCTCAACCACCGAAACCCAAGATTTCCATCTTAGGTGCATCCCAACCCCCTTCTTCAGAGGCAATCAAAGACTCTATGATAAAACAACTTCACCAAACACCCGTGAAGATGACCTTATCCAAAGCTCTCCCCAGCATCGTCAAGCTCTAATCAAAGCCTTATAGGCAACAGCGGTCCAACCTGAAGACCCTCAACCACTAGCTACCCTAGTCCATTCTTTATCCCCCGTCGCCTCTATCACTTTCAGTGATTTTAAAATTCCTACCTCTACCTTGGAAGATCAAGACGCTGCTCTTTTCATCACAGCCTACGTTGATCGAACCCACATTAAGCGAGTTATGATTGATGAGGGTGCCAGCATTAATATCATTTCTACCCACGCCTTTGATCAATTGGCTCTTACCAAGAATTGTGTATCGAAAACTGATGCAATCCTTAGATCCTTTAATGACACCACCGCTAACACTATTGGCATTGTTGTCCTCCATATTCATGTTGGTCCACGCACAATCCCAGAGCTCTTCTACATCATTGAGGGAGAATTCTAATATAACATGCTATTAGGATGACCCTGGATTTGTGCCATGGCTTGCCTCCCTTCAACACTTCACCGTTGTGTCAAATTTGAACACGACAAACAAGTCCATGTCATTCCTGCTGACCCATCCCCTTTTAAGACTTGTAACACAACTTATCGACCAAATGACATTCTTATTCCTCTCAAGGCACCAACCCAAACATCGTCTCCATCCGTGGAAGCATCAACTAGTACACAAACAGCAGTTGCCACCACATCACCTTCTCAAGTAACAACCAAGGACCCCATGGACGATATCTTCCAAAGACTTTCACTTGGGGAATATCGCTTACTTACTCTAGACATGTTCCAGACTCCTCAAGAGTATGGACAGCTTTATCAAAATCCAAGCTATGACCGTTGGATCAAAATGGTCATTCCTTATGGTCCTCCTGGCCTTCGAACCAATCTCGTCTATGGGGGGCTGGATCAAGCTCCTACTGACTCAAATCCTTCCTCCTCACCTAAACTATTCACATCCGATTTCTCCTTTCTTGGCAACCCCACCTTTGCACATACCTACCTTTATAGGTGTGCATGGAAGAGTTTTGGCTTTGGGTGCTACAAACAAGGCTCCCATTGGCCCATCGAACCACCCAATGATGATAATGCAAAGAAATGATATGGACTGGGTTTCCAAGAACCCACTGAGGCTTCCGCAAACCTTTGCCCTGAACCAACCATCGACCAATCTCTTCTAGACTCGCCTATTCTTCCATCCTCACCTACGGAGTCGATGGTTTCCATCCCTCCTAGTTTTTTTTGTATAAACACCATCCACTTGGAACCCCTAACCTATCAACTCAATGGGGTTCCCAGGTCTTTCCCTCTCATTTATCCCAGCATGATAGACGATGAATCGGCAACCATCAACACTATCCACTGCATAGACGACGATGCTATTCTTACCTATATGGGTGTCGATGATTCTTTCATTCAGCACTCCCTCCCTTCTGAAATGCAGGTTATGTTAAATGAATCAACCATTGACATTAACCTTTCATCTTCTGGTGTTCCTCATGTCTTAAAGATTGGTCAATCTTTAGACACCCAGGAGCAGATCGACTATACCACATTTCTCTCAGACAATCGCAAAGCCTTTGCTTGGACCTATGCTGACATGCCTGGTATTGACCCTAACATTGCCACTCATAACATCGTCACAAACCCAGAGGCTAAGCCTGTTAGACAAAAGCTTCACAAAATGCATCCTTGTGTTGCACTTCTTGTCAAAGAGGAGCTTCAACGTCTTCTCTCTGTCTCTTTCATCCAACCCATTAATTATCCGCAATGGGTATCTAACATCGTTCCTGTCACCAAGGCGACTAGAGGAATCTGGATCTGCATGGACTATCGTGACCTTAACCTAGCTTGTCCCAAGGACGACTTCTCTCTTCCAAACATTGACCAACTTGTTGATCTTACGGCTGGCCATGAGATGTTATCACTCATGGATGGATTTTTAAGATATAACCAAATCCTGATTACACCAGAAGATCAGCACAAAACCACCTTCATTACACCATGGGGAACTTTCTGCTATCGGGTCATGCCTTTTGGTCTAAAAAACACAGGCACCACATATCAGCGTGCCATGACTTACATTTTTCACAATCTCCTCCATAAAATCATGGAGGACTATGTAGATGACCTGCTTGGCAAGTCTAAGCTTCATCGCGACCATTTGACTATCCTCAAGATCATCTTCTCTCACCTTCTTCAATACCATGTCCATCTTAACCCCCAGAAATGCGTCTTTGGGGTCCTCTCAAGAAAGCTCCTGGGATTCATTGTCTCTCTTCGTGGCATCGAGATAGATCCTGCCAAAATCTGTGCTATCCTCAAGATGCCACCTCCGACCAATCTCAAGCAACTTCGCATTCTACAAGGGAAGCTCCAATCCATCCGCCACTTCATTTCGCAACTTTCTGACCGCTTCCAACCCTTTCATCATCTCCTCAAGAAGGACATCTCCTTTAAATGGGATAAAGATTGCCAAGAGGCTTTTAAAGCCCTCAAATGCTATTTGGTTTCTCCACCAGTCCTTATTCCACCAAAAGATGACCAGCCCTTCTACCTCTACATCTCAGCAACCAATCATTCGTTAGGTGCCATGATCGCGCATTGAGACAAGCAACACCGTGAGCAAGCGGTCTACTACATAATCCGAACACTTGTCGACTATGAAACTCGGTATACTCATACCGAGAAACTCTATTTGGCATTAGTCTTTGCCACTACCAAGCTTCATCACTATCTTCTCAATCACAAAACCTTTGTCATCACTCACACTAACCCTCTTAAATACATACATTCCAAGCCATATCAAAACCAGCGTATGGCTCGTTGGCTCATGCTTCTTGCTAAGTTTGACTTAGATTTTGTCCAGCAAAAATCTATAAAGGGGCAAACAATCACTGACCAACTAGCAGATGCCCCTCTTCCCGACAATCAACCTTCTCAGTGCGAGTTTCCCGATGAATCTATCGCCACTCTCTTGACTGATAACACATTCTACCAAATGATGATGTTCTTCGATGGCTCCAAATGTCAACTCGGTGGGGGTGTGGGGGTCATCCTCATCCCACACGAGGGTGAGCCCATGCCCCTGTCTTTCAAACTCGACTTTGAATGTACCAATAATATGGCCAAATATGAAGCCTTAATTTTGGGACTTCAAACTGCCCTTTCTTTAAACATCAAGACCATCAACATCTTTGGTGACTCACAACTTGTCGTCAATCAAATCAATGGTTCATATCTTTGTAAAAATGAAATTTTATAAAGATACAAGCACCGTGTTGACACTCTTCTAGCATCTTTCGACCATCACTTATTGCAGACTGTCTCTTGATCTAAGAATAAGTTTGCTGACACCATGGCTTCCCTCACCTCACATATTCCTTCTTCATCAGCATCTTCATCAAGAATTTATGTCATGGTACATCATGTGTCGTTGCCTTCATACATTTTCACTGACATCAACCTCGTCCACACCATAGACTCTAGTCCACGAGATGATTGGTATAACCAACTTGTGGACTACTTGGCTCATTCTATCATTCCTCCCAACCTCTCTAGCAATGCGCAACGGGCTTTCATCAAGTGCACCGCTCGCTATACCATGCTAGGGGGCCTTCTCTATAAAAAAGGTTTTGACGGCCTTCTTCTTCGCTGTTTAAACTCCACTAAAGCCTCTCATGCTGTTAAATAAGCCCATGACGGGATTTGTGGTGGACACTTCAGTGGTAACTCGGTTGCTAAGCGCATCCTTCGCCTGGGTTATTATTGGCCCACTCTTCATCAAGACTGTAGCAATTATGTTTGGCGTTGCATCAAGTGTCAGCAGCATGCTAACTTGCTTCATCTCCCTAGTCACGCCTTACAAGTCGCTCAAGATTTTTGGCCTTTTTCACAATGGGGCTTAGATCTCATCGGCGAGATTAACCCTCATTCGTCTCTTCATCATCAGTCCATCATCACTGCCACTGAGTATTTCACTAAATGGGTGGAAGCTATTCCTCTCATCTCTATAAAAGCCGACAAGATTGTCGACTTCATCAACACCCACATCATCTGTCATTTCGGTGTACCTCACAAAATCATCACCGATAACAGAAAGTCATTTAAAAACAAAATTGTCCAGAAACTTTGTGACTCCTTTGGCATTAAACTCAGCTTTTCTTCACCTTACTACCCACAAGCAAATGGACAGGCTGAGGCTTCTAACAAAATCTTAACTAAAATTCTCATGAAGGTGGTCAACGACACTGGAAGGGATTGGCACGTTCACATACCCTTCGCTTTGTGGTCCTATCGCACTAGTATTCGCACCTCTACAGGTGCTACCCCTTTTTCTCTAGTGTACAAAACAGAGGTTGTCTTACCTATCGAAGTACAGATCTTATCTCTTCGCATTTCACTCCATGACATTCTTTCTAACGATGACTTTCGTCAAGATCGATTAGCTCAACTTGAGTTACTCGACGAACGTCGTCTTGCTACCCTCAACCATCTCCATGTCTATCAAAATTGCATCAAATGAGCCTATAACAAAACTCTAAGAGAATGAGATTTTAATATCAGAGACCTCATCCTCAAAGAGAACCAACATGTGACCAATATGAAACGGAATAAAAGAGGCAAATTTTCTCCTAATTGGCTCAAACTTTATATCATCACACACAAGTATGGATCAGGGACTTATCATCTGTCTTCTCTTGAAGGCCGACCAGAATCTGAGACCCTTAATGCTTTGCATCTACAACCATTCTATTGTTAGTCGGGTACTCATCCACTTAACATTTAACTTGAGCTCATCCCTTGAGCAATCCCTGTCCTTTTAATCCTCAATCCTTTCCACCATTTTTCCCTTAACAAAATCCTCTACAACCCTTTTATAAAGTATGGATGCTTTTTCCTAATAAAAGGGAGCCCTTGACCTTCTATAGTCTTGTCCATGACTCAACATTCTGTCAAAACTAAATCAAGATGTCAAAATATCCAAGGTCAAAAAATCAAATCAAAAAGCAGACTGCACCCTCGAAGGACAGCTGTAATATCATTGTTGTAGCTAATAGACTGCTCCCTCGAATGATAGCTATTCAAAAGCCCTTAAATTTATAAAGCAAAATATAGCCCACTCTCTCGAAGGATGGCTATGATTAAATCTTGCTACAAACAGCACCTTTTTTTAGAAGCTTCTCGCATCGATCAGCTTCACAAATGACCACAAAACACGATGACATCTCTATGTAAACTTCCCACATCGATCAGTTTGCACCAAAAAAAAAAAAAGACACGGGTCATGGACCTGACTTGTAGTTGTCTCAGGGTCTCCTATAAAAAGGGGCAAAGTTATCCCTACTCTAAAACGGGTTACCCTCTCCTCCTATCCCATCACCTACTCAAGGGACTTTGAGCTCACTTTAATGTCGAAGTGATTCGATTATTGCTCTAACACAACTCATGGTCAACGACGCAATGCATGAATGGGGCTCTTGGTTCTAACAACCCCTATCTATGCTGTCATTTTGGTCCTTGTCAATAAAAGGGCGCTTATGCCTTTTACTTTCTACCTACACTTTGCTCACATTCAACCACATCATTTGTCCACACAATTCAACCCGACTCTTTTTTTAACCACTCACATAGCCTAATCATTCTGGTTTCCATAGACTTCAATACACATGGAAACTATCAACCACACAATTTATGTCAAGCATAAACCATTACTTGTTGATGCATAAATCGACCTGCAATTCATTTTTAGCATTCAACCATCACGAATATGGATAGTTGCTAGGGATGAAGAACCCCGACCAATGTTACAGAATACACTATTTGGAAAAGGCTGTAGCATCATCTTCTCCTCGTCATTTCAAAGCATGTACCCTCAGACATATGGGAAGTGTTATATCATTATCATGACCAAAATCAAACATTTCGATCTTTTTCTTCCCTCTTGGGAGAACTACATTGGCCTGAGGCCCTAACAACAGGGGCTATGTAGGCAGCACTCAGTTGACATGGGGTCTTTTGGGGTTAACTCGGCCATTCCTTCATCACATTTCTTCCATCACATTCTTTCGTCACCTGCCAATCACATCTCAAACATCACATATTTTCATAATCATTAACATTAAATATCATTAATCATTAATCCTAATCATACATTCATCATCATATCAACACAACAATATCAGCATCATAATCCTAACCATCAAATCAAAACATGTATCAAATCAAAATAACATACAAATGCATCCATAACATTTTTCATAACACATCCATGATCAAAATCACATCATATATATATATATATATATATATATATCAATGTTTTATACAATCGCAAAATCTATGCCTCTGTCTCTCTCTCATACATCTTGCATCAACGGCTCGCAGGCCGGTATATACATAATATCAAAATCTGCCCTCAAGGCTGTGGTTATGGTGGTGGTGGCGGTGGCTGGGAAGATGCTGTATCCTCTCCCCCCTCTGATCTGTGTCGTCTGCGAGACCCAAAAGCCGTCGCTCACGACATAGACCTCTATTGACTCAGCTCTGCCCTCATCTCAGAGTATCATTATATCTAAGGGAACCCCCTAATGGCCCTCTCGTAATAAGCGATCTCATCTAGTGCATCATTGTATCTAACTATAGATACAGTCTGCGGTGGACCCATCAGACCTACTGCCGTGCCCTGCACTAAACCCTGCGGTTGTGAAAACCTTGGCTACACTGACGCTGACTGCGTAGGCTGCTGAACTGGCTATTGAGGTGGATGCTGCATCGGGCCCTGTCCTCTCAAACCCTATCCTGCCAATGCCTGTGCCTAGGTTGCGGCCAATTGGCCCTGCAAAATGGTAACCTGTCCTCGTGCTACATCCATCTCCTGGATGGTAGCATCTCTCTCTTGTCGAGCCACATCCCACTCTCTGATCACTGTCTGTAGATCCAGCTATGGTCCTACCTGTATCCCTATATACTGACCTACCCACCATGTCGAGTAGGCCTTTGTACATCCTAGGTTGGCTATCCCAGGTCTTATCGGCAACTCCTCAAAATCTGGCCCCTTTGTCTCCTCTGGCAGTGGGAGTGGCGCCTCTATATCATCCCGCCTGTACTACGGGAATGCGGGAGGTACATCCTGTAGCAGCCCATACTAGCACTACACTCTCTCTACTGGGATCCTCTCGAGCTCACCAGCTCACCTGCCTCTGACCCATCGCATGCTCTGAGTCTCGACCATCTACTCACCCTGGTCTCTGAACGCTGGATATACCAAGTATGGTCTCCAGATGATATCTACTGGAATCAGGGCCTCCAACACCCCTCTGTAATGGTCAATATCTCTGACCACTCTGTCCACCTGCATCTGCGCCATCACCTCATGCCATCACCTAAATCCAACTCTGAAGCTGGGTTGAATCACCACTGGGAGGCCGAGAGGTCATGTGACCATGATGTGCTCGTAAGCCCAGCAATGCAGAAGGTGGCCGACGCATAAGCTATACCATCGCCACCGACTAATGCCCCACAGCTCTCTGTATACCTGGGCCAAAAAGACTGGTGCCCAGGTGAACACTGTCTGTCACTCAATCATATCTGTCAAAACTCCAGTCATAGCGACTAGAAACCTGCCTCTCTCTGCATCTGGCAGCGCATAAACCGTGATGCCTATCATCATCAAGATCGCTAGCCAATGTGCATCCTCATCCGTAGCATAAAGGGGTTCATACGCAAAGCTCCCTGAATGGTAACTAGTCTCAATGACGTGCTCCCCAAACAGTGTAACCATATGAATATCATGTGCCTCTCTCGAGCACACATATAAGTCTGCTCCATGTACCGGCAGTCACAAAATTTGGTATACATCCTCCACTGTGACCATCATCTCTCCAATGGGCAAGTGGAAAGTGTTGGTGGAATGATCCCATTGCTCGATCAGTGCCACCATTAGGCTCACATCCCGCACCACTCTGTAGTAGCGTCGCAGCCCACCTAGTCCCACTGCACTCATCTACGCCCACTCCTCTCCTGTGATGTCCCGACGCATTCGCGTCAGCAATGTCAACAGTCGATCCCGCAGCATCAGCGTCTGCCTCACCTGCATCCACCCAAGTCAATTTTATGTTAAAAATTTTCCTCCTTTTTCTATTTTGACCAACCTATTTGACCATCTACGCCTGACTCGACCCCCAGGAAGCCTTTGGCATAGCTTCGACTCCTCGACTTGACCATTTTTCATCCCTCTTTTGATTAGGTAGCCACAAACATTGGTTAGCGTGCTGATGATGGCACTCACCTAACTGACGTCGATCACTTAGTGATCAACGTCGGCAGGTTAGTGACCGACGCCAGTCGCTGGTCGGCCGACGCCGATGAACACGCCGACATTGGCGACTGGTTCAGCCCTAAGGCCGAACGGGTCAAGCCCTAAATTTAGGGCTTCCCCATTTCTACCCCCTAACACCCCCTAAAACCCTCTCAATGCCTCCTAACCTATCCTAGATCCCTTCCCCACCCTCCTAGCTACCCTGCCCCCTCAATTTTTGCCTAAATCAACCAATATTTCAAAAATCATATCACAACAAAAATTAACCAAATAGGGCTTAGAGACCCTCCTACCTCATCTCGGCATCGCTGGCATGGTGGCACGATGGGTGCCACTGGTGGTGGACCTCCTGTGGGTCCTCTACTGCCCTCTACCATCACTTCTATGTCACTATGCCTTTAAGCTCCTCCTGGCCCACAAATGTCTCTACAGCCTCCAATCTCTCTCCACGCACCTCTGTCTCTCCACCAATGTTTCTCTGACACCTCACACTGATCCTCGGTCAATTTAGTGTCACTTTCACTCAAAGACCTACAGAGCTCTTTTTTTTCTCTCAGTCAAATAGCACAAATGACTTTTGGTGGGCCACCAATCGGTTTTGTCAGATTTGGCAGGCCACCGAGGTCGACATCATCGTGCCCTAGTCCACCGACATCGATCGATATCCTACCGATGTCGGTCCCTTTATGTCTCCGACGTCGATTTTATCACCGACGTCGACAACCTTCAAACCTCCTTTTTTCATCACGTTGTCCCAAAATCGTACCCCCACTCAGTCAGCCCTCCAGTATAAGTCATTTTTGCCCCTTGGGGCACACTTGAGATCACTTTTGCCTCCGTCCATCAACCACCAAACCTTGGAGATCATGACCATCTCCTCTGACCGTGACTACTTCTAAAGCGATTTTGCCTTGGTTATTTTTGCATGTATGCTACCTCATGATTGGTTAGTAAAATTGTACGCATATTTTTGACCTGCACAAGTATAGGATCACAAGCCGGTTGATCCCCACTACTTGTGACATTTTCGTGTTTCCAGGAGCACTTTCTGAGCCCGAGATACCTGGAACACGATGACCATTGGAGCTTCAGCTTAGATTGAATAACCCAATCAATAGATGACTAAATGTTGGGGCCTGGTTATTTCAATTTTGGCACTCCTCGACCCTTGACCTGCGATAATTTGACCTGACCATCCTCGTGAAGTGGTGTATGCGCAATCATGACTTTTGCAGCGTTCTCACTCTATCTTCACCCTTTTTCATCCACTCTTTCTCAAATCAGCACCCGATTTCAAGTTCCTTTCCCTCGACCCCTGCTTTGAAGGGGAATACCTCATCCATAATTGGGGCAACCAACCCTCTTATTTTTGTCTTACAGTTCACTTAAACAACCAACAAGACGAAATCAACCTTATCCCACACCTGGGGCAACCAACTCCTATTTTTGTCTTGCAGTTCGTCTAGAGTAACCAACAAGACAAAAAGGGGCAAATGTAGACACCAAAATTGTGTCTAACCCTTGGTCATCTTCCCTCTTGGTCCATTCCTAACCCATTCTTAAAAACCATGCACTTACTAATTTAAAAATAATAATTTATTATTAATATCCTCCCCTTTGACACATCACCTATAACACCTCGCCTTGGACTATTTCCCACCCTATGACTCACCCAAGAGCTATTCTTACTTCTCTCTAACCACCTAACCAATTCTCGTGCGTATTTAGCCCAACCTTCAACAATTCTCCAATCGATAGTGCACTTGGCGGATGGAAAACGGGCTTGGTGGCTCTTTTTCCCGTTCTCCACCCGCCGATGTCAGTCAAATGTCGATCGACACCGGCGGTATCACCGACGTTGGTTTTACTTAAACCAAAAATTCAAACTTTTGGCAGGATCTAATAACAAATCGTTAATCTCTGGAGCTAATCACGAATCTTGAGACCTCTTTCGATGAAATAAAGTTCTCGTGCTTTTGCTTTCTAGTGTTCTGGCTTCTTGGTGTTCTTGCAGGGATCAGCATTCTTGACAGCATTTTCTAGGCACTGAGGTCTTGCATCAGACATTTTGCACAAGGATTGCATGATATCTCCATCACTAGCGACAATCGAAACATAGCTTTTGCACCTTTGCCAACTCGTGTCACAGCTAAGTATTTGTACTATTTTTATTTCAGTGTTATTTCAAATATATTAGCATTTTGTCTATTGTGTATTCCAAGCATCCTTGACCCAACCTTCCCTTTTCTTCCTAGAGAGGCTGAAAAGCCTTCTCTCACCCCTTATTCCCTTTTCTTTGCCTCTGACACCCGTTTAGTCTCTTTTTAGACACACACCCTCTGTTCAATTAACTTAGCACAAGCTATCAAAGACCTACAGACCATCTTAAGACCAATCTAATCAACCTGACTAAATTGCTTCACGGAAACGCTGAAAGGCCTTTTTCCTGCCCCTTACCCCTTTTCTTGACAATATACCCTCTGCCTTAATTCTTATTTAAGATTCTATCTACTGTTTTACCATCCCAAACAAACTCCCTGACTCACAGACAAGACCATAGTCCATCTTGCAGACTAGAAACTAGACCTGTAACCCGTCCCTGGCCATTACCCCGACCAACCTCATCCACTTCCCCTACTGACGTCGGCAGTCAAACCGATGTCGGTGACTTCCTAACCGACGCCGGCAATATCACTGCCATCGGTGACTGTGCTAAGAAGATTGTAGCTTATCAGGTATGCATTTGCTTTCAATTCTTTCTTTTCAGTCTTTTATTATTTCTCTTTTCTATCTCTGTCATATTCTATTTTGACAGTGGATTGTCATCCTCCAAGAAGCCTTAGCGCTTCTAGGACCAAGCTTTTGCTTGGCAATCCACCCTCTTATCAGCTAACATTTTTCATGTTTTAGTGTCTGTCTCTTTCAGGTGTCATCCTCCACAACCAAAGAGGAGTTCTCACAACGTCTGGATAACGATGCGCACGACTACATCCAGGTACATACAAGCCTTGACCATTTCCTTAAGTTTCTCATTTTCTCTCTTTGAATGTGAAAGCGAAATAGCGTAGAAGCACTTGCCAAGGTAAGTATAAATATCTAGAATGGAACAAGGGATAGGTATGTTGACAATGAAATTGATCTTAGTGGTATCAACATCAATACCACAAAGAGAGACTAAGAAACCTATAAATTTTTTAGATGTGATGTCAAAAACACATTTGTAGGGTTTCAGTCCAAATTTATATTTGATGAGGTGATCAAAGATGATAATAAGATCATAAAGATGAGTTTTTTAGATTTTAAACTTGGCAATAAGGTCATCCACATATGTTTCCACAATCTTATGGATAAGGTCATGGAAAATGTGGGTCATAGCCTCCTAACAAGTAGATCCATCATTTTGAGGCTGAAGGGCATTTAAACATAATAATAGGTGCCCCCATTATGTGGTGAAAGTTGTCTTATGTTGATCTTTAGGGGCAATGTGAATTTGATTATAACTTGAAAAACCATCCATAAACGATAACATTTCATAGCCAGTAGTGGAATCGGTGATGGCATCTATGGAAGGTAAAGAGAAGTTGTCCTTGGGACAAGCAAGATTGAGATTACAAAAAAATGATGCAAATATGAATGATCATGGTAACTTTTTTCTAAATAAGGATAATGTTTGAGACCCATTCTGAATAGTCCATAGGATTTATAAACTTATCATCGATAAGTTTAATGATTTATTTATGACAAATTGAAAACCTAGGGTGGAAATTTCCATTTTTTTGCATGGGTTTAACATCTGGATAGGTGATGATATTGTGCACCATGACGCTAGGGTCAATGCCAAGCATGTCCTCATATGACCAAGCAAAAGTTTCATGATATTTATCAAACATTAAACTAAAGTTATCATGTTTATTTGGTGTGAGTTATCTATAGATTTTGATTATTTGAGAACATGATGGGGTGCCATATTCGATTCATGTAGTTTCCTCGATAAGCATAACATTTCCTTCTTGGAAATGATATGGTGCATTAGGTAAAGAGGAAATGGGGTTTATTTTAAGATCAATGCTAGCGATCAAGTTGATAAAATGAGGGGATTTGTTTGAAATTCCCTAGTTTATGATGTTGTCGAGGGAGTTGACGTTCTCAGGCATGACTCAATTAAATAATGGCTTCATCATTAGGGAAAGTGGGAAGAGGACCATAATACTTCACATATACTTTGAGATCAATAATTTTGTTACCATGGCAATCATATTTAGAATGTATTTGATGTATAATTGTTGCCTTGGCTCTAGGGTAATCTTAAGAGTAGGTGGAAGAGAAGACAAAGGTTGATATGATTTGATGGGTTTTTCATTAGCATTATTGATGAGGAAAAGATCAAATAGAATGGTTGGTTCAGTAGGAGGTATAGAAGATGCTAGAAATTATAGAGATCAGAGGGTAAGGTTTTTTCCACCACCTAAGGGGTATCAAGAAGTGGATATTTAATAGGAGGTACATGAACTTCAGGTGCTAAGTCAAAATCTATGAAAATGGTATGAACATCATGATTGAAAGCATGTATTTGATATAGGGTTTTCTGATAATGTTGAACATCCAAGTCTCGTGATTGAGTTTGGGCCATAATGTAGTTATCATCACAAGTTGTATAAATTGTACATGTTTGTGATTCAGGAGGAACTTTGCAAGGGGAGATGCCTAAATCACTTAATTTAAATGGAGACATGATTAAAGGATCTTGGAATAATTTAGTCACTCAATAATCATTGCACATGAAATCATCTTCTGTGTAAGAGGATTCATGAGCATTACATGGAGGGGGAAATCAATGATCTCATCAATGAGAGGGAGGGTGGGATAACAAGGTAATAAATAGGGAGGTATCCACTTTGAGATGTAAGGAGGTATTTTGGTAGTGTTGTAAGTATTTTATAGGTCATTAGGCTCATCATCATCAAAATTAGTAATAATGACATGTAAATTTGGATTCATGTTGATGAATTCAAGTAAAAAATCTTTATTAATCTTTGGAATGCTGGGAATTTGATATTGAGATTTGGGATTTGGAAGTTGAATACTCCAAGGGTTAGGATCAGCCTCATGTTTATACCATTTTTTTTTATGAACAAACATGATACATTGGCTACCAAAATAGGTGATAGTACTCATTATATGAGTCAATGGGCATCCTAGGACTATGTTGTAAGATGAGGGTATATCAAATACCATGAGCTTAGTTCATATAATATTAGGTCCAATCATAAAAGAGAGATAAATACAACCAAGTGGCTTTTGATTAGTTTTGTCAAATCCATGGCATGTCAAGTGAGTTTGTTTAAGATTATCTTTGTTAAATCCATGTTGTTGGATGAGCCACAGATATGTCACATTAATATTGGATCCTTCATCTACTAAGACTTTGTGAATGAGGGTGGTATTAATGGTTATTTTGATGAAGAAAAGTGGATTATTGGCTTAAAAGAGGATCTCATCACTGAACATGTCTTCTTCAAGGAACTCTATGGAGGGTTTAGAAGAAGGACAAATGGATTTAATGGTATGCACTTTGGTTGGTTGAGGCTCATGAGGAGGTGGTTCCTTGTCTAAATAAGATGCCTCTTAAATTTCTTGAAGTTGTTGTATGAGGAACTTATGATGATAAGGAGAAGTACTAACTAAGTCCATAAGGGGAATTTTTCAAGGCACGGATTTGAGTTCTTCTAAGAAGTTTCAATGGATTTTAGCAGAAGAACAGGTATGAGGCTTAGAAAGTAAAATATTTTGAGGAGGAAGAGAAGTGGTTGGGGGTTCAAAATTGGGAGATGGTTCTTTATTGGTTTTTTAAGCTAAGTGAGTAGTGGTAGTATCTTTGAGGAGTTGTTCTTCCAAATATGGTTGTTTAGGTTTGGTGACAGGATCTTTGTGGGCCTATTTATGTCGATAATTGACCTTAGCAACATTAACATATTGATAATTGGTGTAATATTGGTCATAGTCAATGTCAATCGCACAAATATCCTTTTTGTCTTATTGAGCATTATATGTGGAAAAATATTTTTTATTCTTAGAAGAAGAATATTTGGGAGCTTGTAATTTTTTAGAAGCATTATTATAATCTTGATGATTGAGTTGAATCATGGCTTTGTGATTGAAAGAATAACCAAGCATATAGGAGATAGTAAATTTGGTAATCCCTCTACATGTTTTATGGGAATGACCTATGTTGGTGTGGAACCAATAAAATTGATTAGGTTCATACCATTTAGGAGGATTATTGGGATAAATAAATGGTTTAGAGGGCACTAAAAATTATTTCATTTGTTGCACAGTTAATGGCATATGAAGAGCTTGGGAATGGTCAGCTTTGGCAACTCTTGGTTTGGGTTAAGGAGGATTGTCATTTATGGTATTATTTTAATGCTATAAAAATCATTTAATGAGTTTGGTATTAGGTTTAAACAATTTCATTAAGAAGTCTTGATGCTTGGCTTGGTCAAGAGCTTCATTTAGTGTTTGAGGAGTAAAAGTTTGAACCCTATATTAAACTGAAGGAGTTAATGTAGTATAAAGATTTTAAACAAATTGTCATAAGTCTTGTCATGATTGGCCTTGTGATCTAGATATTTTCATAGTTTTATAAAATCATGAGCTAATTTGGTGGGAGATTAATTAACATTGATGAAATGGCTATGGTAATTCTCGGGAAGATCATTGTTTTCAAACTCTTTATCTAAAAGATTGACTAAATCCTCTAGTTGTCATATGGAATGTTGGGAAAGTTTATTGTACCATTATAATACATCACCGATGAAAGTTTTAACTAAGATTTTAGATGTGGAAAAATTATTAATTTGGATCCACTCCTTATAAATATTATTAAATGCCTTAAGAAAATATGTAGGGTCTTTAGTCCCATCATATTTAATAGTTAGAGATATGTTACCAATATCAATAGAAACAATGAAAGGGGATAAAGGCTCATTTTGTATGTGTTTAAGAATCTTATTATGTATGATAGGTTGGGGTATGACATTCCCTATGGCATCTCTAAGAGGTGGATGAATAAAATTTTGATTATCTTGAGGAAGAAGAATAGGAGGTTGATTAGCCATGTTGATCAAATGATGTTGTAGTTGCATCATTTGGGAGGTGTTATATGTTTGCATTATGTCCATGTGTTGCATTATCTATGAAATAATCTGACTGGTATCAATTGGTGTATTGGTGTTTTTAAGATGGCTCCCTAAATTGGTATTAGGGGGAGGGCTATTAGGAGGTGGATTCTCTATGGGGTTATTATATAGACTTGTGTCAATTTTGCCCACATTATGATGAGATGTTTAAGATGGGAATTATCTTGATAGGTATGAAAATGATATGATGCTCTAATCTCATCTTGTGGAGTGATTTTAACTATGTTTCAATCTAAAGATGAGGGAGGAGAAGTACTCCAAGAGCGAGGATTCTCTTAGGAAGTAGAGACAAGAAGAAAAGAGCACCCCATATAGTGTCTAAATGGATTTAGGTTGTCCAATAAGATTTTTATAGGGTATTTCATGATTATTGAGGAAAGGAACTAGGATTTAGGAAATAAGAGGGAAAAATAGGGACAGAGTCAGCTAGACAGTGAAAAAAGTCAACCAATAGGGACAGAGTCAAATGGGTAGATAGAGTTTTGTAAAGAAATTCACAAAACAAAAAAAGAAGGATACACAGTCGAGTTGGTCAACTATGTAATGGAAGAGATGAAATTGAAATATTCTAAACAAAATACAAATTTTATGGATAGATAATGTACTAGTGAATAGGGAACAAAATGAAAAGATAAAGATACACAATCGAACAGGTTGACTATGTACTATAGGTAGGAAGTCTAAATAGTTTTTAAGAGACCGTATCGACCAAAACAATATTTTCTTAAAAGAGAGAAAAATGTTTCAATATAATTTGAATAAAAATGAAATAAAGCACACAAACAATTAAATCAATGTGATTGACCTAATTGGAACACACGGCACAAACCTTACACTAAGGTTGACCAATACAAGTTTTGAAATACAACATATAATAACCAAAGAGCAAGAAGCAACTATAAAGTAAATTCTAACTAGTTCATCATCCTAATTGTTATTAATTTATAATGAATTTTAATTTTAATGTGATAGGAAAGTTGGTCAAAATAAAGAATTGAAAATCAATCTAAAGAAGGTTTCAAGATTTTTAGGCTGAAAGGAATCTGTATTGGTGATGGCATTGGCTTGGTATCGAGGCTTACCCCCTCACTTCACAATCCTATATAAATAAGGATGTTTGGTGACTTTCCAATATATACCATCAACTATGTATTTATACTTGACCAAAAAACCAAGATGGCTTCCCCCTTGGTAATGAAATCCAAGTAGGTAGACTTTGGGAAGATAAATGTTTGATGTTTTTTTAATGTAAAAATGATTTGGTAGTGTGTGAAAAATATAAAAATAGTGAAAATAAAATGGTAATTTTAAAACCACCTATTTAATCTATGTGAGTTACTCTAAGAATGCAAATAACTAAAAAGGAAAGGTGAATTATTTACTAGCAAATAGAGGTTAATTCTTTGATTAAGAATAGTACAAAATTAGTTTAGGCGACACTGTATGCAAATAGTATAGAACATATTCAAATGGGTCACTATTTTTATGCATAAGTAAGGTATATAATAATGAAATCAAATAGGTCAACTGTGTCTTCTAAATACAAGGCAAACTACAGAACTATGTCAAACAGGTCGACCCAATTGGTTATAGGGTTGCAGTTTTACCAACTATAAACTTGTGAAAAATAGTACTAAAAGAATAATTGAAATGACAAAGAGAAATTAAGGAACCTTGATGATATTTAAGACATTTTAAATTTCAAATTTTTATGCTAAGATGTCAAATTTTGTTTCAAAATTTTACTAACTAGGTTGACTGGTTTGACCAAGTTTGCAAAACTCAGTATGTTGGAGGTGAAATGGCAAATAAATTCGATTGGTTCGACTATGTTTATAGACCTGTATGTTTACATAAGAGAATAATATACAAAGTCAATTAGTTTGACTATGTATGCCAAACTAGAACCAAAGAATAATATTATGTTGAACTGATCGATCCAGTAACCTATATTTGGTGAAGACCTATATAGACAAAACAGAGTCATTTTGGAGTGACTATGTGTTAAACCTGCACACATAAAGTTAGAACTATACCAACTGGTTTGATATAGTACTAAAAATATATAAAAATATAATATGATGACAAAATAATGGCATGAAAGAAAACCTACAAAGGCTATATTCATGTTAGGTTTACCAAAATATATACAAAAGGAAATGAAACGGATCTATTAATCAATCCTAGCTCGGAGAAAACAAATCCTACTTACACTTTTGATTATTAATAAATTATATACTCGAGGTCATGACTAAGATGGATCTACTACACCTAGCCAAGGGATCCTTTACCATAATAAAATCACTAGGGAAGGTTCTAAAGCCTCTAGTCAAACAAAACTATGCAATAACTCTAACTAGGTCCTGTGTTTTCCTATTCACAAAAGTATATGCAAAGCAAAGTAAAGTCTAATCTAGTGCTCATCAAATATTTTGGCACAAAATGGGGTTAGTAAACATAGAAGTGAACATGCATATGAGAATCATAATTATGTATAGGTAAAACCTTAATGCATGGAGAGATCATTATATAAAATCCATTAATTATGTTACTTCTATCTACTAAAAAGAGGACTAAAGTTAGAGATACTTACCTTGAAAATGAACCTATCAAGATTCAATATTTCCTTGGCCAAATATGCTTTGCAAGAGGTTTTTTTGGTTTATAAAGATCAGTAAGAAATTCCAAATCATCCAAGACTTTTCCATAAGATAAGATTCTTCTCCAAGTAAAAACCCTAAGCTATAAATCCTCAAGTAGAAAGGTGGAAGAGCATATTATAAAGAAGTGAAAATGAATAATTAACTCTTGTTGTCTCTCTAAGAAATGATGAAATGTGTATAAATATCTAAATCTAACCCTAAATCTTTCCAAAATTTTAGCTGACAAGGTCAGCCCAATCAACTCTATATCATTATTGACAAAAAAAATTAGGTCTTGTTCTAGGTCTGCCAGGGGTCAACCTAGACCCTAAATGAGTTTTATCAATTAGAATACATGGTGGATGGGGCCAAAAGTGTATTGTAAACCATTGGAAGGGGTTTTAATATTAAATAAGGGATAAGGAAAGTGTAAAATGACTAGATGAGGGTCTAAAATAGGAGGCAAAGCTTAGGGGAGTGTTTTTAAGAGATGGTTGGATTTATAGCAAGTGGTAGTATAGGGAAAATAATCCTAAAAAGCACTAATGGCCTATCCATCCCTTTCTTAGTTTACCCTTTAAGGCATGTACTTAGATAAATTGAGACTCGATGGGTATCTACAAGAGAGAAAGCATCAATAATTTATAAAGTTTGAAAATATTATGTGTATATAATAATTACTTGGCAATTCTACTTCACATTGAGCAAAAGAGCACTAATCTTTCCAATTCAAATTCTACTTTATTATAACATTCATAGGCCAAGTTTATTCACTTATTTTATTACAGGTAAAGGGCAATCATTGTTAAACATGCAATTCAATCTATCTAGTTGTATTTATATAACAAATATCAAGATTCACAAACTTACTATAGGAGAGAAAACTACATCGGCCTAAGTCCCTTTTATGCTATGTAGGCAACACTTAGATTATGTGGGTTTTTTTTAAGATAGCTTAATTATTCCCCTTGCTTGATTCACCCATTTGTATTTTGTCTTCATTTTGTTTATTATGCATAATTTAGGGCTTTATTTTTTTAGGTATTTAAAGCATCAAATATATACCTGCATGTTATCAATAGATTTTCTTAGATAATTGTAGGTGTTCACATAAAAAATGAAGCGATTAGTCAACCACGGCATGGTTATATTCAATAGACAAGGATATAGTGTAACCCTATCCACCTAACATGGTCTTATCTTAGTACATCAAAGAGTTATGTTTTTGGTTGTGACATAGTTCACAGATATTTTCAATCATTTTTTAACACTAGTCAGCTTGCACATTCAATATAAAACAAATCCAAGTTAGGTTTCCTTGCTCCATTATTTATTGTTATTTATAACATTGTTCAATTCTTCAAAATATTGTATTTCACATTTAGAATTTATATATTATATAATTTAAATTAGTATCCAAACATTTATTATTTTATTATATTTAATTTTTAAATCAAAAATAAATTAAACATTGTTGTGAATTCTTTATTATTGGAACACTAGTTGTTATTTGCTTGATTTTTGTCCTCGAATTTCATACAAATTTCTATAAATTCCCTAAGATTGAAATAAAATAGCATTCAACTTTGGATATAAACTTAACACAACAAATTAATCTTATTTGAACATATATTTAAGCTGACACTAAATTAAAAAAATTCACCTTGGATAGCCTCTGACACTGAATCTCTTTCTTTTGAACTTGGGTTGAGATTTCTTGATCTCTATACACAAAAATCTTTTGACTTTTATTTTCTATTTGCTTATTACTTGTTTTTAGAAAGTATGTTTCATTAGTTCTAAAACTACTTAGTGACTATCATTATAATCTAAGTGGTAATATGTTTTATAGACACTATGTGTAATGTAATACCCCAATACTCAAGCCATTTTATAATATTAGACACAAATTTTAGTTTTTCCACACCTAACAGTATATTGGAAATGCACATGGTCCCTTTTTTACACCATAAGAGGTCTAATTTAACCATTTGATTTATGGTGCACTTGAGAGGAGCATATCACCCAGGGAAGTTACTCTCACCATACTTTTAGACATAGGATAGTGGGATATAGGTATGGTTTAGCCTATGTAGTTAGTGATATGAAATATTTGGCCAAGGCTAATCTAAGAACAAGTAAGTATATTTAAGAGCCCACATAATCTATCAAACCCTTATCTAGATAACCTATTATACCTCACATTTTCCTTGTATTATATTTATATTCATTAGTTCTATTGATTTTTATTGTATTTTATGCCTCCAAGGGATAGTGCTAGATTAAGTGGTATTCCCTTTGCATAAATACAACTTCCTTTGGTCTCTTCTACTATGGCAAATCATGATATTTTTTCTCAAAATAGTAATGTTATTTTTCAAATTCCTTGGTATAATGAATTTGAAATTCACATTGATTCTAATACTGGAAGTAATGAAGAGAGTTACAGTGTACATAATGAACATGAAACTCATATTGATCTAAAAGAGCTTAATGGAGTATATCAAAATCAAGTGCAATAATTATCTAAATTTCATTAAGGTATTCAAGAGAACCCCCAAGAGATAAATAATATTTTTTGTTTACTTTTAACATCAAAATTCAATCATCAAGTTGAATTGGCCACCTCTCCATAACAAGATTTTCCTTTTTGAGTTATCAAATCCCCTACTTATAATATTGCCACTTTCATTATTGCATCCATTCCTATTTATACACCTCTGATTACTTTCATAACATCATCCCTTGGTTTTGTAACATTAATTGGTTTATAAAATATATCCATGCCTATGCCTACTCATGTTATTTTACACCCTCAACCACCTATACAAATACTACTTTTGAACATACAATTCATTTCTTACAAGCTAACCTATCTCAAATTGAGAAAAATCTTTCTCATATTATCCCCTCCATGGACTCATGTTCACTGTGGCAAAACCAATTGAAACCCAAAATTATATCTTATCCATTATTAGTTGGCTTTGTAACTCTTAAGGTTCCTTTATATGTAGGCAAAGGTGATCCTGAATAACATTTGTCTGCATTCCATGCAGTTTGTCTAGACTATGCAGATAATGATAAATTGTTGACAAATATATTTCCAACAAGTATTAAATAATATGTTATTATATGGTTTTATGATATTCTTATTCAATCAATAAATGCTTTCAATCCATTGGAAAATCAGTTTTTAACCCACTTTCCTATCGACATTGGTGAAAAGTTACCACATATGCTCAAATTATAAAGTGCAAAAAAGGGTATAATGAAATAGTTAGTGAATATTATCTAAGATAACAAAAATGACAATGAAATGGATGATAATGATATCCAAGATATCTTCACTCAAAGTTTACTATCTCCACTTTAAGAATCTATTATATTTTATAAGGTCAAATCTTTTGATGAGCTATGCCATACAGTCAACGAGTGTGAGGTAAAATTGATTACTTTAAACAAGCTCAAGTATAATTAAAATGCTCTTTATACTTCAAATGTTAAGTTTCAAAGCAAGATAAATTATAAGAGAAAATACAATGAAAGCAAGAATTAATCTAGGATTACAGTTATGGTTATCTCATAAACAACAAAAAAAATTCAACTACAAGCTCCACCAAGGAGGTAATTTTCAAAGTTGCCATCACCTCCTCATGTATTATTATAAAATCTACATTAATTAAATTTCATTTCTCTTACTCCACCAATGGAAGTGGATATGTCTACGCCAAAATCTATAGATTGTAATAGCAATGCATATTGTGACTACCATATATGTATTGGGCATTCCACAAATAAATGTTTCAAACTCAAACACAAGATTCAAGATCTTGTTGATGAGAACATTATTGATATTGACACACCTAATATATATTTTTTAAAATAATAAATCAAAAAATAATAAGGATAATTCTAAAGTATAATATTCATATAATTTTAATCCTCCTCCTTGTACATATGGGCATCCATTTGATAGCATAATTTTTATAGTTACAAGCAAGCAAACATCACATCCTATGATTACATTTGATGATATTAAGGTTGTTGATGATGATTAAAATATACATGCACTCTTTAATTGAGCATAGGTTGACAAAAAATCCACACATGGTATCATCATAGATAATGGATTAAGCAAAAATGTGTGCACCATAACACTCATCTAATATCTTGGGTGTACAGAGAAAGATTTACAAGATACTTCTAAAGTTGTTGAAGCAGTTATTAATCATACACAAGATACTCTTGGGTATATAGTACTACCTTTAAAAGTGGTACCTCTCATAGTTCGCAATCCATTCTTAGTTCTACCAAATGCTTGGGTCTTTGATATTCTATTACGACACCCTTTAATACAAAATTTAGAGTTGTACCTTATACAATGCATAATTGTCTCAAATATATGCATGGTAATCAAATGATCAAATTTTTAAGAATCCAATATGAATTTTATTCGGAACCAATGATATTTTATCCTCCTACAGAACATTTGGTTGGCATATACATTGAGCAACATGGTAATGAAATAGTCTACAAAACTATTCAAGAACATGATTTACATATTAAAAAATTAGTTTTTCCATCTATTAATGAGCACAAGCATATTACAAAATCGGTTTCTCCATTAACTTATGAGCCTGATATAGTTACACATGAGATTAATCACTTAGTATCAAATAAAATGGTAGATACTCCTAAGTATAAAATGGCACGTAAAAGGAGTTTTATCTCCTAACACATCACATGTTATTTAGAATGATTCACAGTAAGTGCAAGTAGATACATCTTTTCCTATTATATAGGTGGATACAAGTTTACATGGGTATATGAGTAGTGATTCAGATGGTTATATTACATCATATGGTTCCTATTTAGTTTCAAAGGTATCTATAATTGACCTTCTTCATAAGAATTTACTCCTTCATGTCACTCCATGGTTTATGCATACATGACTCTCACTATAGACATAATGGGTTAGCTACTTGTATGTTTTATTTGTACATAGATTTTTATTTTTACTTCGTTACTGCTTATTCTATCCATTATCCAAGAATCATTATAATCCCTTTAATTTATTTTCATCTTTGGGGAATTTGCCTTATTATTTTTCAAACCAATTCGAACAAGCCAAAAAAACTATTTTGCAACTCTTTTCATGCACACAGAAGTCTACTTGATTAATATGGCATGCCTATCATGTTATGTCTCCCATTTCACTTACATGATCACATTTATCTACCCCTACACTCTCATTGAGCACACATAGTTTTTATTCTCGTTGGGAGAATGTACACTCTTATCTATATCAATAACTTGTGTTACATTGATATGACTCATTTCCACATATGTTGGGGGCACATTGTTTGCCTTCCTTCTTGCCACACTATGCTTTAGCACTTTATTGTGTATTAATTGAATCCCTCTCACTTATTATATTTTAAAAGCCTTGATATTTAGTCTTTTTAATTCTAATTTTTAAAAAAATTGAAAATTCAAATATATATATATATATATATATATATATATATATATATATATATATATATATATATATTCCAAAAATTTAAAAAAATTAAAATATTTTCAAAAACTAAAAATTAGGACCTTGAAATCATTTTTAAATTTTTCTAGCTTACTTCTACACATATGTTATTTGTTTAATGATAAATAAATAGCATATTTCAATTTTTCAACAAACAAAGCTTTTTAAGAGGTATATGAGTGTGATACAAGACATAATATTACATGGTTTTCTTGATGTTGGGCTTCCCTTTTTATCCAATAGCCTTGATAAGTTGGGGATATCTCTTCGTTCTCAGTGAACACTTCAATAGGTTGTAATTATCCACCAAATTTATACCATTTTGATCTCTAAATCTTACAAATGTTTTGCTAATTACTCATTCTTTCGATTGTATTACATGGATATGTTATTCTCTAACAATAACTTTCATAAATATGGTTGATGTAAACTAGTCTCATCTTCTCTATGTTTATTTTTCAAGTTTATTACTTTACCAGATGATAAGTTAGGACTCGTTTTCTCTATGCTTATTTTTCAGAGTGGAAAACATACATTGAATACATTTTTCTCCTTATAAGTGTATAAAAACAAGCACATCAATCTAACCTCTTTCAGACTTACCTATCTCATATACCAACTAGATTTGTAACTAAAGTATCATCAATAGTTTAGTTATGTAGGAAAACATTATGCCAATAACCTTATTGGTTATATAAAAACCTATTGCCAACTTTTAACCATGTCTTGAAATATACATCCAATGTGAAATTCTTCTTAGGACTTAACCACAATCATGGCATTATTGTAATATTATGCAATAGATATAATAATGTTTTAGGAAAATCATCTCAAACATTTAGTTATGGATGCCAAAACCTTATAATTGACCTCTATTTTTCATGGTTTTTTGCTTTTAGTTTCCATCTAAGCAGTAATGCAATGTTTCACACTAACCCACTAATCACAAGAGAATCCATCTTAGTTAATTTACATGCATCCATTTGGGATTTTAATGTGCACTCCAAAACCTAATTAGGACACCCTCATGTGTGGCATCCATCTAATGAATCACAAAAAAAGAAATGAAACTAAGCTTTTTTAATTTAATCTTACATTTTCCCTTGTTATAGGTAATTTATCCCTCTTTTCCTATTAGCATAACCCATGCTTATTTGTTTATTAAACATGAACAAATTTACACAAACTATGTTTCCTTATATAATAAAACCTTATGTTGTACCAAAATATAAGGTACTTAGAACTGTTAGGAATAAATATAGAAATTGATGTAGAATAATTTCACATAATCGCAATAATAGATATAAACAGAGATGCATAAAGAATAGAAATGAAATGCACAAAAAGAAGACCAAATTTAATGTGGTTCACCCAATGTGGGATACATACACCAAGAAACACTTGCTGAAATTTTATTACAAGCCATGAGAGTACAATCCACTCTCAGATCAGTCTTCTCACAATTCCAATGCACACATATTGGTTGGAGTTGTGGTCAACAAACCCTCCTAAATTCACACACTCAATTCTTTCTTCTCAAACCCTTGTTCTAATGATGTATTACCTAAAAAATATCCATCTATATATAATAAATAAACAAAGTGGTATTATAAAACAATGGGTACCAAAAACATGGGCAAATCAACCCAAAATGGTTTTCCATTAAAGGGGGTCTGAAAAAAAATTTGGGGGCTACTGCCCCTAAACCTTAACGAGAATACATATAGAGTGTATAGTACATTTTAAATGTATAGTATTTGAAATACATTGTAATTTATAAATAGGCTTCAAAACACAACAATCTCCCATTTGGAGACTAATTTCCTCTAAACAGGCTTTTTAACTCTTCACTATCATCTGTGAAGGCCAACAAAAACTAAACATAAGTTCAGTTTCTCCCTTGTGACCACCTTGGTCATCATGTCTATATGATTTTGACTAGTATGAATATTCTCCAGCTTCAACTTTGCTTCCTCCAAAGTTGTCCTGATGAAATGGTACCCCAACTATATATGTTTCATCCTAGAGTAAAAAGCAGAGTTCTTTGTTATATGTATAACACTTTAACTATCACTATATAGCTTCCCTTCTTCTTGCTTATGCCCCAACTCTTCAATAAACTGCTATAACCAAATCATTTCTTTGTTTTCCTCTATGACAGCAACATATTTAGCCTTTATGGTTAACAAAGCCACAAGTTTTTGTAGTCATAAAATCCAACTCACCATTGTGTCACCTACAGTAAAATACATATCCTATTGTACTCCTCATGTTGTCTAAATCTCTATCCATATCCAAACCTACATAACCATGCAAAGTGGTTTCTAATCCACCATAGCTTAAAATTGTCCCCATGGTCCCTCTTAAATATTGAAGGATCCACTTCACTACCTTCTAGTGTTCTCCACCTAGATCACTCATGTACCTACTTACTGCTCCCACTACATGGGCAATATTCGACCTAGTACACAACATGGCATACATCAAGCTACCAATAGTTGATGAGTAAGGTACATGTGACATCTAGATTTTATCCTCTTCTATCTTGGGACATTGCTCCTTTGATAACTTGAAATGACCTACCAAATGAGTCCCAACTGGTTTAGCATCCTGCATACTAAACCTCTCCAAGACCTTTTTGATGTACTCTTCCTGGGATAAATTTAGTTTTTATTCCTTCCTATCCCAAGTTATTCTCATACCAAGGATTTGTTTTGCTACTTCCAAATCCTTCATATCAAAGGAATTAATAAGTTGCTCCTTGAGTACCTTTATTTCTTACATGTTCTTACTTGCAACCAACATATCATCCACATACTAACATAGGATAATGTAATCACCATCATCAAACTTCTTGATATATATGCAATGATTTGAATGACACCTAGAGTATCATTGTGCCATCATAAAATTGTCAAATTTCTTGTACCACTATCATAGAGCTTGTTTTAGGCCATACAAGCTCTTCTTCATTTTGCACACCATATTTTTTTTTCTTATGACCTCATATCCCTATGGTTGTTTGATATATAAGTCCTCCAAATCACCATGGAGGAATGCAGTCTTCACATCTAGTTGCTCAAACTACAAGTCTTTCTCTACCACTATCCCAAGAACAATCCTAATAGAAGTCATTTTTACCACTAAGGAAAAAATCTCATCGAAATCAATTCCCTTCTGCTATGAAACCCCCTTTACCACCAACTGGGCCTTGTACCTTTTCCTACCTCCATCATCTTATTCAACTCTATACACCCACTTTTTTTGCAATACTCTCTTACCTTCAGGTGGGTTTACCAAATCCCAAGTTTGATTTTCCATGAGAGACTGATGTTCCTCATCCATATCTTGCTCCCACTTTTTCCTAACATCTACCTGCATTACTTCTTCAAATCACTATGGCTCTCCATTGTCAATGAATAATAAATAATTAAGAAATGGAGAAAAATGTTTAGGCTCCCTTCTTACCCTAGAAGACATTCTCACCATAGGAGTTTGGGGTTCTTGTGGAGTAGGTGCCTGAACTGGTTGCTTGGACACTTTATCATCTACAATGTCCTCTAGTACTATGTACTCTTTTCTGGAATGATCTTTTTGATCATGTAACTATTTTTTATACATGACTTTTCATTAAAGACAACATCCCTAGGCCTAAATATTTTCTTGTCCTTAAGACTCCAAATCCAAAAACCAAAGTCATCCTTGCCATAACCAATAAAGGTGCATTTTTCAAACTTAGCCTCTAACTTGGTCATATCATCTTTATCAATATTAACAAAGGATTCACAAACAAATATTCTAAGAAATGAATAATCAACCTTCTTACTAGACTAAGCTTCCTCAAGTATGCCTCCATCCAAAGCAGATGAAGGACCTTTATTTATCAGATATGTAGTTGTGTTTACAGCATCTATCCAAAATTTAAGAGGCACTCTTGCATACAACCTCATGATCCTAACATGCTCCATGAAAGTCCTATTCATTCTTTTTGACACTCTATTCTATTGTGGAGTTTTTGGAACCATCCTCTATCTGTGAATTCCATTCCTTGAATAGTAATAACAAAATTCACTATTGTAATATGCCCCACCATTATCTGACTTGAGACATTTTAATTTGAGACCCATTTCATTCTCAACTAAGACTTTCCATATTTTAAACATATCAAATAGATCAATTTTTTTCCTAATGACATACACCCAAACTTTTCTAGTTGCATCATCAATAAAATTGACATAATAAGATGACTCACCAATAGAAGATACCTAAACCAGCCCCCATACAACTGAATGAACTAGCTCTAACTTATTCTCCTTCCTCGTAGGTCCAACCTTCAAAAACTTTACCCTTTTATATTTTTTTTACACACAATCTTCACACAAATATAAATCAAACTCTTTCAATCTAGACAACCGATCATTCAAAATTTGCATACCCATTTGGCTCATGTGAATGAGCCTGTTGTGCCAAAAATTTGCATCTACATCTACAGCAACTAAATTACAATAATCAACACTAATTGATAAATACAAGGTACCAACCTTCTTACATCTTGCCACCACAAGATCACCCTTGGTCACCTTCCAAGAATCTATTGTAAATGTTACCATACAACCTTCACTGCCTAGCTATCCTATGAACACTAATTTCCATCTTAACTTAGACAAATGCCTGACATCCTTTAGTAGCCAAGCGTTCCCATTCTACATCTTTATCTGAACACTTCTTTTTCTTACTATACTACAAGGCTCATCATGACCAACGTAAACATGTCCAAAATCCCCTTGAACATAATCAATAAAATAATGCCTATATTGTGTAACATGAAAAGAATCCCATAAATCTAAAACTTAGGATTCATCAATATTATCAATGGAGAGAATTAATTCATTCTAACAAGCATTACCTATTGCTATATTCACCTCCTTGGTATCTTCTTGATTTTTGTTTTTGTATTGAAGAGACCAATAATCCTTCTTCACATGCCCAGTCTTTCCATAGTGTCAGCATACCATCTTGGCCCTTGATTTTGACATTCTAGGACCATTTGATTTTCTATGCTTTCCTTTTCCTCTAAATTTTTGTCTCCCTCTACTCTCCATTTCCAAATCATCACCTAAAGTATAAGTCTACCCAGAGCTTTTATGTCATATTTTCTTGCTAAGGATTAGTCTTATGACATCCTTAAACTTCAACTTGGCATTATTAGAGACAAAGTTACTCACAACAATTACCAGGCTATTCCAACTCTCTAGTAAGGAACACAAAATAAGCAAAGCCCTAACTTTATCATCAAAATCAATTTTTACAGAATTCAAAATACTCACAACCATATTGAATTCATTCAAATGATCATCAATTAAACCATTTTAAGACATCTTCATATCAAATAAATTTTTCATTAAAAATATTTTATTAGAAGAGGGTTTCTCATATAACTTCCCTAATGCATTCAAAATACCTTCTATGGTCTTTTCCTGTGATATATTAAATGCGACTGAAGATGCAAGGCATAACCTGATGGCCCCAATTGCTTTCCTATCAAACAACTCCCAAACCTCATCTGTCATACTCACTGGTTGCTTTACTTTTCCTCTTAGTGGAGCATGGAGGTCCTTCTGATAGAGGTAATCATCCATCTACATCTTCCATAGACCAAAGTTCTGTCCATTAAGCTTTTCAACCTTTGATATATGATCATTAGCCATAGTTCCCACTTGAACTAATAACCCTTTCTATGATTCAACACTTTAGCAAATACAACCTAAAGCTTTGATATCAGTTGTTAGGAATAAATATAAAAATTGATGTGGAACAATTTCACATAATCACAATAATAGATATAAATAGAGATGCATAAAAAACAGAAATAAAATGCACAACAAGAAGACTAGATTTAACATGGTTCACCCAATGTGGGCTACATCCACCAAGAAACACTTTTTTAGATTTTATTACAAGCCACGAGAGTATAATCTACTCTCATATTAGTATTTTCATAATTACAATGCAAAAATATTAGTTGGAGCTGCGCTCAACAAACCCTCTTGAATTCATACCTGAATTCACACACTCTATTCTTCCTTCTCAAACCCTTTTTCTCATGATGTATTACCTATGAAATATCCATATATACATAATACATCAACAAAGCAGTATTACAAAATAATGGGTACCAAAACCATGGGCAAAATTAACCCAAAATGGTCTCCCATTAAAGTGGTTCCAAAACATTGATGAGAATACATATCGAGTGTACAGTACATTTTAAATGTACAGTATTTGAATTACATTATAATTTATAAATAGGCTCCACAACACAACAACATCTACATGTTTTGTCCTGACCAGAATTCAAGTCAGATCCTTCTAATCTAAATCATCTTAAAATGGGGTTCCTTACATTATCTATCCTCACATTACTTGTTTAAGCAAGAGAACAAGGTTTATAAGTACTAAAATAACATTTTAATAATCTGATTGTGTCATAATGAACAATGGCCAAAAAGCCTTATCACCATCAAAATCATGCCATTATTACTAAAGGTAACTTATCATCAACATAATGGGTAAAATGTCCATGCATAATAGGTCTAGAATATGCCCATTCAAATATCATATAATGCACATTCTTGTCAAGTTATAATTCAACCTAAACATAATCAACATAACTTTTAATTTATAAAATACAATGACATATATAAAGGAGTCATAAAAATATAGAATCGACTTTTCCTAATATGGTCTTATCTACCTTGCCTACCAGTCTTACAATAAATTTCATCTAAATCATAATATTTGGTTAACCCATGGAAACATATAATATGATTATATGTACGTAATCCCAAATATATCTTTAGTGAAGGGTATAACTGATATCTATCAATTTATACACTAAGAAAGATACTTAGTGGTTTATAATGTTCTTTTACCTTTAATATTTTTCAACCAACAATTCTTCATTTACTTTTTATTAATCATAATATTCTTATTGATCAATTAAGATCTCCTTCAGATAATTAGGTCTATTCTACCATTGCCTTTGTAACCCCTTTTTACTTTTCCCATTGGGATTTAGGAAAAGGCCTACTAAGGGTTGTTTAAAGGCCTAATGTTATGGTTTTTAATTTAAATAATTAGCCTTGCCACACCATTTCCTAGTGAACATAAATCAAAGGTCGAGCCTGTGTTAGTTTCCATCTTGTAGTTCCATAGAGTTGAACCTAGATCTCAGATACCATATTTAGCATCCATTCAAAATAAGCCCTATTTTTTCTATGTATAAAGATCAGGTTTTGACCTAACTAAACTTCATCATTTAAGATTTGTTGACTTTAGCATTCAATGATAATAAATCTTATTGATTGATGCAAGTATATAACACCAAATTAGTCCTTATGTTCTTATAAGATAATGTATTGAATATAATATTTGGTTAAAATATATACTAAAGAGGTAAATGCTCATAATAGAGTTAATCCTTGAAAGTGATCATAACCAATTATGTTTCTTTAAATCAATTATTTAGTCACTTGAGTTTCCAAGATTTTTGTCTTAATTGCATTAGGGTAAGTACCAAAAGTAGGATTGGTTCAAAAAGTATTTACACACAACTTCTCAAGTCACATTGGTATCAGTAACAATAAAATTACAAGAGGTAGAATCTATGATATATTTTAGTCCACATACATGGAAACATAACACCAAATAGAAAGGCATCAATATGAGGTCATGTACCATATAGTTCAACTTACACCTTTACACTTTTCCATTTAGTGCAGGGTAATACAAAGAGTCCATACTATACAAATTAACTTATGAATCATTGAATCCATATATTAAAGATTGAAAAATCCATATACTTAAAATCAAATTACAACTCTTTAGATTAAGTGTATAGGATTAATTGTGTCTTAATTCTCATCATAACTAGATTAGTTACAGTCAATAAAAGTCGATCTTCAGGACCACTTCAAGTAAGATAAAAACCCTTCCAATATATATATATATAAAGATAACAGTTAGATTATTCCAAGAAAAACAAAGTCTAGAGTTATATTGAATTCTATGCAAACCCAATAAAGGGAAAGTATACATAAAAATCAAAGTTCACATCCTTGTACTTTTCCATTAGAATAGGGGTTTACAAAGCATACTAGTTGATAAAAGGAAACATCAAATATTTTACCCAACTATCTAAGTTTCTTCCCATTAATATTACATTTCAGCTATTTTAAATATGAAGTGTGAAGATTTAGGATTCTTATCCATTCTAGTCATAATCAACCTAGGTCTAATTAATATTGATAGCAATCAAGCTTCTAACACATTTATATCATTTTGAGCATGCACATGATAGGCTAAGCATACTAAATAATACAAGTTAACAACATCTAAACTTTTAACATATTCAAAAAACTAATTTCAATTAAATACAAAAATACTTGTGATGACTTTTAGCAAAAAAATAATACAATCATCATCACTAACGTTTGTGTCATCAGACTAGTTCTAAATAGGCCCACATACATATATGTTTATAAATGATTAAACAATCTCTTTACTAAAATATACTTATGATTCTCCCCATCTCTAGTCAACTATGAATTATCAAGGAAACACCAATAACTTTTTCATTAATTATTAGCACCAACATAACACATTCAGACCTTACTTCCAAAGAGTTTATTTTCTATAATAGAGGTCAGAATAGGGGATTATATGATACATCAATTAAATTTATAAGTTCAGCATTTCATTTTATTATGGACATGAAACATCACACACTTCTTCCTACATCTAATTAAACTATAGAAAATCATAAATAATCCATGATCTAGGTACAATTAACAATGAATCACTTTATGTATCCTTTTGGCATAATGCAAGGAAATGCATTATTTATCTTGTCTAATATAAATGTATTTATCTAATTCATGTACAATGGTAACATGAACAACCCTATTCATATTTCATGTAATTAATTTTACAACCTTCATACAAGATTCTTAGTCTATACATAGCTTAGTGAAAAGGACTAAGAAAAAACATTACAGTTGGTCTTTCATAATCCACCACTATTCTAACCATTTACGTGGCCATATTATAAACACATAAATTAAAATATTTGGTGGTCCATTATAGACAAGAGAGAATTAATTATTTAAGTATTTGAACATGTATTATAACATTAATTTCCATATTGAATAAAAATAGTATAAAATTTCAAAAACATGACTCATTGTGTTCATTCAATGTAACAATTTAAGGAGTGGCCTGCATAGGCTATATGAAATGAACCTTACAGAATCTTAATTTAAAAATAACTAATCCATTGTAATAGAATGTGACTAGACTAATGTAAGTTCCTATATAATTGCATACACCATCATTTCTAGTACAAAACTAAATATAATGAAAATACTAGCTACAATCAGTACAACTGAGTGTAAAGATTGGTTTTGAAATAAAATAGTGCATATTTATATGAAACAACATGGTAGGTTTCTATAATCAAGTTTTCAAATGTCCAATATACCTTGAAGATATTTAATAGCTACCTTTATCCCAAATTGTCCAAGATAAACCCAACCATCATTGGAATAGACTATTAGGCCTACCCACCCCAACCATTAGCTTTGGAGTGGAAAACCACTTTATAACTAGTAATGTAAACATGAATGAGAGAGAAACTAAGGCTTTTAGGACTTTATCTATAACCCAAACATGAATGAAACCATAAGTCATGATTTACTACAAATTTGACTGTGTTCAGTCCTTTTTTGGAAAATATTACTCTTTCCTATAGGTTTTTAATCAGATATTTCATTGGCTTTAACAATTTTAGATAATTTTTCATGACCTTGTCTAACCTTTTCCATTGTAAAAATTATAAGCTAGGGATTAAAATAGGTTCTCTACAACCTAGTGGACTTAATATCTTTTCCAATTAGAAAGTACACCTTAGTAGAATGAGTTATTTATAGTGTTTACTTAATGCCTAATTATCTTGTTTATCAATACTTGAAATGTGAAACCTTAATCAACTCTAGCTTATCACTATTACATTTATAATTAGTGAAATATTATCTTTGCCATTGTAGGACTTGCAGATGAACTCAGTGAGATAGGTTTATTACTACCTGTAATATCCCTCTTTAAATATTTTTTATGTGAGGTCTATAGGGTTTACCCTAATATATTTTATTACCTATGGTCTAACCATATTTGCCATCATAAGTTCACATTTCACTTTTCAATTCAATTTGTTTACAACCTTGGTATCTAATTTAAAAATGATTAATACATCATGGCCAACCACCTATGAATAGGCCATAGGTATCTGGTATAACTATAGGTCTATAGCCTATACTTATATATATCACTGTGCATGACAAGATTATAAACACCTTAAGGCCAATATTTTCTTTTCACTTCCCTAATGCCACTTAAGTCATCAATTGTTTTTTAACATCTTAGCTTATTAGCTAGGTTTTTGCCTTAGGTTTTTATACAAATACCTACTCGAGTTTTAATATTCATTTTTTGTAAGTATAGATTGTACCTATAATTTAGGGTTTTCCCATGTTCAAATTACCCTGTGCATTGAAGTGGTAGACTAGGTTATACTAATAGGGTATTTATTTATTGCCACTTCTTGGTTAAGTATAATAACAACATAAAAAAAGGTAATAACCTTTCCATATCTTTAAACAAGTTTCCTGCATGTTTCCATTCATAGCAGATCAATCAAAACCTCAGATCTCAGAGTTTAAAGTAAATATAACATTGTTTATCACCACCACTAAGTTCTTTCAAAAGGAAATGTAAAATAATTTACTTATTTGAGATGAGGGTCAATATAATATTCCTATCAAGCCTTGAAACCCTATCCTTTCCTCCTTGCACCATTGGAATTATCTTGTCTTCCCAACCATGACTAGTTTATATCCTTGGAGACAAGAATTAGGTTTGAGAGAAGTGTGCTTGCCACTGTTTCATGAAAAGTGAAACTTAGGAATTTTTAATAGACTTCTCAACTTGAAACCCTATCCTTTCCTCCTTGCACCTTTGGAATTATCTTGTCTTCCCAACCATGACTAGTGTATATCCTTGGAGACAAGAATTAGGTTTGAGAGAAGTGTGCTTACCATTATTTCATGAAAAGTGAAACTTAGGAATTTTTAATAGACTTCTCAACTTCCCATGCAAAATAATTGCATGTTTTCTCAATCATGGATTCATAATAGCCATATATTCCCATGCAAAATGGAACATCATTATATTTTCTTGACCTACTTAACAAATCTTTCACTTTTTAGCGAGTCAACTCCTGGATCTCCTTCTCTTTTTTTCCTTGTTGGCATGATATCCTAGTTTGCCAATATATTTCATGATAGTGAAAACCCTAACCCATGGTTGACCTTTCATTTTATGTGTTTTACTATGACTTCCCCCTCTACTAGGGTTATTTTTTCCCTTTAGGTTTTAAAACCCTTTTTATCTACCTACAATGGGATTTTTAATGTTTCATTTATTTTAAATTTGTAATAAAAAAACCTTGTATTTTATCTTAAATAAATACTGGTAATTTTTAAGACCCCCATTTTTTTATCCATGCCTAATTATCTAAGGGGTGGTGCAATGTAAAACTTACCCAAGATGGGTTAATAAAATAAATCACCATTACTTCTATATTTAATAGAGGAGCAGTCCCACAGTCTTATGCTTTTGAATAGTGGTGGTTTGAAACCAAAATGTAAAACATGTATACCTCACAACATGATATTAGATATGGGTAAAAACATTCTATTAATGTCACATTAAAAGCTTACCAACCTGACTAAAATAACATAATCATATGCATGCCAGGGTAGATATATAATAGCCCAAAAAGGATCTTAGTTCTCTATCATTCCTCATATTTACCTTATTTTTTCCAAAGTGTTTCCCACAACTAAGTCTAGGTATTTGGTGGCCAATCTAGGTGTTGTCAATTTGAGTTGCACCCTTTGAGGAGGTATTTCAAGTCTCCTCACCTAATTGACACAATGGGAACTTTTTAAGGTTGTGGGTGGCCTATGACTAGGAAACCTCTAGAGAGGGTTGGATCCCTTGATGCTACATCTACACTAATACTAAACCTACTCAAATGTCAAGGAAAAGGGAAAGAGAAAGTTAAAATCTAACATAAAATGGGTGATGCACCAAAAATTAGTCTCCTCCACTTCCCTATGACTACACTATGAACTGAAATAAGGCAAAAATTTGATCACACAAATTAAGGATAACTCTCTTAACATAAGTATTTCAATATGAAGTCTATAGTTAATACACTATCCAAGGGATGATCAAGAGGTATAATATAAGACACTCATAAATATTTTCCACACTTAGCATTGCAAAACCATTTGCCACACTACATATAACCTAAAAGAAGACTACCTATTTGTAAAGAGGTGAGAATGAAAAGGATAAATGGGAGGAAGTTCAAGATAATATCACTAACATTAATCACGCAATCTATCAGAAAACACTAGATGCAAGCTTGAGAAGATAGATCTCAGTTAAAATTGACTCCAAAGGCAATGAACAAGTGTTAATTTGAGAAAGGCTTCACCATTATAAATTGGAAGATACTTTTACAACCCATTCAAGGCCAAATATATAGAAGAATGAATGAGAGAGAAGGGGAAGAGACTAATAATCTCATGATTGTTATTTCAATCCTCTTTTTAGTTACAAAATAGAAGTATCTTTTCCCCAAGCATGCCAAGAAGGTGTCATCTTATTTCTCCATACACTAAGACAAGTGTTGGTGGAGTTATCTCTGATGGATGGCATAGAGGATCATCATTGCCTTCCATGACTCACTATCAATCTCTTTGAAACTTATGTTTATTAATTGAGGAGTTACAAGTTACATCTTGACACATGGCCTACTTGGCCTCCTTGGCATATTTCTACACCACCTTGGTTCTTGTAATGCATTTATCATATTGATGAAGATGGGAGTTTGAGGCTTATGCTTCTTCACTAGTGTAATTCTTATCTTGGATTTCCATGGCCCTTATTCATACTTGATAAATTTCTCTCGATATTGTAGGGTATATTTGGCTTCTTAGAGTTCTTCAAGAACATGTTCAACTACAACAAAGTCTCTTATGAGAGACACTTGATATAACTAGCTTCTTAGACTGATCTAGACTTATTTTCTAGGATTATAAAAGGTGAAACATATATTTCCCAAATAATAACATCCCTCACTTCTTGTACAAACATAATATGAAGTGGAAACATATCAATACAAGCTTGAAAGAATGGATAAAATACTACATTTATCTTTGAGAGCTCTCATCACTTTGACAACAATAATTGTTTGTGTGTTCATCTATTCAAACCTATCTTTAGTTATTGTAATGGAATTGATTGTGAATTTTAGATTCATCTCATAGTGGTATTATATGTCTACATGGGTTCTTTAATATTATTATGCCATTAGGTGACCTTAAGAGGGTCTACAAACTTACTTCTCTAGGCAAATAAGAAGATAGTCTTCACAAGGCTTGGTCTCATTACTTGAAGCATGTTATATCACCATGAATATCTCTCATATATATGGTATAAGGTCATTATACCTTTGACCAAACCTGAAAATCCTCTTCAAATGGTTAAGAAGTTTAAACACAACCCAAAGCATGAAATTAGGCCTAAAAAGTGCAATTTAAGACCATTTTCTTGTAATTATCTTCCACACATGCCAAGTATATTGATCCAATGGGTTCCCATGATGATATAATACATAATAAATATGATATAAAGTCATTTATGTTCATTAAAATCATTTAAACAAACATTATTAGTCTTAAATCTCTTTGAGGGCAAAAAATGTAATATTAGGTCTTTATCTTGTTGACATAGTTCATAGAGTTGAGCCCCCTAATGGACTGAAAAAATACATGAATTTGGAGTATAAAAAACTTACCAAAATATCATAACTTCATTATTTCCCATGCATATTCTCAGCCAACTTCCCACGTGAGAAATTTTGCCTTCTCAAGCTTGCAAGCATGTAGGTGTGCATTCTAGAGGACTATTTTCAGAAAAAATACTTTTTTTATTGTCTTTTGGTTTGAAAATATTCATATAGGATTGTTACATGATTCATGATATTTTTTTAAAATGTTTTACCCCCCTTGATTTCCTTAAGCCTTGCTCTAAACCATGGTTGGGGTTTCTTAACAATGTGGTTATTTTAGCCCTAATGGCCTTGTTTTGATGTTTCCTCCCCATATTAAGGAATATAATCAATGTATAAAAATTATTAAATATATCCCACATATTTAATAGTCTTAAAAACCTCAAAATCACATTAAAATGCATAATTTTTCCATAGTTACACTTGCAGCCTATGTGCTCTCTTATAACCCTATCACCCTGCCAAAGTTTGATAGTGGCTCTTATTGATTGGTATATATTACTCACAAGGATTATAAAAACATAAGACATGTTAATTAATGTCCCTCACACCATACATGACCTTATTTAGCTTCATTTTTAACACCAAAATGTATATTCTCTAATCTTCCTATATTCATGCATGTAGGTGCCTATCTAGGCCTAACTTATTACAAACCTATCATAGAATTAGACTCCCATGATTTTTATGACCATTGGATGATCTAAGGGTAAATATTAATTTTTTTTACATGTTAGTTAACCTTCCTCAAGGATAAAATATATAGGTTTTACAAATAAACTTTCAACTCTGCCTATAGACTTGACACAGTTTATTTATGCATGCATGAACACTTGTTCTCTTACCATCTTTACTCATGAATAATATTAAAGTAGGGTTAATTAATTGTTTGAGTTATAAAAATAAATATTAACCTCCTCATAATGAATTACAAATATCAACCTTGGTTTTAAGTATGTTACTTCTCTCTTCATACTTGAAACCTTGCTTAAGAACACTAAACCAATGGCTTTAAGCCTGTCATCTTTAATTTATTGTTGGGGATGATTATGGAGTGTTTTCCCACTCATTATATGATTTATTGATTTTTTATATATCACTTAAACTAATAATAAACCAATATTTTAATGGTTTCTTAAGGATTAAACTTCTATGACATTGTTGTTCTTTTAGGTCTCTACAAGCCTAATATGCCTTCTCCAAAAGATCATGGCTCAAACTAATCACCAAATGACTTGGATAACTTATCCCAATGTTTTAATATGATCACATAATGAAAATATACCTTAATATAAATTTTATATTCAAAATTCCAACAAACACGGTCAATTTTCTCTTTCTAAACCTTTCTTGGTTTAATCTCTATAGGCAATCTTGAACACAGCCCACTAGCATGCATACTCAAGTTGTCTTATCTACCATTTTAACTATGTTGATGATTTTAATAGGTATGAGGTAACTTAAATATTTTTATTATAATTTGATCATATTTTTTAAACCACCTTCATGCATGGAAACATCTCATCATACCAAAACTTTGACTGTCATGCCAAAAAATTGCAAAAATTGAGGTTTCTTGTAATGTGAATCTGATCCAAGGGTTGCAAGTTTTGAATTTAAATTTTTAGTGGTATTTAACACTCTATATTATTATTATCAACCATTGTCTTGCATTCATCAATTTCAAACACACTGTTAAGAGAAGAAAACTAGGGAGTTAGGAGTTTATAGGGTTTTAGAGGTGGTAAACTTTTTAATAATGATTCATAAAGCACAAGCCCCTAGACCCATAAAATTATACCATGTATTCTAATTTAATATGGGTGGTAAAAATCCCCTAATATCACTTGGTCTATTTCCTTTCCTCCTTCATGAAACAAGCTCATGAAATGATTATCCTTGGCTTGCAAGTGACCCGATGGAAATACCAAGTGTTTTTATGCCTTGTTTGAACCTATGTCATTCTTAAGCATGGTTTTGAGCTTGTTGAGGCTGGAAAAAATTTTGTATAAGCTTTAAACCTTTGTTCTACATTCTCTTGGTTGAATATGCTTGAGCAAATGTGAAAACCTACAAATCTCTCCAAAACATGCCTTTTCTTACCATGAAACTTGTCCATTGAGATCAATAACCGATTGTAGCTATGTACTAGGCATAAATTGTAGCTTTTATTGAATGTGTAATGATGATAGTAACGTCTAAAATAATATTTTTTGTCATTTTTCCTACCATTATGCTATATTTAGAGTTGAAATAATGAACAATAAGGTTTCAAAAGTGAGTTATACGTTGGAAAAAAAGGTTTTCACACTTCTTGGCTGGGTGTACAGATAAAAAAGGACATAATATGCCATTTTAAAAGTGTCAAATAACCCAAATTGACTCTTTTGACCTCTATACATTGAATTTTACCTTCACACTTGATGTCTCCTCAAGGGGTTACACTACAAAATTGCAACAAGAAACATAACAAGATAAATGAAACCTTAAAATTTTCAAAATTACCTTAAACTTTGTAAAGTGATTGAATATACAATGTTTCTACCTCACTGTCTTTTTTCCAAATCCACTTATTCACTATGGAGCACCATGCTTCTTGGGAGATCATCACTTCATTATCTTCTTCCATGGATCACCTAAACCTTGACTTTCACAAACTAACCTTAATATTTCAAAAGTTACCTTAAATTTTGTTAAACTATAGTGTAAAAGACCTCATTTAGACTTCTCTACAAGGGAAAATGATGCAATGATCAAGTTTTGGATGGTAGGGGTTGAATTTTGGCCTAGGAGGCCAAAATGTCAACACTAGGCATCTGCAAACCAACCCACAAAACATCAACAATACCTGGTCCAAAAGTAAATTATAAAATTGGTTGTACATAAAATAAACTACTAAATATATATCATAAAACAATAATAATGATAATGCATTAGTATTGTTATAACATAACCAAATTGAATAGATTATGTCTTTAACATTTATTCAAAACTAAATGTTTCACATACTCAAATAACATGATCAAACATCAAACCAAGTATCCTTAATACATTTTTGTGCCTCTTACACTTATTACAATAAAAATATATTCTCAATAATGTAAATGTGACATAATTTCACCAACTCAAATGTGCCTATAATAAAATATGAATGCATGAAAGTAGATCAATGCCTCAATAAATCAATGTGAATATAATAAAATTAAATATTTAAAATTAAAAAATGAGATAAAGAGAAAATATATTTTTTGGTATGAGAAATGCAATGTCACTTGTGAAACTTTGAAATTGAAGTTGAATTACTATAAATTGAAATTGGGTTCATTGACATAATGGGAAAAACCCTACTTCTTGATTAGAGAATAAACACAAGGTAACACTTGGTAACACTTAGTCTAGTTAGTTCAACTAAAATATTTAACTAGAGATATAATACTATGGATACATGTCCCCATTTTGAAGTTATAGATGGTCATGCAAATCACTCATCTCAAAATAAAATGATTAAATATACCATTTGTTATATAGAAAATAAGATTATTTGTTCTAATAAATGAAATTACATCTGTAACACATGTATGTAACTATAGAAAGATGTCATCATATAAGGTTTAATAATAATATGTAACCCCATAATTATATGGCATGTAAGCTTGTAATTAGGATAAGGGATGGGAAAGTGATATGATCCAATGTAACCTATTTCCCCAATATGGACAAGAGATAGCAATAAAATTACCCAATATAGTAACTAAAATATGACTAGGTCTATGGAGGATATCAAGTGGAAGCTCATCATGATATAAAAAATTAGGATCAATAGACATACAATTGAATCATGCCCCCATAATAAATCTATAGTGTTTATATCAATATGGAGAGGTACAAATAATATTCCCACAATTTAAGCACAAAGAGAGATGAGTGATATGCCTCAATGTAATAATGTTCCCCAAGGAGAACAAGATAGAGCAATAAAGCACACAATAGTGGTATGACCTAACATATGCATGGTATAGGTCATGGAAACATAAGAAACAATCCTAGTACACTACATGTAATAGAGTTCATGATCATGTAGACACTCAAATTTAATAATTAAGTTCTTGCTAAAGTTTAAAATTGACAACCTGATGTGGTGACAAAACACTATTCATACAACACTATTCTTAAGTCATTACTTATTGATGAGGTGGTAGACACTATTCATCCTAGTGAGGTGTCACATCACGATTCCTTATTTCTTAGGTGGCATGGGGTGCATTTCTATGGTGTCACATGGAGGTACATGGTGGAGTCTTAACTTGTATAAAGTAGATGCTTTTATTTTTGACCTTGCACATGTGACTAGCCTTTTACTATTCATCAATAGTGTTTCACATGTGAAGGGTGGTGCCAACTTTGGTATAGGAGAATTTATATTATAATTATCACTCCAAGTGTATAACATGGCATATCATTTCCTTGGACCTTACTTCTTTGTCATGTTTCATCCACGTGGGATGTGGGGTGTAGATGTTATGTTGTCTCCATTCTTTCTTCATATTCTATAAATGATTGTATTCATCTTTATTTAGGGAGGTGAGTTTTAGAGAATAGGATTAGTGTGAAGCCTTTGAGTATCCTCCTTGGCATGTTGTCCAAATAATGAGAGTGTGATGACATGCATTGGAGGCATGGCCTTTTGAAATCCTAATGTGTTGTTGATTTAATGAAGATTTCGATAATATTATGAGTTGAATTCATATGTGTTTATGTGTGTTATGAGAGATTGAGAGGATTATATGGATTGTTGAATCCATTATGTGGTTGGAGGCCACATCAACTAGTATTATATCAAGTTCAAATCTTTTTGGGAGGAAAAGATGCTAGGGTACATTCTTGTTTTTTTTTGTAGGTTTTGAAGAGATGAAAAAGAAGAGTGGCAGAGTACCACTAGAGAAAGAGTGGATGAATAAATTGAAGACATTAGATAGGTTGTTTTAGTTGTTGCTGGAAAGATATGAAAAAATTGAGAGTGAAGAGGAAGAAAATATGGTGTGGGAGATGATGAATTCCCCAAAATCAAATATGGTTGCATTGAAGAGAGAGATAGCACATGAAAAAGTAAAGAGTGCAACCATGGAGAGTTGTAGAAAAATAAGGAAGAGAAAAAAGATGATTGTCTTTGAATACAACAAAGATATGTCATGTGAGCATCGCATAATATGAGTCCTCATAAATGAGGGTGAAAATTTTATTTTTATTGAATTAGATGAAGGAAACCCATTATGTGATGATGTGCGTGATTTTGTAGAGTTGAAGGTGGACGGGCCATTGGCAGCCCATAGTGAGAGTGAAGAGCATGAGGAGCATGTTGAAACTGAAGAAGAGGTGTATGTTTCTTGTGAATAAAATTTAGATGAATATGATGTACAAGTATGTGCACATGATGACATGGATAATGATGAATATTGCATCCATGTAGTATGGCATATGGGTGAAGCAAATTTCAGCCATGTGGAGTTGAAAGGAGAGATTGCAACCATGAGGTGTTGTAAGTGGATGGAGAGTGCAACCAAGTGGATTCGCAAGACTATTTTTTATAATCTTTGGATGATATTTTTGTGCAAGAAAGTGCACATGTCGAAGAGAAGATGTAGTTGAATTTGAGATCAGCCATGGTATGTGTAGAAGAACCTGATGTTGCAGATATTGAAGATGAGTTGCAAGTTTACTTGGGAGAAATTTGGATGTGGATATTGTGAAAGATAATACACACAAAGAGAGTTTGATGGATGAGGATATGATATATGATTCATCCTTGAGAGAGGATCTTCAAGTGATGGTGTTCTTTGATGGTATGGATGATCCAACAGGTGGTTGGATGATGAGTGAAGAAAGCCAAGTGGGATTTTGGTGGAGGTGGATGGCTAGTGGTGGGCTTGAGCTCACATGGGATGATGAGATGCATGGTAGATCATCTTAGTAGCGGAGGATGGTTTGTAGTGGGTATAATCCCACATGTGAATCCATTAGGATATGGATATGTTTTTGGTGGAGGAGGATGGTTTCAGTTTATGGTGGGTGTGATCCCACGAGGAAAAAAGGTGGAAGACCAGTTGATGGAAGCTATAAGTGGAGGAAAAAGGAGAACTTGGTGTGTTTTAAGGGGATATTGTGGTCATCAACCTCCATGACCAAAATATTAGTTCTACCACTTTCCCCATCCATGTGATTGATAAATGACATTATCTACCTCAGGTGTCTAATTCAATAGCATCCAAAGAGTTGGGCAATCTTACATCACCCAAAAAATAGAGTGGTGCGCTCATGTGTTCATATGTTCTCATGTGTGTGCCTACAAATCTTGGAGATGAAATCAAGATAACCCATAGGAGCTGAGTTATTTTCAACTAGAGGAGAATGATGTGGTAGAAAAACACTATTCATGCAACACTATTCCTAAGTCACTATTTGTGGATGAGGTGGTAGACACTATTCATCCTAGTGAGGTGTCACAATGATATTCTTGATTACTTAGGTGGCATGGGGTGCATTTTTATGATGTCACAAGGAGGCACATGGTAGTGGCCTAACTTGTCTAAAGTAGATGTTCTTCCATCTGATATTGCACATGTGACTAGCCTTTTATTATTCATCAATAGTGTTTCACATGTGAAGGGTGGCACCAACATTGGTAGAGGAGACTTTGTCTTCAAAAATGATCACTCTAAGTGGATAACATGGCATATCATTTCCTTGGACCTTACTTCTTTGTCATGTTTCATCCGTGTGGGATGTAGGGTGTAGATGTTATGTTTTATCCCTTCTTTCTTCATATTCTATAAATGATTATATTCATTTTTGTTTAGGGAGGTGAGTTTAGGAGAATAAGCTTGGTGTGAAGCCTTTGAGGAGCCTCCTTGTCATGTTATCCAAGTAATGAGAGTGTGATGGCATGCATTGGTGGCATGGCCTTTAGAAATGTTAATGTGTTGTTGATTTAATGAAGATTGTGAGAATATTATGAGTTGAATTCATATGTGTTTATGTATGTTATGAGATATTGAGAGGATTATATGGATTGTTGAATCCATTATGTGGTTGGAGGCCACATCAACTAGTATTATAGCAAGTTAAAATCTTGTTCGGAGGAGAAGATGCAAGGGTGTATACTTGTTTTTTTTATAGGTTTTGAAGATATGAAAAAGAAGAGTGGTAGAGTACCACCAGATAAAGAGTGGATGAATAAATTGAAGACATTGGATAGGTTATTTTAGTTTTTGCTAGAAAAATATGAAAAATGTGAGAGTGAAGAGGAAGAAGAGAAGGTGTGGGAGATGACAAATTTCCTGAAATCAAATGTGGTTGCATTGAAGAGAGAGATATAAGCAATTGAGTCAAATAAACTGGTTGTGGATCTTCTAATGTAGGTATAGTAGTACATACTAGTTTATGCTTAGAGGGATCTAAAATGTGAATAGAAGCAGGTTCTTCTTCATCTTCAGCGTCTTCTGGTTCTTCTTCTTGAACAAATGTCCTGCTACATTCTCCTTCATTTAGATAGGTGTAGAATTCATTAGGAATTTATTCTTCTTCTTTTGCATTCTGTTGATCAAGATCTGAGAAAGGATCAAACTTATTAAAATATGTATAGAATGCCCCATCAAACCTTGAAGATTGGATTTCTAGAGATTGTTCTCTAGAAGTAAACTTGTTCTTTATCCAAGATTCACTTGGTCTAAAAGAACTGGGAAAATGTATAGGAATATTTACAGGGTTATTTATAGATGGTAGCTTGCGAGGCATATTGGGTTGTTTGCCTTTATTATTTCTTCTTCTATCCTTCTGAGGATATTCTTCATGTTCATGATTACATTGAAACATTTATCCCCATGCTTCATATTGTATATTCTCTCTCAGAAATTGAGATCTATTAGATCTATTCCAAGGTCTCTGCATATTTGTAAGAGGATTTTCTAAATCATCTACTAATGATTCCAAGTCTAGTTCATCTTGGAGATCATCATTCTCTTCTTCAGAGACTTGTTCAAAAATGGGTTCAAAAATATCTTCTTGATCATACAAATCTTCTTGCTCATCAATAATATCCCACCTTGTTGTTGCGTTAGAGGAATAGATGGCTTTGATAGCAAGATTTTTGAAAGGGCATTGAGGATCAATATGGCCAAGACTTTTGTAGATATAACAGATAATTTTATTGGAAAGTGGCCATATAGTGTGGTGTTTGTGAATAAAATGGTGTGGTGGAGCATAGGAATATTGGTAAGGAAAAGAATGGTGTTTAAAGGTAAGATGAGTTATGCGTTGCTTCTGATGTTTCTTGGAAGCAACAAACTATCAACATCTAAATGGTGCAGTTTTAGGAAAATTTGCAGCAATGCAAGATGTTTGGTGCTTGTTAAGCTTATGCATGGTTCTAGTGTTAGAAACAAGTTTCATAGCTTGTTGGCATGTAAAATCAATGACATCAAATAGAGACATGCCCGATATGGTGATACCCTTGAGATCAATATACTGGATAACTTTATCAATTAAATGATAACTAGGGACTCAAGAAATTTGATTTTAATAGAATCATCATTAAAGCATTCAACTTCATAGGCCAAAGATCTATATTTCTTAGCACATTGCTCAAACTATTTTAAATCACATAACTACATCTTCATAAGCCATTTACGGCTTTCAATTTCTTTGTTACCTTATAATGGAGCAAACTCATTTATTAACATATGGTACAAAGTGGCAAGAGGATTAGGTTGTTTATGTACATGGAGTGTATATTCTTGTTTAGTCATGGAATTCTACCATTTTTGGGTGATTCCCTATAGATAATTAGATGTAAATAGAGTAGTTGTAGGAGGGTCAAAATTTGCAGCAACACAAATGACTCTCATTAAATTACACCAGGTAGTTATATCATTCAAAGGATTTAAAATATCATCTATATTAAGATACCATGGTTGTAATGGGATTTGGCTTCTTTGCATCATGCTAGTAGTTGGGGATTTTGGCTTTTTGGAGGGATGAACACTACTACCAAAATTAATAGAGGAAGTTCCATAGGCTATTAAACCAGGTACATCTACTTCTTGTACTTCTTCAATTTTAACTTTGTCTTTCTTTTCTTTGGTAACCAACCAATCTAGGCTATATTATAAAGAAGACAATTTAGAATCAATATCATTCAACTGATTATTGAAGACTATGAGGGATTAATGGATTATATTGACCTTGTTAGAAGTAGGGTGTACATAATTCAAGGTTTGATCTGCATAGGTTTGAATCTCATTACAGTTTTTCCTGATATGCTAGGCATGGTCTTCAATAATAGGAAGTCTAGCCAAAGAATTTATTATATATAGAACATCTTTACACAAATCATCAAAATTTTCTAAAAAATGAGAATTGAATCTAGAAACATAATTTCTATGTTTGAATTCATTAGATGGCTCGGGATCAGTTCCTGTTCATTGGAAAGCAGTTTAAAAATAAATGGTAGTTCCTTCTGACTGGTTGTATACTCCTTGATGAGGAGGCCATCATCCTCCTTTATACAGAGTAAGTTTATCCTCTGTGTAAAATTCAAGAGTCTTTTCTCTAGGAAGACTCATAAAAGTATGGGGTAAATCATTGGGATCTGGTCCCTAATTTATAGGTTCATCTTCAAACAAGATTTCTCCTTTTCAAATAGCTCTTCTAGAGGATGAATATGCTTCACTTTTCCTAAGAGAGGAAGATCTAGATTCAAAATAATTAAATGAAAGGGACCTTGGGAGAATATTTATATATTGACCATCTGTATCATGAATCTTTGATTCTCCTTTCATTTTGGGAGCTATGGCTTTTAACCAGTCTAATTTCCATGATGGAGGTATGTCTATGGATGCTATATGACCTTTTTGGAGTTGGACAGTGCCACTAAGCCTTCTAGCATATGGAAAATTTTCTAAATTTTTTGGATGTTTATTATTTGTAATACTATACAGGATAGTAATATTTATAGAGGCATACTTAAATTCTCCAAACATGTCTAAACCATAAATAGAAGAAACTATTCCTTAATAATCTAAAGAACCATAATTTAATTCATTGTAACCTTTATCACATATAGCAACAAACCAATTTGAAACATGTTCATAATAGATAACACCATAATTTAGTTTATAAATACTAGACAATTGATAGGCATGAACAAAACTATTTTGTCGATGATCACACAAAGATAGGTACATGACTGGTTTTATGTTACTAGGTATGAGAGGAGTAACATATACATGGATTAAACCAAAATGGAAAAACTTTACATCTTTATGAGATCTTATATACTCTATCTCCTCAGGAGGTAATAATGGAAGAAGAGTTGTTTGAAAAGATTTTCCTAGTTTATATGTAAGAGCAAGTTCTACAGATTTAATATGAGGATAGATAAAAGACATAAACATGGTATTATACACAACTTTAGACTTAATTAACTTAGAATTTTTATAGACATTTTTAGCCTTTACTATTGGAGGTTTAAACAACTGAAAAGATCCTTCTAAATGATTTTTGGTAACTTCAATCTCAGGATTTTTAGGAAGTCGGTCAGGAACAATAGATGGGAGCTCATAAGATCCTTCTAAAGCAGCTTCATTCAAAATTTCATAAGCATTAGCAACATATTGAGCCTTTTCAAATTCTATTTTCAACTTGAGAAAGTTTTGAAAGTGAGGACTATCTGATAAGGGTAAGATTTGCAGAGATAAAATGCCCTATAAGCAAATGATATAGATGGGAAAAGACTTGATGTAATATATTACCAAAGACAAATAATAAAGCAAGAATCAATCTTAAAGCTTACTTAGAAAATGAAGCTAGACTTACAAAATATAGATGATTGGATGGCTCTAATACCAATATTTTTATCTCATCAATAGATGGTAACTCCTTACAGAAAACCATAACTTTTTATCTCATCAGTAGATGGTAGCTCCTTAAAAAAAACCCGTAGCCATTTGGCCCCTACCTACTGTTGCATGGTTTTTGTAAAGCATTGCCATCTACTGATGAGATAAAAAGATATGGTTTTCTATAAGGATCCATCATCCACTGATGAGATAAAAAGATTAGCCACATGGAAAAGTAAAGAGTGCAACCATGGAGAGTTGTATAAAAAGAAGGAAGAGAAGATGATGATTGTCTTTGAATACAACAAGGAGATGTCATGTGATCATCCCAGAGGAGAAGGAGTTCTCATAAAGGAGGATGAATTTGTTATTTTTATTGAACCAGATGAAGGAGACCCATTATGTGATGATGGGCATGATTTTTTAGATTTGAAGGTGGACGGGCCATTGGCAGCCCATAATGAGAGTCAAGAGCATGAGGAGCATTTTGAAATTGAAGAAGAGGTGTATGTTTCTTTTGAATAAACTTTGGATGAAGATGATGTGAAAGTATGTGCACATGATGACATGCAAAATGATGAAGATTTCATCCATGTAGTATGGCATATGGGTGAATAAAATTTCATCGATGTGGAGTTGCAAGGAGAGATTGCATCCATGAAGTCTTGTAAGTGGATGGAGAGTGCAACCAAGTGGAGATGCATGATTGTTTTGTAAAATCTTTGGATGATATTTTTGTGCAAGAGAGTGTACATGTGGAAGAGAAGATAAAATTGAGTTTGAGATCAGCCATGGTATGTGTGGAAGAACTTGATGTTGTAGGTATTGAAGATGAGTTACAAGTTTACTTGGGATAAATTTGGATGTGGATGTTGTGCAAGATAATGCATACAAAGAGAATTTGATGGATGAAGAGATGATAGATGATGCATACATGAGAAAGGATCTTCAAGTGATGGTGTTTTTTGATAGTATGGATGATCCAATAGGTGGTTGGATGATGAGTGAAGAAATCCAGGTGGGCTTTTAGTGGAGGTGGATGGCTAGTGGTGAGCTTGAGCTCACATGAGATGATGAGATGCATGGTAGATCATCTTAGTAGAGGAAGAATGGTTTGTAGTGGCTGCAATCCCACATGTGAATCCATTGTGATATGGATATGTTTTTCATGGAGGAGGATGGTTTCACTTTATGGTGGGTTTGATCCCATGAGGGAAAGAGGTGGAAGACCAATAGGTAGAAGTTGAAAGTGAAGGAGGAAAAAGGAGAACTTAGTGTGTTGTAAGGGGATATTGTGGTCATCAACCTCCATGACCAAAAGATTGATTCTACCACTTTCCCCATCCATGCAATTGATAAATCACATTATCTACCTCAGGTGTCTAATGCAAGAGCATCCAAGGGATTGGGAAATCTTGCATAACCAGAAAAATAGAGTGGTGTGTTTATGTGCTCGTGTGTTCGTGTGTGTGTGCCTACAAAGCTTGGAGATACAATCAGGTTAACTCACAGGAGCTAATTTGTTTTCAATCAGAGGATAATGATGTGGTGGCAAAACAATATTCATGCATCACTATTCCTAATTCACTATTTGTTGATGAGGTGGTAGACACTATTCATCTTGGTGAGTTGTCACAACGCTATTCTTGATTACTTAGGTGGAATGGGGTGCATTTCTATGGTGTCAAAAAGAAGCACATGGTAGTGGCCTAGCTTGTCTAAAGTAGATGCTCTTCCTTTTGATATTACACATGTGACTAGCCTTTTATTATTCATTAATAGTGTTTCACATGTGAAGGGTATGCCAGCTTTGGTAGAGGAGACTTTGTCTTTAGAAATGATGACTCCAAGTGGAAAACATGGCGTATCATTTCCTTGGACCTTACTTATTTGTCATGTTTCATCCATGTGGGATGTAGGGCATAGATGTTATGTTTTCTCCCTTCTTTCTTCATATTCTATAAATGATTGTATTCATCTTTGTTTAGGGAGGCGAGTTTGGGATAATAGGCTTGGTGTGAAGCCTTTGAGGAGCCTCCTTGGCATGTTATCCAAGTAATGAGAGTGTGATGGCATACATTGGTGGCATGGCCTTTTGAAATTTTAATGTGTTGTTGATTTGATGATTATTATGAGTTAAATTCATATGTGTTTATGTGTGTTATAAGCGATTGAGAGGACTCTATGGATTGTTGAATCCATTATGTGGTTAGAGGCCACATCAACTAGTATTATATCAAGTTTAAATCTTGTTGGGAGGAGAAGATGCTATGGTGCATTCTTGTTTTTTTTGTAGGTTTTGAAGAAATGAAAAAGAGAGTGGCAGAGTACCACCAGATAAAGAGTAGATGAATAAATTGAAGACATTGGGTATGTTATTGTAGTTGTTTTTGGAAAGATATGAAAAATGTGAGAGTGAAGAGGAAGAAGAGATGGTGTGGGAGATGATGAATTCCCTGAAATCAAAGGTGATTGCATTGAAGAGAGAGAGATAGCCACATGGAAAAGTAAAGAGTGCAACCATTGAGAGTTTTAGAAAAAGAAGAAAGAGAAGAAGATGATTGTCTTTGAATAAAATAAGGAGATGTCATGTGAGCATACCATAGGAGGAGTCCTCATAAAGGAGGATGAAAATGTTATTTTTATTGAACCAAATGAAGGAAACCCATTATGTGATGATGGGCAAGATTTTTTAGAGTTGAAGGTAGATGGGCCATTGACAACCCATAATGAGAGTGAAGAACATGAGGAGCATGTTGAAATTGAAGAAGAGGTGTATGTTTCTTGTGAAGAAACTTTGGATGAATATTATGTGCAAGTATGTGCACATGATGACATAGATAATGATAAATATTGCATCCATGTAGTATGGCATATGGGTGAAGAAAATTTCATCCATGTGGAGTTGCAAGGAGAGATTTCAGCCATGAAGTGTTGTAAGTGGATGGAGAGTGCAACCAAGTGGAGTTACAAGATTGTTTTGTAGAAGCTTTGGATGAGATTTTTGTGCAAGAGAGTGCACATGTGGAAGAGAAGATGTAGTTGAGTTTGAGATCAGCCATGGTATGTGTGCAATAACCTGATGTTTTAGGTGTTGAAGATGAGTTGCATGTTTACTTGGGAGAAATTTGGATGTGGATGTTGTGTAAGATAATGCACACAAAGAGAGTTTGATAGATGAGGATATGATATATGATGCATCCATGAGAGAGGATCTTCAAATGATGGTGTTTTTTGATGGTATGGATGATCCAATAGGTGGTTGGATGATGAGTGAAGAAATCCAGGTGGGCTTTTGGTGGAGGTGGATGGCTAGTGGTGGGCTTGAGCTCACATAGGATGACGAGATGCATGGCAGATCATCTTAGTGGGTGAAATCCCACATGTGAATCCATTGGGATATGGATATGTTTTTAGTGGAGGATAGATTCAGTTTATGGTGGGTGTGATCCCACGAGGAAAAGAGGTGTAAGACCAGTAGGTAGAAGTTAGAAGTGGAGGAGGAAAAAGAAGAACTTGGTTTGTTATAAGGGGATATTGTGTTCATCAACCTCCATGACCAAAAGATTTATTCTACCACTTTCCTCATCCATGCAATTGAGAAATCACATTATCTATCTCAGGTTTCTAATGTAAGAGCATTTAAGGGGTTGGGAAATCCTGCATCACCCAAAAAATAGAGTGGTGTGTTCGTGTGCTCGTGTGTGTGTGTGCCTACAAAGCTTGGAGATATAATCAGGACAACTTGCAAGAGTTGAGTTGTTTTCAACCAGAGAAGAATGATGTGGTGGCAAAACACTATTCATGTAGCACTATTCCTAAGTCACTATTTGTTGATGAGGTGGTAGACATTATTTATCCTAGTGAGGTGTCACAACATTATTCTTAATTACTTAGGTGTTATGGGGTGCATTTATATGGTGTCACAAGGAGGCACATGTTAGTGGCCTAACTTGTCTAAAGTATATGCTCTTCCTTTTGATATTGCACATGTGACTAGCCTTTTATTATTCATCAGTAGTGTTTCACATGTGAAGGGTGGTTCCAACTTTGGTAGAGAAGACTTTATATTTAGAAATGATCACTCCAAGTGGACAACATGGTGTATCATTTCCTTGGACCTTACTTCTTTGTCATGTTTTATCCATGTGGGATGTAGGGCGTAGATGTTATGTTTTCTCCCTTTTTTCTTCATATTATATAAATGATTGTATTCATATTTGTTTAGGGAGTTGAGTTTGAGAGAATAGGCTTGGTGTGAAGCCTTTGAGGAGCCTCCTTGACATGTTATTCAAGTAATGAGAGTGTGATGGCATGCATTGGTGGCATGGCTTTTTAAAATTTTAATGTGTTGTTGATTTAATGAAGATTGTGAGAATATTATGCATTGAATTCATATGTTTTTATGTGTGTTATGAGAGATTGAGAGGATTATATGGATTTTTGAATCCATTATGTGTTGGAGGCCACATCACATTTTTATCTACTTGTTCTATTCATCATTCCATTATCTCACAATCTCTATGAGAGACTTCACTGTTCTACTTATTCCCTTGAAAATATTGGAAACATCTTTTAGATGTCCCTATTCTTATTAGATTTTTACAACCAAATTTTTGCAGTCTCTATCCTTCAAGGACATGACCACACTAGGTAGACAAGGCTGTAGTGCAACCTTTTTCAATAGAGTGGGCTTGTCCCCCATACTCCAACGATAACTTTTAGAATTTGATACATGTTGCATTACCCCTCCTATGTTTTTAGTAAGGTTGGTTAATAGAAATATTTAAAACATCCCTCTATATAAGCACATCAAGGTCATTTAATACAATATAGCAATCACTTGGTAATTATACTTCATATTGAGCAAAAGATCACTAGTCTTTTTAATTCCAATTCTACTTTATTCTAACAGTCATAGGCTGAGTCTATTTAGTCATTTTATTGCAGGTTAATGACACTCATTATCAAACATTCTAGTCAATATATGTAGTTGCATTCAATTAACAAATATCAATATTCACACACTTAATCTAAGAGGGAGATCTTCATTGGCATGAGGCCCTTTTGGGATATGTAGACAACACTTAGATTATGCGAGGTTTTTTAGGATAGCTCAACTATTCCCATTGCCTGATTCCCCCTTTGTATTTTCTCTCCATTTGATTTATTGTGTATTATTTAGGGTTTCAATTTTGTATGTTTTTTGTGTCAAATATATACCTGCATGTTATCAATAGATCTTCTGAGATAGCCACAGGTGCTCACATAAAAAAATCAATCAAATAGTCAACTAGGACATATTCATAGTCAATAGACAAAGATACAATGTGCCCCTGTCAAATTTTAATACACTTTTCTATCAACATTAGTGGAATTTTATAATACGCTTTAATTGTAAAGTGCAAATAAGGGTATGAAAAAATCAGTCAATATTTTCTAAGATAAAAGACTATGCTAGCAAAAATGACAAATCAAATGGATAATAATGAGCTCTAAGATATCTTCACTCAAATTTTACTATCTCCACTTCAAGATCCTATTATGTTTAATAAAGTCATATCTTTTGATGAGATATGCCATACATTTAAAGAGCATGAGGTAAAATTGATTACTTTGAACATACTCAAGTATACTTCAAATGCTCCTTATACTTCAAATGTTAAGTTTCAAATCAATCCAAATTATAAGATCAAATCCAATGAAAGCAAGAATGAAGGGAAGATTACACTTATGACTATCTCAAAACCAACACAAAAGCTTCAATTACAAGCTCCACCAATGAGGCAATCTTTAATATTACCATCACCTCCTCGTGTATTATTTAAAAAGCTACTCGAATGCAATATCATCTCTCTTATCCCACCAATGGAAGTAGATATATTTATGCCACAATATATAAATTTTGATAGTAATGCATATTATGACTACCATAGATGTATTGGGCACTTCACAAATAAATGTTTCAAGCTCAAACACAAGATTCAAGATCTTATTGATGAGAACCTTATTGATATTGACACACCTACCGAATAGGTTAAGCCACAAGCAAATGATCATTCAAATCTTAAAATGTAGAAAGATCCTATTTAAAAATAATGAAGAAATAAATAATGAGGATAATTCTAAATTACATTATCCATACAATTTTCATCCTTCTCCTTGTACATATGGGCATCCACTTGATAACATAATTGGTATAAATACAAACAAGCAAACATCATGTCTTATGATTACATTTGATGATAGTGATGTTGATGATAATGATTCAAATAGACATGCACTCTTTATTTGAGCATACATTGGCAAAAAATCTATACATAGTATTATGATAGACAATGGATCAAGTGAAAATGTGTGCACCATAACACTCCTCTATTCTCTTAGGTATACAAAGCAAGATTTACAAGATACTTCCAATGTTGTCAAAGCAGTTGATGGTCATAGACAAGATAATCTTGGGCATATAGTACAACCTTTACAAGTGGGACGTCTCATAGTACCCAACACATTATTAACTCTACCAAAGACATGGGTCTTGATATGCTATTAGGACACCCTTTGATACAAAACATTAGAGTAGTACCTTCTACAATGCATAAATTTCTCAAATATATTCATAGTAATCAAATGGTCAAAATTGTAAGAATCCAATATAAAATTATTTGGAATCAATGATATTTTATCTTGGTTGACACATACATTGAGTAACATGGTAATGAAATAATCTACATAACTATTCAATAACATGATTTGCATATTACAAAATCAGTTTTTCCATCCATTATTGAGCACAAGCATATTACAGAATCATTTTCTCCATTCACTTATGAAGATGATATAGTTACACATGAGCATAATCACTTAGTTCTGAAGATCATGGTACATCCTCCTAAGCATAAAATGGCACATAAAAGGAGGTCTTTATCTCCTAAAGCACAACACGGTATTTAGAATTCTTCATGACAAGTATAGGTAGTTACATCTTTTCCTACTATATAGGTGGATACAAGTTTACATGGGTATATGAGTAGTGATTCAGATGGTTATATTCACATTTTGTAGACAAAAACGTGAATGACATATTCAAAATGCATGGTTAGTAGTTAAATTGGTATAATGATTAAAGGTTTATAACACTATTATTTTTTAAGAAAGAGTACTAAATATACATGTTTTAGTTATATCATACAAATTAAGGATAAGTATATTATGGTAAGCTTCACAATAAGTTATTTAAAATTATACATTTATCAGTTAGAAAATAAATTTATATTGTTGTTATATAAGTTACATCAAGTTGTAAGTTGTAAATAAATATGCATTAAATATAATACAAGTAAAAACATGTCACAAATGAATATACAATAGAAATGATGTTAGGAATAAAAATAAAGAGAAAATTAGTTTGAAAATAGAGTGATGATGTGTGGTAATGAACATAAGGGTGGAATGAGTGATGGAGTGCATCTCGGAGGGATTTTTAGAAAAGATTTTGGGAGGGGCTTCCCTAGAAGAGATCAGGATGTTTGAGAGACTAATGGATATGTTGATGGAAAGTGAAGAAAAAAACTAGATGAACATATTTTTAAATAACAGGGCAGATAGGGAGTAGAAAAAGAATTCATAAATGGCTTTAGGTATTGGAATGAAAAATAGGTAGACTATATATTCTAGGAGACAAATTGAAGACCCTAGGGTGGCTAATAAGGTAGATGAAAACATAACTTAAGACCTTTCAACATATGAGTGGGGGAAGATGAGCCAAAGAGAATTTACGATAACAACCAGACATAGGACGGTCTTCCTGAAAACATTGTGAACATGGATGGTAGAAAACTAAGCGTGGATCTTCCTGACTTAGGTAATAAGGTATTTTGTTATAAACTTCCATGGGTAGATAGAGTGGCTGGGAAGAAAATAGAGGGTGGTACTGTTGAGACCCAGGGTTTGAATGCCATAGTGGACGAAGTGGCAGTTTGTTTATGAATATGTGATTCAGTTGTAGATTGATGTCAGCGTAGATGGTAAAATGCCTTGATTAGAAATTTTTAGAGAAGAAGACCCAATATTGATACCTTCAACTATTGGGCTAATAGGAAGTGTAATCCTAAAGGAGAGGTTGAAATCTCAACCTTGATTAAATATTTTTTTCTTATTTCCTTATCTACTCAAGAGGATTGTTATTTGGTGTTGTTAGGAGGCCCTTGGTTCCTATAGAAATCTTGTTTATCCCTTTAAAAATGGAACCCAAGAGTGGAACTAAAAAATGAAAATTTTAACCAACTTCGAATTTGGGATAAACTCTCAGGTCTCCCACTGGAATTTTGGGAAGAAGAGGTTTTGAAGGGTATTACAAATGCATTTGGTCAATTTCTCACCTAGATCATGTAACTAAATCTAGGAGAAGATTATTATTTTTTAGATTTTGTGACATTTTTTTATGTACAAGGAGCTTCCAACCTTTATCAAGCTAATGTCAAAATATAGAGAGGTTCCAGAAGATAGAATATGAAAAATTGCCTTCATTTTTCTCAATGTGTTAGAAATTAGGATATGAATTGATTTCCTATCTGATTAGTAAGCATGTAAATTATAATTAGAAGAGAAAGGAGGGCCTCAATAATCCCATTGCATCTAAATATGTAGGAGTAGACACAAACCATAGGAAAAAAGAATAGGTAGAACTAGTCAAAGTTTAGGATGAAGAGCTAAAAGTAGTTATATCAACTGATAAGGAAGAAAAAATTGAGGGGATGGTTGAAGGTGGGACTAGGAGTTTAAATATAAATAACCTAAGGCATCCTAAGGAAAATAGAGTTTGAATATAGATAACCTAAGGCATCATGAGGAAAATAGAGGTTACACTGAGTTTACAATGATGGAGAAGGGGAAAGATCTAAAAGTTCATGGGGATGGGAAGTTTGATGAGTTAGAAGACCATAAACAAGATCGTTATGAGTAGAAAAAAGGTGGATTAGAGCTCCATTGATAGAGGAGTAAGAAACTATTTATCTTAAGGATGGAGAGATCAGAGTCCTAGAAGTTCAAGATGAAGATCAACAACAAAAAGGAGAGGAAATAATCCATACCATTAGTTCAATGAAACAAATAAAAAATTAAATGTTGACCACTAAGATAGAAGGTAGGAAGCTGAGGATTCTTGATTTTTGTTGACACAGTGGATTGCACTCGGGGGCAGGATGCCTAGCTCCTACCTTTCCACACACAACAATGGAAACTCCCCTCTCGCCTGTGGGACCGGCGAAGCTAGAGGGGAGAGTCTCTAGATAAGGGCTAGCTCCCTCTGATGTATCTTTTAGGCCCTGGTTTCTCCTACTGATAACAAATAAAGTGAAAAAAAGGGGGGGGGAATGAAAAGGGAGAGAGAGATGCTGAAAATAGAACCTAAGCCTAAAAATAAAAAGGTGATACACCAGAAAATGCGACCCACCTAGCACGAAAATACACTTTTCACCAAAAAGAAGCACCCATACAATTCATCTAAATTGGGAAAGCTCTTCTGTAATAGTCAGCTAGGGGTCCGTGGAAATACAGGGAGGAAGACACTACCAGAGGCGTCCTTAGACACACTTATGGCAGCCTATTCACAGGCACCTACATTCCCCTGTAGACACTTCTGGCAAACCTGCAGAAAAGAGACTCCACAATGCACTAGACATGTTGTAATCAATCTATGAGAAGCATGAAAGACAATGACTTAACACTAAAGAAGAAAACGAACATATACTTTAAAGTGTAAGTCCAGATAGAGGTAAAACTGCTAAGTCCTAATTCAAGGTAAAAACTGGTAGAGCTCTGCCTTACAAGCCCAAGAGATTTTTGGGCAGAGTTTTGCCTTAAGGCTAAGAGAGTGGGATCCTTCTCAAATGAGAAATTTTATAGTATATAGAAAGAGGAAGAGAACTTGGCATTTTTTGGGAAAGATTTTGGCACACTTTTTGCAAGCCGGCCCATGTGCGCTCTGAGCCTTGGGAAGAGGGAGCCGTTTGATTGTCGGTTCCTGCTTTGACTTTGGCATTCCACATTAATGAGGAAAACATGGCCATGCCTCTTTGCTGTAAATAGGCTGCTCTTTTCAAGGCATTTTCATGGCTTGTCTGCTTATAAATGTAAACTAGAATAAAAAATAGGCTGCACCATTTGGTGACCATATGGCAATAACTTGCCTCCTCTTTGCCACTTGAACAGCTTTGTCTCTTTCTGCACCTTGTCTTCTTCCTGCTTTGTCTCCTTCTGCTCTTTCAGCCCTCGAGGGTGATCTTCTTGCGACTCACTGCGTTCCTTGGGCTCTTTTCATGGTTGGCGCTCAGGCAATTCAAAAGTAAACAGCTATTTCATTGTCTTAAATGTTCATGCAGCCATCACCTTGAAATTGAATACCCAATGACTAGTTTGTCCCCTTAAAATTGATGGCTTTCGGGATGTCACCATCCTTGGCAAATTCCATCAGGTCCTTTTCTGTGGGGTTTTTCTCGCGGACAATTTTCTCGTAGACAAAAAGTCTGTGAGAATTGTCTCAGTCTTTTGCTATTCCTTTGGGTTCTTTGGCTTTTTCCTCTCCTGCGGCCTCCCCAAATTTCTTCAAACTTTTTATGTGAATGAATTCCTTCAGACAAAAAGTCTGAAAGAATTCATCCTTAAACAAAATTTTGAAAAACTTACCCTTTGCAGCTATCTTTCCTTTGAAGTGCTTCCTACCCTCTGCAAGGGCTCCTGAACCCAGAACTACCCTCCACAAGGGCACTTGTCCTTCAACTTTAAGATGCTCCCTTGAACCAAGCTATTAAACTGACTGATTGAACCAAAAATGGTTCAACGGTTTAACACTGCACGCCATTCGCTTGAACTGTGCCACTTTAAAACAAGCCTTTGAACTTTTCTCGTTGAACCGCTCCTTTGAACCAACCGTTAAACCAATCCATTGAACCGGTTCAACAATTCAAGCATTTATTGAACCAAGTGATTGAACTAAGCATTGAACCAAGCTTGTTGAACCGTTCGATGAACTGAGTGATTGAACCATCTAATTGAACCGAAGTGATTGAACCAACGCATTAAACCAAGCCAAAGCGTTGAACCAATTGAATTGAACCAAGGCCGATGAACTTGAGCTTTGAACCAAAGCGTTGAACTTAAACCATTGAACTCAGTTGATGAACTTGTCGATCTAACCAAGGCATTAAACCGGTTCAATGGTTCAATAATGCCAACCTTCCTTGTGAATTTCTTCAGACAAGAGCCCAAAGAAGCCCTGTAAAACCCAGCACTCTCTGAACTGATTCTTCATGCACCAAAAGACTAACCTGTAGAGTCTGTAGAAAAACTTCTTTGCAAAACCCGTAGAAACTTCACCTGCAGAGTCCGTAGAAATAGACCTACAGAGTCTTTAGAAATAAACCTGCAGAGTCCGTAGAAATGGACCTGTAGAGTCTGTAGAAATGGATAGATTCATGCAAAATCAAAAAATGAAATGGCCTAGAATAGCAGGGATAGAAGGGGACTAATTTTTGGCCTATTGGGCAAAAAATTGGTTAACAAATTAGCGACTCCCAGGGGAAGCATGCATGCTATGCTTAGAGACCAGTTGCCTTCTAGTCCATTAGGCACGGGGTCAGAATGCAGCTTTGAAGAAAGGTTAGCAATAGCTAGAAAGATCCAAGAATCAAACATGAACCCTTTTACCCCAGACATAGGGGAAAGAACACACAAGACTAAAAACACCACTGTGCAAACTACACTTAGGGAAAGCAGGAAAGACAATTGAAAGAAAACTACTATGTACAACTAACCAAGTGTATTTGCTTCCCTCCTGGATCAAAGGGAAAACTTCTTAAGTCCCCTTCCTAGCAAGAAGACTTATGGTGCCAGATAAGTGGTTGAATAAAAAGGAGATTTGGTGACCTACTCCTCTTCCCTGTCACCTTGATTGGCCTGCATCTGAGTGGATCAGATTCAAACATGCTTCCAACATACATGTATTCTCCTTGTTCCTAGAAGCTTATTGAATGTTGGCTCTTCATGCTAGTGCATTTTACCAAGAAATCAATGGTTGTTGGCTCATCACCATAAGCCCTTTGATATGTATAGCTCCCTTGTAGTGCATCATGATCTGACCTGTTTCCTTCTGCTTCATTGAAGACTCTATCAGACTCATCCTCTGCTTCCTCTTGGCCTTCTTGAAGAATGGTGACTATGGTGATGTCTGAAATGGACTCACAAAATGATTGCTCATCCCACAGAACATCACCTCTCTGTTTAAAACTTTCTTCTTCAAAATTTTCCTCAAGGAAGACAGACCTCTCCTTTTCCTCCTCAAAGATCAAGATCTCTAGATGTTCAAAGATATCCTCCTGATCCTCCTCCAACTCAGGCTCCTTAGCATAGTGGTCTTCCTCATCGAAGCAACAGGGAAGTTCATCAAACAGAGGGGAAGAGAGCTCACCATGCTTATGTTCCTCCTCATATTGCTGAAACATCCGCATGTATGCATGCCCTGTGTCTTCTCCATTGTTGATGAGGTCTTCACAAGGACAATTGATGATGATTTCTTCTTCATTATCGCTCATGATAGCCTCTTGAAGAACTGCAAATTGGATCTTTTCTTCCTCACTCACCTCCTGCAGAACAGGTTCCTCCTTGAGAAGGGATGAAGTGGAAAAAACATGTGGAAGAGGAGGCAGTCCTTGAGCTAGAATCGAATGATTCTCCTCCTTCCATCTTGCTAGCACTTCATCAATATCAGGTGTGGCTTGATAGCTCTCTTGGGGATGTGTAGATGGGGTGTGTTCAGACATGGAATGTGTCGTTGGGTCTGAACCGTCCATCACACCTTGGCTGAGGAATCTCTCTCTGGATTCCAACTCTGTAATTCTTCTGGCTATATCCTCTTGGAAATGCCTTTCTTGGAGGTCACCAACATTATCATGAGCAAGGGAACCCTCATTCTCTTTAAGGTTTTGAGAAAAACCTTTCTTCTCCTCCTTCCTGCCACATGATTCTACTATGTTCTTCTAGTTCAGGATCTCAGAGTTGGAATTTTGCTCCTGTGAACAAGCAGCAACTTTGTTTTCTCCAAGGTTCTGGGGCTCCTCCACAAGGTCTGTAAGTTCTATCTCTCTTTCACAAAGCAGTCTCATCCTAGCCTCTAAATCTTCAATTTGCTTAGCTAGATTATCTTGAAAGCGTCTTTCTTGGAGGTCACCAGCATCATTATGTTGAGTAAGATCAGTTTTGAGAGAGATGTGTTGGTTCATAAAGTTCCCCCCAAAAGAAGATTGACGATCTAAGGAGTTTAGAAGGTTCATCTCCATGGGAGGTTGTTCTAGTTCCCTTTGATGATTGAAGGCTAGGCATACAGGGTCAAGAGCAGGGTTGATTGATGCATCAAATGAGTTGGAGTGAGAAAGTGCCATCTGATAAAAAGGATTTGGTGTAAAAGAGGGGGCTTTCTTTAGGATAGGAGGGGGCGCGCAAGGCTAACTGCCTTGCATGAATGGATTCCTCCACTTTGCTACCTCCTCATCCATGGATTGCAAGGCCTAAGCTTGCATGAACAAACATGCCTCTTTGTACATCAGGTCCTACTGATAACCATACTGCTCATCCAGTCTATCTATTTCCATTACCTACTTCTCTAACTCCAGTGCCACCTCCCTTATCATTGAAGGGCAACTAGGAGAGCTTCTTGAGGTGAGTCCCTGAATATCTTGAGTTTGATCGAAGTGATATGAAGGAAAACAAGGTCCATGATTCTGTGCAAAGGAGTTATACATACAAAAATAAGATTTTTGATGGCACTTGGACTGCTTAACCAGCTAATTCAACTCAGATTCGCCATTGGTGTTGATGCAAAAGCCTCCAAAGGTTAGTTGGTTGAAGAACACACCAAAAATTCTTCAACTCTTTGGACAAAACCTATCCTAGTTGGTCCCACCGGGTGTGCCAAAAATTATTGACGCAGTGGATTGCACCCAAGGGTAGGACGCCTAGCTCCTACCTTTCCACACGCAACAATGGAAACTCCCCTCTCACCTGTGGGACCGACGAAGCTGAAGGGGAGAGTCTCTAGATAAGGGCTAGTTCCCTCTGATGTATCTTTTAGGCCCTAGTTTCTCCTACTGCTAACAAATAAAGTGAAAAAAAAGGGGGGATGAAAAGGGAGAGAGAGACGTTGAAAACATAACCTAAGCCTAAAAATAAAAAGGTGATACACCAAAAAATGCGACCCACCTAGCCTAAAAATACACTTTTCACCAAAAAGAAGTGCCCATACACTTCATCTGAATTGGGAAAGCTCTTTTGCAATAGTCAGCTAGGGGTCCGTGGAAATACAGGGAGGAAGACACTACCAGAGGCATCTTCAGACACACTTATGGCAGCCTATTCATAGGCACCTACATTCCCCTGTAGACACTTTTGGCAAACCTGCAGAAAAGAGACTCCACAATGCACTAGACATGTTGTAATCAATCTGTGAGAAGCATGAAAGACAATGACTTAACACAAAAGGAAGAAAATAAACATATACTTTAAAGTGCAAGTCCAGATAGAGATAAAACTGCTAAGTCCTGATTCAAAGTAAAAACTGGCAAAGCTCTGCCTTACAAGCCCAAGAGATTTTTAAGCAGAGTTTTGCCTTAAGGCTAAGAGAGTGGGATCCTTCTCAAATGAGAAATTTTACAATATATAGAAAGAGGAAGAGAACTTGGTGTTTTTTGAGAAAGATTTTGGCACTCTTTTTGCAAGCTGGTCCATGTGCGCTCTAAGCCTTAGGAAGAGGGATCCATTTGATTGTGGGTTCCTGCTTTGACTTTGGCATTCCACATTAATGAGGAAAACATGGCCACACCTCTTTGTTGCACATAGGCTGCTCTTTTCAAGGCATTTGCACGGCTTGTCTGCTTATAAATGTAAACTGGAAGAAAAAATAGGTTGCATCATTTGGTGACCATCTGGAAATAACTCGCCTCCTCTTTGCCACTTGAACTGCTTTGTCTCTTTATAGACCTTGTCTTCTTCTTGCTTTGTCTCCTTTTGCTCTTTCAGCCCTCAGGGGCGATCTTCTGGCGGGTCACTGCGTTCCTTGGGCTCTTTTCACGTTTGGCGCTCAGGGAATTCAAAAGCAAATGGCTATTTCACTATCTTAAAATTAACATTCGTGTAGCCATCACCTTGAAATTGAATACCCAACGGCTAGTCCGTCCCCTTAAAATTGACGACTTTCAGGACGTCACCGTCCTTGGCAAATTCTGTCAGGTCCTTTTCTGCAGGGTTTTTCTCACAGACAATTTTCTCCCAAACAAAAAGTCCATGAGAATTGTCTCAATCTTTTTCTATTCCTTCGGGTTCTTTGGCTTTTTCCTCTCTTACGGCCTCCCCAAATTTCTTCAGACTTTTTGTCTGAAGGAATTCCTTCAAACAGAAAGTCTGAAAGAATTCATCCTTAAACAAAATTTTGAAAAACTTACCCTTTGCAGCTATCTTTCCTTTAAAGTGCTTCCTACCCTCCGCAAGGGCTCCTGAACCCAAAACTACCCTCCGCAAGGGCACTTGTCCTTCGGCTTTAGGATGCTCCCTTGAACCAAGCCGTTGAACCAACCGATTGAACCAAAAATGGTTCAACGGTTCAACACTGTGCGCCATTCTCTTGAATTGTGTCGCTTTAAAATAAGCCTTTGAACTTTTCCCATTGAACCACTCCTTTGAACCAACCGTGGAACCAATCCATTGAACCGGTTCAACAATTCAAGCATTTGTTGAACCAAGTGATTGAACTGAGCGTTGAACCAAGCTCGTTGAACCGCCTGATGAACCAAGTGATTGAACTAAAGCAATTGAACCAAAGCATTGAACCAAGCTGAAGCGTTGAACCAACTGAATTGAACCAAGGCCAATGAACTTGAGCTTTGAACTAAAGTGTTCAACTTAAACCGTTGAACTCGGCTGATGAACTTGTCGATTGAACCAAGGTGTTGAACCAAGGCATTGAACCGGTTCAATGGTTCAATGATGACAACCTTCCTTGTGAATTTCTTCAGACAAGAGCCCGAAGAAGCCCTGTAAAACCCAGCACTCTCTAAACTGATTCTTCATGCACCAAAAGACTAACCTGCAAAGTCTGTAGAAAAACTTCTTTGCAAAATCCGTAGAAACTTCACCTGCAGAGTCCGTAGAAATAGACCTACAGAGTCCGTAGAAATAGACCTGCAGAGTTCATAGAAATGGACCTGCAGAGTCCATAGAAATGGACAGATTCATGCAAAATCAAAAAATGAAATGGCCTAGAACAATAGGGATAGAAAGGGACCGATTTTTGGCCTGTTGGGCAAAAAAATGGTCAACAATTTTTGGGAGGGATATATGTACAAGGAGTATGTCAGAAATGAAATGACAAAAATGGAGACAAAAGCCACCCACGAGGGTGGAGAGGATGATGACATTTAGAATTTGGTGACTCAAATAAAATCAAAATCCAAGAGAATGGTTCATATAATTGATAGAGTGACTAGGAGTACTAAAATGAATGAACTAGCAAGATCCAGATCCAAATATTCAGGTAGATATTATTACTGAGTATTTTGTTCATTAGTTGGTTGTATGATGACATTATAGTTAACTATTTCCAAGTGGGTAGGGATATTGTTGATCTGGGGGACCATTAGAGGTTTATCTATATGTTATTTTTTGAACTTATGTGGATAACATTATGCTAAAGTTTAATGGTTATTCATGTTCATGTTCGATCTTCTTTTGAGTGGATCTATTTCTTGTTTTTCTTTTTTTGTGATTTTAGTTTCATCTTTCATATTTGTACCAAGTTTTGGGTATCTGTCAAAACCCATCTTTTAACCTAATAATCAAAAAATAAAGAGAAAAGTATAAAATGTCATATATATAGTTAATAGAATATTGTTACTTTTTGATTGATTAAATTGTTTAGAACAATAATAATAAAGTGTAATTAAAAATAATAGTGTGACATCACTAATTTTTGAAATTCGTGAAGCTTGTGATAAGGCCTCAAACTTATTAGCCAATTAAATTGAGATAAATCACAATTTGAGAGAAATAAAATATAATTGATTATTTATATACCATAATATATACATTATACAATATAAATAGTAGTATGTGATTAGTCAATAACACAATGATTGATTATATAGACCCAAAATATCAAAACTCATTAGGATTCAGAAGTTCAAGAACTCCGGCCAAAAGCATACATGTACTATAAAGTGCTTCCCCATGAGTATCTGGTAACTAGATAGTGAATATTATAATAACATATGTTCCACATAAATTAATAATATCTACTTATGTTTTGTCAAATAAATTCCAACTAAAAAAATGTGTTGATAAATTTAAATTTATTAATTAAAAAATATAAAAACATATTTATAATGTTGAAAATATGAATGAAACACAACAAAAATAGTGACAACAACATATAACACAATGAATTCATAAAAGGATATGGTTCAATAACTCTGACTCAACATTTGCTTGTATGTGAATGATAATATTAAATTTGATACAAAGATAATAACATTTGATTGTATGTGAATGAAAACCTTCAGGCCTTCCATCCACATACTGGCTAATGTTCACTAGTACATGTTTAGTTTGCAGGTTGTTCAAGGCAAGTAACATTTCATCCCTCTAACATGTTGAAGCTACAATCTTTGTTAAACAATGTAACTTATATAAAAGGCTGATGAGTTCTATCACCTTTCATCTAAAATGTATTGCTAGTGACATTTTAACACGGCACGCTGGACAGGATTAACATGACAATTTAATTTAGGGAAATAAAAATGCATCACATATATAACTAACACAACAACATGACTTTAAATACAAAAACATGATGGGAGTCCTAAGTTGACAAATTTTTAATCCAATGTAAAAAAAAAACATTCGCTTGTATATTATTATTGGTCAAATTTATAAAAATTGTTGTACATTTGGGTCCCATCAAATTGTCACACCTATAAAATGACTAAGAATGACAAACCATGTGGTTTAAGTTTCATTCTCAGCTAAGCCCACCAGATTGGCTAAGGAGGGAGTATCAAACCTTGGCCTTAATTATGAAATCATTATATTGTCTACATGTTATAGGTAGGGATATAAATGTGAATAAAAACCTCAAATGGTTCCATCTAAACACCATGAAATGTCGAGTCGATGTGAATTAAAACATGTTGACATTGTGGGTAAGATTTCATCCCTCCAACATGGTTACACTACAACCTATGTGAAACGATGCATTCTACAGAAGAGGCATTTGGGTTCCATGACTATGAAGGGAAAATGGATTGAACAAGGCATGTTAAATAGGTTATAGAGTTTATCTTTTGCAACATTAATTGACCACATTAATGGAAATGAAGCCTATCAAGTGTCTTCGAACATGGCCCTTCATTACATTTTAAATTTTAAAAAAATGATAACATTTATGGGTATGTGAATGAAAACCTTGAGATGTCCATTCACATACCAGTAAAATTCACTCAGATGTAAAGGCACATAAATAATTACAATGACAATAACAGGCATTTGGGTTTCATTATATTTTGGGGAGAGTGACTTGAGCAAGCCACGTCGAACAAGGTGAATATGGTGTACATGGAAAAATTAACAAGTCATCAAGTGTCTTTGAAAAAATTTGTTGCATATTAATAACTCAAACTTCTTCCAACACGTCCCTTCATTGCATATTAATGTCACAAGCATGTCCCAACATGGCCAATAAATTCATAAAATGATATCATTTGATATAAAAATAATAACATTTATTGTTATGTGAATGAAAACCTTGAGGCCATGCCATGAACATACTATTGAAAGTTAACTCAGATGTAAAGGCACACCAAAAAACCATTAAAATAACAAAAAAAATCATGTATTAGAGGCACACAAAAAAATAACTGAAGATTCTCATGGGTTTAGTTACAGGCACAAGGCACACATCTTGAAACAACGCTTCATCCATCCAAATTGCCAACACTACAAGATCTATGAAATGCTACAAATGGTGGAAGAGGTGTAAGGGTTCCATGACTGTTTGGGGAGAAAAGTCTATAAAATCCATGGAAAATAGGTGGTTGATGGCACATGTGGTGGCATTTTTTGGCAACATTGATATAATAAAGCCCACCAAGCATCATTAAACATACATTGTCATTGCATATTAATCACCCACAAATTTTCCAACATGTACCTTCATTTTCTATTAATGATCCATCACAACTTGACAATGTGGCTAAGTACACAAATTTTTAATCTAATGTAAAAAAATGTCCGTTTGTATATTATTAAAGGTCAAATTTATAAAAAATAATTGGACATTGGAGTCCCAACTATTGATCACACCTAAAAAATGATATGTCTAGGTAAAAATCATCGTATGACTTCGAAAAACATTGAAAAGCCTCTAGGATGACTTATTTTGACTAATAAATAGTTAAACTACATAAATCCAAAATGATAAGTTATAATGTGTCATTTTTGAAAAAATGTGGGACCTCGAAGTTAGGGGTCCCAACTATTGCTCCCTTCTCCTAGGTACACAATGTAAAGTATAATGTGAACCATCATTTATAAAATAGATATTAAAATTATATTTTATATAAATAAATAATTTTTTGAAGTTTGAAATTGAAAGTGATTTCCTAAGTTCTCATGATAAAATGTTTTATTGGCGTAATTAGAAAAATTTACAAGGTTTCGAACATCACCTTTAAAAAATAATTAATTCTTCATTTTTTTAAATTTATATAATCTAAATTACTTTGAGAGCGAAGGTATTTGTATTCCATAATATTGAAACCTAGATGAGTGCAAGATTATACATCTTATTAAACAATATATTTGGTAAATGAAAAAATAATCCCCTTATGAGTTAGATACATGATAACAAAGTTAAATTTTAGACCCTTTTACGATGCGGTTTATAGCCCACTCCTAACAAAGGGGTGTGGGGGTACAACACCCCCAACTATTATTGTAGGAGGGTCCAAGGGGGATGAAGACATCCTATAGAGCTCCCCTTGGCAGGGGCTACCCCCGAAGCAAAAAATCAAGGAGTCAAACTCTTGTTTCTAGGAAGATGAATTCCACTGGATTCTATTTTTAAAAGCATGTAATATGTTCATCTTAGAATTAGTAAAGCTTGATATCTTGCATCGTGGATGTTTCCTTATCTTGCTAAGATTTTACCATGTAAATCATGTGTTTTATCTCATGCATCTTGAGTATTTTGTCTATTTGATTATCTCTACCATTGTGTTTTGTTATTATTCTATTATTGTAGAGTGTGTGGTTTCCTAACAGTGGTATAAGAGCAAGGTTACCATTATTTTTCAGCAATTATGTTATGGATTTGATGGTTTTCTCTGTAGCATCAGATGGTGAAACTTATGAATGCAAAGTTTGAGGTGGAGAAATTTAACAAGTACAACTTTGAGTTGTAGAAACTAAAAGCACATGATGTGTTGGTGCAACAGGGGCTGCACAAAGCCCTGGATGGAAAGGCAAAGAAACCTATGATGATGAATGACGATGACAAGGAAGAACTATATACAAAAGCTCTTGGTATAGTATGATTATGTTTAAAAGATGGGATTTTTTTCAACATAGTTGGAGAAAAGACTACGATAGACTCATGGACCATATTAGAAGGCCTATTTATGAAAAAAATTGTAACAAATCATATTTATTTGAAGAGGTAGTTGTATACATTAGGAATGAAAGAAGGTATGAAAATTGTTGATCATTATATTTTCAATACCTTATTATGCCAGCTGACTAGTATTGGTGTGAAATTGGATAAAGAAGACAATGTAATCACCTTGTTATGTACTTTGTCGGATTCTTGGGATCATATAGTAACTTCCATTAGATTTAGTCTTGTTGATGAGCTTGACTATGATTCTATTGTGGGATCACTATTGGCTAAGGAGATGAGGAGAAAATATAGTCTTAAGACTTCTATGCCTAAACCTATGGTTGATAGAGGAAGATCTAGAGAAAGAGGGAAAAGCTCTAGAGGCATATCTAGATCTAAGTCATAAGCCAAGAAGAGTAAGGCAAAGTGTTGGCATTGCGGTAAATTAGGACATCTTAAGAAGGATTATTGGAAAAGAAAAGAAGATGAAAAGAATGAAGAATCCACTAAGTAAGTGAATCAGGTAGAAAAAAGTGAAGGTATGAGTGATGAAGTTCTATCTATTTATAATGATTCCTCTTATCATCATGAATGGTTATTAGATTCAGGTGCTACACATCACATGTGTCCTCATAAGAGTTGGTTTTATTCTTACCAAACCCTTGATGGAAGTTTTATTCTTTTGGTAAGTAATATTTCTTGTAATATTGAAGGGATTGGTAGCATTAAGATTAAAATGTTTGATGGTATAGTAAGGACTCTAACTGAAGTAAGACACGTACCAGAACTTAAACAAAATTTGATTTCTTTGACTGAATTAGATTCCTGTGGTTATAAGTTCACAGGTCAAGGTAGAGCTCTTAAGGTATGTAAGGGTGCCTTAGTTGTAATGAAGGCTCTAAAAGTTGGGAACCTTTACATATTGCAAGGGAATGTAGATTTTAATCAAGTAATTGTGGTATCTAAAATAGCAGAAGATCTTGCTCATTTATGGCATCTACACTTGGGCCACATGAGCAAGAAAGGGTTAAAGGTATAGAAAAATCATGAGTTATTTCCTGGTTCAAAATCTTTAGATTTGGATTTCTGCAAGCACTGTGTTTTTGGGAAACAAAGTAGACAAAATTTTAGTGTAAAAAGTCATGTAAGTAAAGGTATTATTGACTATATTCACTTTGATGTGTAGGGTCCAGCCCCTATAATTTCGTATGGAGGATCATTGTATTTTGTTATGTTTATAGATGATTACTTTAGAAAAATATGGGTCTACTATTTGAAAAGAAAGTCTAATATTTTTAATGTATTTAAGCAATTTAGATCTTTGGTTGAGAAGAAAATTGGCAGGTCAATCAAATGTTTAAGAACAGATAATGGAGGCAAGTTCATATCCTTCAAGTTTTAGAACTATTGCAAGGAAGCTAGGATTGAGAGGCATAAAACCACCAGCTATACATCACAACAAATTGGGATTGTTGAATGCATGAATAAGACTCTTCTAGAGAGAGTAAGGAGCATACTCAATAATGCAAATTTGTACAAGCATTTATCGGCAAAAGCAGTTTGTACAACATGATATCTAGTAAATCACTCACCATCAGTTGCAATAGACTATAATATTCTTCAAAAGGTATGGACAAGACATCCATGTGATTATTTAGATTTGAAAATTTTCGGTTGTAATGCTTATGCTCTTACTAATAAGAATCAACGTTCAAACTTAGATCCAAGAATTACATCTTTGTTGGGTATGGTGAAGGAGATGGTGTTAGGGGATACAGAGTGTGGGATCCTACTTCCCACAAGATCATCATTAGAAAAGATGTACAGTTTGATAAATCATCTTTTCTAAAATCAGATGTAGAAATGAAAGAAAAATAGAACTAGAACATAAACTTCTCAAGGTTGAAATCTAGCCATCTTCAAATTCTAAAAATGAGGAGATTCAGCGGTTTTTTGATGGTGAAGATGTTGAAGATTTATAAAAACTTGAGGAAACACCTCAAAATTCAGAGTGGAGGTCAGAACATGAGGAAACACCTCCACAGTCAATATGGATATCTACACGGGTTAGGCATCTTCCTAGTAAGTGTAGACCCAATATGTCAATTGCTTTGATTTATAATGATGGGGAACCTAGTTATCATCAGGTAGCATTAGAAGATACAGATAGTGCCAAATGAAAAATGGTAATGCAGGAGGAAATGGATGCCTTGGCTAAGATCAAGTAATGGGACCTAATAGAACTTCCAAAAGGCAGAAAACTTGTTGGCCGCAAATGGGTTTACAAACGAAAGATAGGTGTTGATGAAAAGGTTGAAAGGTATAAGGCTAAATTGGTGGCAAAAGGATTTGCACAGACAAAAAGTATTGATTACCATGAAATCTTTTCATCAGTTGTTAAACTTGTTTCAATTCAAGTTATTTTAGCATTAGTGGATTTACTTGATTTGGAGTTAGAGCAGTTAGATATTAAAACAACATTCTTGCATGGAGATTTAGAAGAGGATATATATATGGAACAACTCGGGGGGTTTAATACAAGATAGAAAAAAAGGATTTGTTTGCAAGCTCAGAAAATCAATGTATATCCTAAAACAGTCACCCAGGCAATGGTACAAGAAGTTTGATTCCTTCATGGGGAGCCAAAATTTTGTTAAGAGTGACCATGATCATTGTGTTTACTTCAAGTTTTTGGACAATGGCTTATTCATTATATTGGCATTGTATGTGGATGATATGCTTGTAACAAGCAAAAACATGGCAAAAATCAACAATTTAAAGGCTCATCGAGCTAGGACATTTGATATGAAGGATCTAGGAGCAACAAAACAAATATTAGGCATGGAGATATATAGACACAAGAAAAATGGTAAGCTTTGGTTATCATAACAAAGATATTTGGAAAATATACTAACCTAATTTAGTATAAAGTATGTGAAGCCAGTTAGTATCCCTTTTGCTTCCCATTTCAATTTTTATTTAAGTTTATGTCCTAGTAGTGACGAAAAAAGTACTATATGTCTCATGTGCCATATGCTAACGCATTAGAAAGTTTAATGTATGCTATGGTATGTACAAGGCCAGACATTTCACATGCAGTTGGAGTTGTTAGTAAATATATGGAAAATCTAGGTAAAGAGAATTAGGTAACAGTGAAGTGGGTGTTTCGTTACTTGCAAGGCACAAGTGACTATTGCATCACTTATATAAAACTTGTGATTCTATTTTGGATATGTTGATTCTAATTTTGCAGATCTAGACAAAAGAAAATCAACATCTGGTTACATTTTCACATTTGTAAGTGGACCTATTAGTTGGATGTCAAAGCTTCAAAAGATTGTTGTTGCATCAACTATTGAGGCAGAATATGTGGATGCCTATTGTTGTCCCCCAAAAATATCGCTCATTTTTGGGACAACATTTGAACTGTTTTGGTCCTACAAACTAAAATCCTCTCTTCCCATTTCAAAAATTGTTCTAAGCATCTAGGTTCTTCATTTTTCAAAGCTTTCTCAAAAATCTATGGACTCTGCAGGCTTGAATCTATGGACTCTGCAGGCTTGAATCTACGGACTCTGCAGGCTTGAATCTACAGACTCTACAAGCTTGAATCTACGGACTCTGTAGGCCAAGTTCTACGGGCTTCGCAGGTTGATTTTTACGGACTTTGAAGGAAAGAAGCAAAGCTCTCAAAAGAACAAGTTTACAGCACTTAGTCATTTTCAGGATTGGTTCAACGCCAAGGTTCAACCAAAGCGTCCATCGACAAGCTTCTAAGCAAGAATCAAACCATTGAACCATTGAACCTTGAACCATTTTGGTTCAATGGGTTCAATGGGTTCAAAGGTTCAACGTCATCAGCAAGAGTTAAGCGCATTTGTCAAGGTTCAAAGTTCAACCACTTCAAGGTTCAATGGCTTCAAAACACTTATCAAAGAGAAGAAGGCTTGAGCCATTGAACCATTGAACCATTGAACCACTTTGGTTCAAAGGTTCAACGGGTTCAATGGTTCAACAGATTCAACGCATTTGGTTCAAGAGAACAAAGGACTTAGCCACATAAAGGGATTGAACTGATTGAACCATTGAACCGTTGAACCAATTTTGGTTCAATCGGTAGGTTCAAGGGAGTGCCCCAAAGCGAAAAGACCAAGTGCCCTTGCGGAAGGCAAGGAACATTGGTTCAAAGATCAAAGGAAAGAAGCGATTGAACCAATAAAGCGATCGAAGCAAGAAAGCGATTGAACCAAGGAGCCAAGAAGGCTGCCCGAACCGTTGAAACAGTCAACCAATGACATCCCTGTGGACGTCAAATTTAAGGTAATGAAATATCCGCTAAGTTTCAAATGTGGCGCGAAACCTAAAAACAAACTCAGCAACCAGCTGAAGAAGGAGCCGAAAGAGCCAGCAAAGCTAAGAATATAGCCTCGAGGGCTCAGATTCCAGGAAAAGACAAAACTGAAAAGAGGAAAAGATAGCCCAAGAGCTTAAATTCCAAGAAGAGACAAAGCTAGAAAGGACAAAAGCAGAAAGAGGAGAAGACCAGAAATATCTGTGCAGAAGTTATTCCGGTAGTTGGAACAGTTTGCAAAGTAGATTTTTGAGCTTGCAAACATTGAAGGTGCGGCCTGTTGGTCTCCTTTGGAGTAAAGACAAAATGGACAGCTACGTAAACGTCAGAGGGGATAGACCTGACAGTCCATACTAAGAAGAGACATATTACAGGAATGGACACGCCATAGTTATGGCAATGCACTGTTCCTAGCATGGTCCCTCTAGACAGAACTGAAGGTGCATTGAAGGCATTCACTTCGGCATGGACCTTTTTCATGAAAACAAGCACCCAAGTCTTTCTTGGAGTGCTATATATTGTAAACTCTTTTATTGTTACAAAGGAGATCTTTTTGACCACAGAAGCAAAACTCTGCCCAAATTGAAAGGCGAATAATGAGACTTTGAGCTCAGATTCTATTTCATATTATTTTATCTGAATGAGAAAGCAAGTGATTCGCATACTTTGTGCTGTATAGCTTGTATCATTTTAGGAGATTGTTCTTATGTCTGTTTTCTGAATGTGTTCTTGTTTATTTAATTTAACAAGCAGAGCTAGTGGAAGTGATAAGGAAGGTGTCCTGAAACTAGTTACTTTCAGACTTTGTGCTGACATAATTGTTTTTAGTGTGTGTTTTTAGTTTCTTTCTATGTAAAGGACCTTTGGGACGACTTTGTGCCCCCATTGTTCTTCGTAACTCACTCTTGGGCAGTCAAGGTGGAGACTTTGTGCTACATCTTAGATTGTTGGTTACTACGTCCCTGTTACTGGTTACTTATCCTACCAGAAAGATTCATGTTGTTTGCAAGAACAAGCACTTCTGAAAGAAGAGAAGTGCCTTCTATCGCTTCACCAGGATTTCTACTATCCAGGAAGGGATCTGGCTCTTGGCTAAATGTTACTTCTGAAAGAAGAGAAGTACCTTCACCAATCACCCAGGATTTCTCCTCTGTTTGTTAGCATCATCTTTGAAAAAAGAGAGATGGATGGTTTATCCCACCCCTGTGTCTTACTTTTTGCTTATATATATAGTATATAGCACTGCATATTTAATAGGGAACCTCCCCTTGATGAGAGGAGAGATTTTTCTCCATTGGATGTGGTAAACCTGCAACTTTGGACGACCAATCTCCCTATGTTGTGGTGATAGGAACTATTTTGCTCACCAGTTAGCTGGTCGACAAAATATTCACCCAAAACCTATCAAGCTTATCAGGGGATAATTTGGCTAAAGGGCCTATTTGGTGAATTTGGAAGAGAGCAATACAAAATGAAGGTATTTTGTGATAGTCAAAGTGTAATTTACTTGGCCAAGAATCCAATTTATCACAGTAGGACAAAGCATATTGCAGTAAAGTACCATCTTGTCAGACAAGTGATTGATGAAGAAAAAGTAGCACTTGAAAAGGTTCACACAAATGAAAATAGTGTTGATATGTTCACAAGACCAGTTTTGTTAGAGAAGCTAAACTGGTGTTTGGCTTCTCTTGGCCTACATAAAGGGTGGTGAGTTGGTTGACAAGATATTAGGCGGATTTTGTTGTCAAGGTGGAGATTGTTAGATATGTGACAATAAATTTAAATTTTGGACCCTTTTGTCACATGATTTATAGCCCACTCCTAACAAGGGGATGTGGGGGGCAACGCTCCCCCAGTATTGTCACAGGGGGGTCTATCAAGGAGTCAAGTCCTTATTTCTAAGAAGATGAATTTCACCAGATTATATTTTTAGAAAAAAAGTCCTAATAGTATTTTTTCACTATATTTTTAGGAATAGGAATTATAACGATGCTTTGCCAATTAGGCGTATTTATCTTTGTGGAATCCACATGTAATCTACACGAGTTCGCATGTAATCTGTTATTCTTGGAATTAATAAAGCTTTATATCTTGCACCATAGATATTTCCTTCGCTTGCTAAGGTTTTACCACGTAAATCTTGTGTTTTGTCTCATGCATGTTGAGTATTTTGTCCTTTTGATTATCTCTACTATTGTGTTCTGTTATTATTCTATTGTTGTAGAGTGTGTGGTTTCTTAACATTATGAAATACTTTCCATAAAAGTGAGGATGACTTTAAAAACTATATATACTAAGAAATCCCTTTAGTGTCCCTATAGTTAAATTAAAACATTTTATTGAAAGGGTAAGCGAGGATGATGGTTTGTCAAATCTTAGTTAAGGTACAAATCTGTTTAAATACATGACACATGGTTAAATAGTTAATGGTTTGTTAAACCTTAGTTAAGGTACAAATCTCTTTAGATACATGATACACTGTTAAATATTTAAACTTAGATCGTTTCCTAGGTAAATTTGACCAATTCATTGTTTTATCAATTATAATCAACTATATAAAATCCAAAATATAAACAAAATGTCAAAACATGAAAAGAAATATCAAAACAAAAATAAAATATCAAATCTATATAATTCTAAACTTCTCAATTTAAAAAAATTTAAAAAAATCCTTTGGCTGTTGCCTTAAATCTTATGTTTGCATATACTGTTAAAAAAATTCTTTGGCTGTTGCCTTAAATCTTATGTTTGCATATACTGTTAAAAAATTTCTTTGGCTGTTGCCTTAAATCTTATGTTTGCTTGTACTGTAATTGCTACTTAAATTAAAAACCATGTGAGATAAAAGAAAGGATAACATGTCGAGCTAGCCAAGTGAATACTCTTAAGCTGAAAAAATAATTTCAAATATGCCACTCTGAAAATGTATATGTACGCCAGCCAGGAAAATTTCTGCAGGCCTAGGCCTGTTTCAAAAACTGGCTAAGTATCGCAAAAAACTAAGGATATCAAACAAACAAAAAATGGCACTGTAAAGAAATACAGAAACATACACACAAAAATGGCATTGTAATAAACTACAGATTACGTTACAGACAAACAACTAAAACGCAGACGTTCATCTTTGTCTGAATCAGAGAAATTATGATTAAGGTAAAGAGATAGAGCTGTTGTGTGAATGGTTTTTTATGGAACGTATCAGATCACACTCCATGATCCACTATGAAAAAGAAAGTGATGCTAGTGCTGCTATTGATGGCTTTAATGCCAACGCCACAGGCTGATTGCATTTTCCCCCCTGGCTGGAAATCAGTAGCAGACAGTACAAGAGCAGTGAAAGGGCAGAACCAGAGGCTTATTCCCACACAGGCTTGCAGTCTCGAGCATGGCTTCTGTTTGACGTTTATCAGCTTCATCCCAAATGCATACTATCTCTCCATAGTCGCCTTTCGTACCAACTCCTCGACTATGAAGGCTGCCAGAATCATCTGGACGGCAAACCGCGGAAGCCCTGTTACAGAAAACTCCACATTAGAGTTCACAGAAACAGGGGATCTCATCCTTGAGACCCCCGAGAGACGAAGAATCTGGTCGACAAACACGTCTACATATGGTGTGCTTTCTTTGTCTGTGTGTGGAGGAAACCTGAGACTTGCTGGTGAGAATAACCGTTCTCGATGGCAATCATTTGATTATCCCACTGACACACTCATACCTGGGCAGAAACTTAAGTTTGGCAACCAATTGATAAGCAGCAAGTCTTCCACAGATTTATCAGAGGGAAACTATTCTCTTGTATTAGATACTTGTGGAGCTGTACTCTATTATAGCAGTGCCAGGACGCCTACACCTTTGCCCTATTGGGCATGGGCGATAAACGTGACGGATAGAAGAGATTGTGATTGTACCGGCTTGTGTATGAGTTCCACCAGTTTATTTTTAACGGGGCTTGGCTCTTTGGGTGCTCCGAAAAAGATAAATGATCCTTGCGACCCCTACTTAGGAGAGTTTGCTAAAATCTCGTTCCAAAACTCTGGCGGGGTTGATCCCTCTCCTTATACTTATTTGAAGCTGGAACCTGATGGAGTATTGCGTGCGGCTTCCTACACTTCAGGATGGAGTAATGTATTTGAGCTAGACAAGTATCTGCAGGATCCTTGCTTTGTCCCCACTGTTTGCTCTTCTCATGCTATTTGCACTGGCAATTTGCAGCAATCCTCTGTACATTGCGCATGCCCGGTTACCCAGGCGATGGATCCATTTTTGCCAACTCAAGGATGTAGGCGGAGGGTTCCCTTGGAGGGCAATTGCACAGGAAAACAAGATCTTATGGAATTAGTTGGAATAGACTATAACCCCAATAAATACATGGCAGCCTCTAGTAATCATTCCACTGAAGAAAGCTGTAGAGATGCCTGTTTGTATAATTGTTCTTGTTTGGCTGCATTTTACCAGAAAGAAAGTGGTTCTTGCTTCCACACCACAGAAAATTTGGAAACCCTGAAGAACACCGGGAACGAAACTCATAGGGCTTACCTCAAGATTCAACTGCCTCAATCCAGTAGTCAATCTTATGCACGTTTGATTATAGCATTGTGCCTTAGTGCAGGGGGGTTAATTATTCTAGTCTTAGTATCAATTTGTTATTGCTTGACAAAACAACATATAAAGCTCAATTGTTCAGAGGTTGAGAAAGAATTTGGGGATTATCAGCCCACTGGGCATTTCAGGCGATTCAATCTAAAAGAGCTTCACAAAGCCACTCAAGGGTTTGGTATAAAGATTGGAGAGGGTGCATTCAGCACAGTGTTCTTGGGAAGCCTTGAAGGAAACGGTAAGATTGCAGTGAAGAGAGTAGAGCGTTCCAAGCAGGGTAAGAAGAGCTTTCGTGCAGAGATGGAAATTTTAGGTAACATCCAACACGTGAATCTGGTGCATCTATTGGGGTTCTGTGCAGAGGGGAATGAATTGATGCTTGTGTACGAATTTGTTGCCAAAGGTTCATTAGATCGATGGATATTTCATCATAGTAGTGGTTATGCTTCACTAAGCTGGAAACAACGTTGGAAAATTGCTAATGGAGTTGCTCGTGGCTTGGCTTATTTACATGAAGAATGTCGAAAATGCATTCTTCACTTGGATGTTAAACCTCAAAATATCCTCTTGGATGAAAATTTTGAGGCTAAGGTTTCAGATTTTGGGTTGTCGAGTCTAATGGAGAGGGAGCAAACACACCTATCGATGAATATGAGGGGAACATTGGGGTATTTAGCCCCAGAATGGTGGTTACAGAGTGGAATTACCAGCAAAAGTGATGTGTACAGTTTTGGAATGGTGGTGTTTCAGCTGATCAGTGGACGGAAGAATCTGGATGAGAGCATTGAGGATGACAAAAAGATGTATTACCCCTCTTGGGCATGGAGTGTAGTTGAGCAAAGCGGTGGAAGGGTGGCAGCCGAATTGGTGGATCCTGTCCTGCAAGGCAACTACAACCAGAAAGAAGTGGAATTATTGCTATGGGTGGGTTTCATGTGTATTCAAGGCTATAGTTGGAGAAGACCTAGTATGATGCAGGTACTGAAGATGTTGGCTGAAAAGAAAGTGGAGAGTAATCATATCCTTATAGATCCTATTGACATAGAAAAGGAAAGGGATGGAGCGAGGGACTTATCCTTCTTTCTTAGTTATGACATATTGTCTGAAGCAAGGGTGTTTTCCAGTAAAGATGATGAAAATGCTAGGCCAAACAAGTTTCCTATCATGCAAGGCTAGAACTAAGAACATTTAACATAAAGCAACTGGAACTTGAGACGAGGGACTTGATTCAATGGATGTTTGAGACAATAAATAATACAAATATATCAAAATTTTCCTCAACATCATGTTCTGCAAAAAATAGGCAAGCCCTTCCTTATTGGGACCATTTCTTTCTCTGGGTTTTCATTTCAGAGGTACATTGAGGATCATCACTGTAGTGAAGACCATGTACAAGGCAAAAAGCATAACAACCCTCAACTGGTTGCTGCAGATTGCCAACTAAAAGTACTAACAATGGCACTCTTAACTGATAATTGTGTTTTTAAACTTATGATTGTTTTTCTCTTTTGTGCACATTGTTATACGAACCAATTCTTATTTGCACATTCTAAGTAATAAGAAGCAACATATTGCGCAACTTCATATTTCAAACAATTCATATGTTTTAAAAGAATGCATCAACATTTAACAAGTTTTAAGTTCAATACACAACTTACCCAATTATTGTATGCGATTTGATTCTTTCAAACATGATGGTTTCGTTTGGATTGTCTATTCCCTGATTGCTGGTATATGCACACTATCCACATGGCCATACAATAATAAAACTTTGCTAGGTTTTCTACCTCTCCGTTAACAACATAAAATAAACTGAATTCCATTTCCGTCCTGATTAATTTTCCATTTTGTTGAGTACAGATCACCACTTTCAATAAACTGTCATCGGCACTTGTTGAAGGAGGTCTACATACCACTATGCATTGAGGATTTAAGGGATTCAATAAATAAATTGCATTCTATCAGAACCTAAGCATGAAGCTCTCACTTAATTGAAATTTCATTTTGAGCAAACTGGTACAAAGAACGTCTCATTTTTGAAAGAGAATGTGATGCAAAATTATACCTTTCATTTGACAACACTGTAACGCGTCTTAGATTTAGTCCAAACATGGCTCCATTTATGCAATGCTAGAAGATTTAACAGAGAGTGATTGGATCTCGTGTCTCGTCTTAGAACCATAAATAATGCAAATAGATCCCTATTTTCTTCAACAACAACTTATCCATGAAAATTTAATTCCACATTGGTTGGAACTTGGAAGGCTTGGTCTGTGGCAAAATATAAACTCAATATATTATGATCTTTATATCAATGAAGGTGATGCTATAATAAAAAATGCCTCCTATTAATATAATGGTTGATTGATTGCGGATATATTTGTTTTTATGACTTTTAAAAAATCTTCGTGTTTACTAAAAATAGTATTATGGGATGTTTTTATGACTTTAAAAATATCCTCATGTTGCTAAAAATGGCAAGGTCCCTTTTATGGAACCATTGTCTTCTCATAGTATTCTTTTTAAAACTAAATTCAAGATCATTACCATAGTACAAGGTCCAAAAAGATTAAGAGTTCTCAAATCACTGCACTTAAATTGCCAATTGAGAGTACAAACAATGGCACCCTTTGTTGCAAAGGATATGATAAGATTCTTTTTTAACATTTCTAGTAAATAACTATTTTCTTCTTTTATACATATTCATAGCAATAAAAACCAAATTTTGTGTACATTTAAAGCAATAAGAACCAACCTATTTATCTTACATGCATCAACATTGTTAGGTTGTGGAGCTAAAAGCTTCACAGGATGCAAACGGAGGAGGTTGTTGAGTGTTACAATAACCGATGTCGGTCATCTTCAGTGTTCTCAATAACCGACATCAGTTAGGAGTCAGCGGACCTCGGTCAGACAAGAACCGACGTCGGCACCCTGTGTGTGCATGTGTTTGCACGCATTTCCAGAACTGATCTAATTTTAGACGGACAGTCAGTTTGCATGTAAAAGACTAATTTTAGTCTTGAGTCTGCGTTTCTAATTATTGTAATTAGGGAGTCTAATTATTGTTTGTATGGGATCTATTTAAGAGACCCATGGGGTTGTATTGTAAAGTGTAAGTGAAGGATCAGAGAAGGGATCCTCAGGGTGAAGGATCAAAAGGACTTGCAAAGGCAATGACAAGGGTTCTTCCAAGGTGTGTAAGATCAGGTTGATCTGCAGATTGTGCAAGATCAAGAAGGAGATCTACATGGTAAGTAAGATCGCTTGATTTGCAGGTTGTTGTAAGATCAGAGAGATCTACTTGGAGTACTTTGAGTACTTGATGGTATGTAAAGGTAGGCAAAGCAACCATTGAGTTGATTGTCACATGTGGACTGGCAAATAGGCAAAGCAATCATTGAGTTGATTGTTACTGACTGGTGGAGGGTACAACTCTGTGTTTGAGTTGTGACGGTAATTGAGAGAAAGAGAACTCTTGAGAGAATTACTGTACACCCAAGAGATGTGGGAAGAGTGTGATTTTTTCATTGTATTTTGGAAGAGTGTTAATACAAGTTTTCATTGTTTCTTGTATCTCATGTGCTTTGTTGATTCTAAATTCTAGCTACATATTACTTCTGGTTTAATTCCGTGTTTAGTTGCTTATACAAAGGAAATTAATTGTGCTCTAAGCAGTGGATCCTAACAAGTGGTATCAAAGCGAGGTTCATCAGAGCTTGGTTCACTAACACCTTGGTTTCGGAGTGTGTTAAGTGTTTGTTGATTACAGGTCACTCACATGGGTTTCTATTTGAGTGGGAGTAAAGCAATGGCAGAAAAAAGTATACTAAGAATGGAGAAATTTAATGGAAAGAATTATCAGTTATGGAGGATGCAGATAGAGGATTATCTGTATCAAAAAGATCTGTACTTACCGTTGGGTGGGAGCAAGCCCACATGTATACAAGATAAAGAATGGAAGGTTCTTGACAGAAAGGCTCTAGGAGCTATAAGGCTGACCTTGGCAGATTCTTTGGTTTCCAACTTATCTCAAGCAAAGACAACAGTAGAGTTAATGGAATCTTTGGCAAATTTATATGAAAAACCCTCAGCTTCGAATAAGGTATTTCTTATGAAGCAATTATTTAATTTGCAAACGCTGGAAGCTGGATCGGTATATAGTCATCTTAGTGATTTCCATGGTTTGGTAAATCAGTTAAATTCAGTCAATATAATTTTTGATGATGAAATTAAGGCTCTCTTAATCTTATGCTCTTTACCTGAAAGTTGGGACAGCTTGGTAATGGCAGTTAGTAATACTGTGTCTGCTTCAAATATCTTGAAAGTTGATGATGTTGTTAGTGTAATCTTGAATGAAGAAATTTGCAGGAAAAGCACAAGTGAGACATCAGGTAATGCTTTAAGTGTTGAAAGCAGAGAAAAGCAAAGAGAGAAGGTCGAGCAAGGGAAATCAAGGTCAGAGATAGACAGTGGATCCAAATCCAGGTATGGCAGTATTATATGTTGGAATTGTGGAAAGAAAGGACATGCAAATAAATATTGTTGGTTGGTAGAAGATCAGCATGAAGAAGCAGATGTTGCAGGTATTGTTGCACAGGATGCTCTTATAGTCTCTTTGGATAGTCAGGTAGAATCATGGGTTTTAGATTCTGGTGCTTCTTTTCATGCAACCCCAAATAGAGAATTTTTTCATGAGTATGTCCATGGAGACTTTGGAAAGATTTATTTAGGGGATGGTAAGTCTTGTCAAATGGTTGGCAAAGGAAAATTGTAGCTGAGATTGTAGAATGGCAACACATGGGTGTTGAAAGATGTCATGCATGTACCCATCTTGAAGAGGAATTTGATTTCTATACGAAAGTTGGGCGATGAGGGATGCACAATAACTCTAATGGCAGAATCTTGGAAAGTTTCTAAGGGTACACTTGTTTTAGCAAGAGGTAAGAAAGTAGGTACTCTTTATCTATCTACTTGTATTACTGATTCTCCTTCTGGTTTATCTACTTCAGATGTAGATGCAAAGATGTGGCTCTCTAGGCTTGGTCACATTAGTAAGAAGGGAATGGATGTTCTTAAGTCAAATGGTAATAGTTCATATTTAAAAAGTAGAGACTGAGATTTTTGTGAGCATGGTATCTTTGAGAAATAGGTGAAAGTGAGATTTCTCACAATTGGGTCAACAAAAAAGAAGCACAGGTTGTAGCTTGTTCACACAATTGTGTGGAGACTAGCTCAGAGAGCTTCTATTAGAGGACCACAGTGGTATGTTTCTGATGCTACAAGAAAGGATTGGGTTTACTACAGAAAGAGGAAATTTGATGTTTTTGACACATTGAAGAACAGAAAAGCCTTGGTTTTCAAGGAGAAGATGATGGACAGAGATCAGCTCAAAGGGTTGAATAATTTTGAGCAGGGTAGTGTTGATTTGGATAAGGTTATGATCCAAAATGAGCTCACGAGTAAAAATCATCACTCACAGGAAAACACAATTACCAACATCGGTCAAGTGAGAACCGACGTCGAACAGGTAGGTATCGACGTCGGTCATGTATAGACCAGAGTCGGTGGTGTCGGGCAGATAGATACCAATGTCGGTCATATAATATGCAGGATGCAGAACCGATTAGCACACTTATGGATGGACAGTTCACAGAACAGTGTCCCAAATCACATGATAAGGTTGAGTACATGTGTACTAGACCTGATATTACCAAGTAGTGGGAGTTGTCAGCAAGTTTGTGGCCAATTTGGAAAAGAAGCACTTAAAAGTAGTTCAGTGGATTCTCAGGTATCTGAGAGGGACCAACAGCAGGTATTTATGCTATGCAGGATCAAGCACTTATCTACATGGGTATGTAGATGCGGATATGGTAGGTTACTTGGATGATAGGAGAAGCACCACAGGATATGTGTTCACTGTTGGTGGAATGGCAGTCAGCTGGATATCAGAGATGCAGAAGGTTGTTGCAGTCACAGAGGCTAGCAACGAAATGATATGGATGACACAGTTCATGGAAGAGTTGGGAAAGGAACATGAGAGTTGCAGATTATACAGTGATAGTCAAAGAGCAATTCATTTTGCAAAGGATTCGGCCTTTCATTCAAGAACCAGATATATACAGCTTAGGTACCACTTCATTAGACAGGTATTGGAGGATGGTGAGTTGAAGCTGGAAAAGATCCATATGGATAGGAACCCTGCAGGTATGTTAACAAAGCCAAGAACAAAGGAGAAGTTGAATCTTAATTCAACTTCTGTTGGTCTTCAAGATTGAACTTGAAGAGGGATACAAGCCAGGAAACAAAATTAGAGGATGTACAGGTACAGGTGCAGCTATTTATCTCCAAGTGGGAGATTATTAGGTTGTGGAGCTAAAAGCTTCACAGGATGCAAACAGAAGAGGTTGTTGAGTGTTACAGTAACCGACGTTGGTCTGATCAATCGACGTCGGTCATATCTAGTGTCAGAGCAACCGACGTTGGTCATCTTCAGTGTTCTCAGTAACCGACATCGGTTAGGAGTCGGCCGACATCGGTCAGACAGGAACCGACGTCGACAGCCTGTGTGTGCATGCATTTGCATGCGTTTCTAGAACTGGTCTAATTTTAGACAGACAGTCAGTTTGCATGTAAAAGACTAATTTTAGTCTTGAGTCTGCGTTTCTAATTATTATAATTAGGGAGTCTAATTATTGTTTGTATGGGATCTATTTAAGAGACCCATGGGGTTGTATTGTAAAGTGTAAGTGAAGGATCAGAGAAGGGATCCTCAGGGTGAAGGATCAGAAGGACTTGCAAAGGCAAGGACAAGGGTTCTTCCAAGGTGTGTAAGATCAGGTTGATCTGCAGGTTGTGCAAGATCAAGAAGGAGATCTACATGGTAAGTAATATCGGTTGATTTGTAGATTGTTGCAAGATCAAAGAGATCTACTTGGAGTAATTTGAGTACTTGATGGTATGTAAAGGTAGGCAAAGCAACCATTGAGTTGATTGTCACATGTGGACTGGCAGATAGGCAAAGCAACCATTGAGTTGATTGTTACTGACTGGTGGAGGGTATAACTCTGTGTTTGAGTTGTGATCGTAATTGAGAGAGAGAGAGAGAACTCTTGAGAGAATTACTGTACACCCAAGAGGTGTGGGAAGAGTGTGATTTCTTCATTGTATTCTAGAAGAGTGTTAATACAAGTTTTCATTGTTTCTTATATCTCATGTGCTTTGCTGATTCTAAATTCTAGTTACATATTACTTCTGGTTTAATTTCGTGTTTAGTTGCTTATACAAAGGAAATCAATTGTGCTCTAAGCAGTGGATCCTAACAAACATTTAAGAAGATTTTCAGTTTAATGCACAACTTAAAAAAAGAGACAACTCATTATTCAACTATTCAATGCAACATAATTGTTTCCTTTTGATTGTCCATTCCCTAACTGCTAGTAGATATGCACACTATCCCCTTGTCCATACAATACTAAATTTGTAGTAGTTTTACTGCATTACATTCCACATATGATTGATCTTCTTTTTTGTTAAATGTAGATCATCAATGTCAACATACATGTCCACCACTTTTTTTCGGAGGAAGTCAACACATTAGTGTGCTCTTAGGATCTAAAGGGATTCAATCAATAAATTGACCTCAAAGCCTAAGCTTGAAGCTTGCACTTAATTGACAATGGGATATGTTAACATAAACTTCAACTAAATAAATGCTTATTTAATTATATTTAATTACACATAACTAGAAATACTAGAAAAATATAAATATCATTGTTATCAAATTGATTGTCAAAACAATTTTCCTTATTTCATGGAGATTTACTTCTTTCACAGAGAATTACTACTAAAATATAAATATGATTACTACCAAATTAATTGTTAGAAGTATTAGAATCTCTAGGTAAATTAGTTATTCAGCATGTATGAAATTTTTGTATAGCTTTTGAACATTGAGAGTAAGTTTTCTTTTGCAAGACATATGTTTAAATAGATGTTCGTATTTGAATTTAGGGATTCGCTGGCACATGAAGGGTCAGACTCAAAAAGACTAGCGGTCAGAAAAAGGACCATAACTAACATAGAAATTCAAAAGAGTTCCACAAGTTATGATGGGACATGTCCACATTAGAGGACAGGTGCACATGGTGTTGTTGTCTAGTAGTACGTACTTGTAAAAAAGGCACAAAATGAACATAGAAAGACAGATAGAAAGTAGTGATCCCAAAGACCCAATATGAAAATACAGAGCAATGACATACATAGAATTTGAGAAGACAATAAGAGAAATAGAATAAGACTTTGAGACATGACACAACGATGAGCCATTCATTCGTAAAAAAAAATCAAAATAAATAGTTATGTAAAATTTTATATTTTGAACAAGCTTGTGTCAAATTTGGGTGTCTACATCCCCCGCCCTGACCCTCGTTATTTTAGTGATGTAATAAAGTGAAGTTACTAGATTAAAGGAGAGAAAAATTCATGTGTGAAAGCACACTTTGTCTTCATAGGTGGTGTAAAGTGCCCTGAGTGAGTAGCTACCACAAATGGAGATAGGGTGTTTTCAAATTTGTTTAGCTCCTAACCAGGGAGAACAAGCAATTTTGAAAGTGGTAAGAGGTTGTGTTGGTAGGTTATTGGGTGTCACTAAATTGTAACCATACCAGTTCACAAGGCGATACGAAGAGTGATCAAGTCTCGATGAGTGAAGTTTTTGATTTGATTAATAGATGTGCTTTCACATGTGGGGAACACTCTAAACTAAGCAAAAGTGTTCAATGTCAAGTGTCACTAGATTAAAATGGGAAAAAAAAAAAGAGGGAACTAGTACATGGTTCGCTAAAGTAAAAACGGGGAACCGTTATATGGTTTGCAAAAATGTGCAGCCAAGGCATGGAGAATCACTAGGTTCAAACATGTCCCACTTCCAAAAGACAAATCACACTATTGTAGATAGATCTATATTCGAACTGTATATTTGTAAAATTTACTTATTTGAAAAATTATAATACTTGTTATTTTGATTTTTTGTAAAAGGGATAACATGAAGTAATGACATGCCCTCTATGATTTGTATTATGATTTTTCCCCCTGTGATTTTTTAATGTAGCAAAAGAGGGAAAACATGAAACAACTTCATACCCCCTAGGATTTGTATTATGTTGATCTTGTATTGAGTGTGTTTGTTTTTTATAAAAAGTAATTATGAAAGGGGAACCATATGACCCCAAGATTGTGCAAAGTTTTGCTTTGTTGCATGCATGTTACTTTTTTTGTAAGTATTGTCTTGTGTACAAAGATAAAAATAACTTTGAGTACATAGATGTTGATATCCCCCCCTTTGAGGTGAGGGGTGAAAGTAATGAGGCATGTCCATCGAAAGGAGATAGCGAATGTAGAAGCATGGTTAGATTAACGATATTGCATATTATCAAGAATTTAGAAAGGAAGATAAATATATCAAGATTGATATATTTCAGAAGATTATACCATCAAGATTCTAACAAATCTAACGGTTTGTGATTTGGATAAATATTGTGAAAGATATCGCCAATTGAATTTTGTGTAGTGAGTGATTAAACGGGGTGCCCTATCAGTTATAGGGTACCTTAGGTTAAATTTTTGAAACAAATATGTAGATTTGAAAAATATTTGAGGTTAATTACATTTTAACCTAATAGTAAAAAAATAATGAAATTTTAAGTAAAAGAGTAAAAATGCCTCAAAAGATAGCCCTTCTTCCGACACGGTTTGAGCGAGTTCAGTTTGTAGTAGAGATGGATTATGACCTTGGATTGGTGTGTAATAAACCCCTCATCAATGTTATTTTTGCAATTTTTTTGAATTTTTGATTTTCATCCATTTTATTTGATTTTGTGTCATTGGTTGGATGTGTCTACCCATGCCTAGGGTCATCGCAGACCTATCCAAACTAGCGCAAACTTATCCATAGAGGGGTCCCTATATTACACTTTTGTATGCACACGTGTTTGCCCTATCATAAACCTGTCTGTTGTAGAATAGTATTTTTAATTTTATTTTTTTGTATGGATGAATGCCTCTAATACTGATGTTTAAAACACAATTTGTGCTTGAAGATGGAGATAGTTTGGGGTTACCTTTAACAGATGTTGAAATGGCCGTTTGCGGAGAGAGTGGGTTTGAAACATATTGGGGAGTTGGATATTATGTCGTATGATATGCATATGATGATTGCTTTGGCAAAACGGTGGGATTCAGATACCTACATGTTTTGGTTTTCCATAGGGGACATGACCATCACTTTAAAGGATGTGTGGCATATTTTACAATTGTCTACAGTTGGTGTGCAAGTTGTTTATAGGACTAGAGTGAGAGTGGGTGATGCGCATCAGTATTTGACAGGGCATGCCAAGGGTGATGGGTATGTCATAGGAAAGTATACTTGATATTTTTATATAATATTGTTAAGTCAATAATTCTACAATTACATAAATTCTTGTGTGGTTTATTAGTTTCTTTTGTTGTTGTGTGTGGAGGTGGAGTGGTTATCTCATGCCGTATGATTGATATTGTGCTTAGGATTGAGGATCATGACACTCAGTATTCTTAGGGGCATACTATGTTGGCCTATATGTATAGATATTTACACAAGGTTACCTAAAATGGATATGGTGTAGGCATGGGGTCAGCCATGTTATTGCATTGTTGGGTATACGAGCACATAGTGATTATTAGACTAGTTAGTATCTTGCTAGATGGGCCCACCCTTAGATGTATGTTTTGAGATGGACTTATATTAGTCAATTGATTTGATCTAGCATGATGGATTACTATTAGATGCTAGATCAATTGACATCATTCGATATCATATGGCAACCATATCGAGGCATTGAGGGTTGAGAGGAGGATGTTGTGGAGTTATGGCATATTAGAGTTAGTTTTTGGTTACATGATCAATTTCCCAGAGTATACGAGTAATTTTAGATGGATCGTGTGACATGCCAGTTTAGGATATAGTAAGGAGTGCCCTCAACACTAGTGATATGGGCATGATCAATGAGAACACCTACGAAGGCAAAGGAGTGAGCTTGACTGACAGCAACAAAGCTAGCTCCTATACCATCTAATGAGAGAGATGAAGTTGTTGATATCTGAGATGTAAATTATATTGGTTGCACTTAGGCCCATACACAATGATGGAGATAGCATAGGTGGAAACATTTAATCGCAATGGTAGTTGAAGCAACCCCAACAATAATTGATATAAGTGGTAAGTATATTTAGAATATATTATTTGTATATATTGTGATATAATGATAAGAGATATGCTAATGTAATATGTTGATTATGTATATATTGATGATGAATATTAGCCTTTGGCTATACATGCAACCCTTCATTACTCACTAGGCATATACCAAATAGTGTCATTCATGAGGGACTTGTGGAGCGAGTTGATGTGGTAGGAACACATGCTCCATCATTTGATAGGGTTGTTATTGTTACCATAACATATGTGCAAGTAGTTGGTAGAGTGGAGTAGTTTTAAGTGGATCAAAATTCCCTAGTGATTGAGCGAGACTAGTTACGAGTGGACTTAGCTCGACAACATATGTATCCACTTGTATTGAATTCATATTTGAGTTGAAACATATTTTCAGAGTATGTTCGAGTACATGACACTGAGAGAGAGGTTAGTAGGATATGAATCTTGAGGTAGATTGTGGTCTAGATCACGTGGTGCGGTGGATGCCTCAACTTCTTGAGTACCCTTGGGAGATGAGAGTGATGTAGATGTTGATTACACTTTGATTGTTAGCGTCTAGGGGATGATTATTGGGTGATGATGTGTTAATAATTTCATATGTATAAACATTTACTTATGAGTTTATATCATGTGGACACTTTTAGCCTTAGTGTATTATAGTATTTTTGGAATTATTTTGGAATGTTAAATTGCCAATTAGATGGATATAAGAATGCAATATATGGATCTATTATTTTAGTGTTTGTGTTTGCATTATTTGATTTATCATGCATTTGTAATATATTATGTTCAACTTGTAATTGTGTTGGTTTGGGTGTCCATATTTGGCTAGGTGCTTTAATAATTATATTTTGAGATATTTCTTGGGTGGAGATTTTGTTAGGATTAATATGAACGCTTTTATCTTTGATATAATTTGAAGATTTAAAATGACATTTTTAAATGTTTGGATTTTGAAAAGATTTTTGAATTGTGTTATGATTTTTTTGAAATGATATGAGTTTTTTATTATCAAGTTCATTTATATTTTCTCTAAGTGCATAACAATCATTATCACAATGTCCATTAATGCCATGGAAAGTACAAAATGGTTTGCCTTTTATTTTATCCAAATGGTGTGGAGGATGGTAATAATTAGGATGTAAAGTAAGCAAATTTTTATCCAATAATGTAGTTAACATATCTTGTGGATGTTTATTATAATAAAAAGTGTTGGGTTGTTACTTTCTTATATGTGGATGAAATTTGGAATTAGTTACTATAGGAAAATGTTGTTTGCCTTCATGTAACACTTTGACTTGATTTGATTTATATTCAACATGATGCACAAAATAAATGTGGGTGTTAAATTAAAGGTTATTTTTGATTAAGTGGCATTGATTGGGTATCATCTTGAAATAATTTAATGTCTCCATCCATATGATTGGAAATGGTAACAAGACCTAATTACTCTTCTAATGTTAAAGCTTCAAAACAAAGAGCTATGAATGACTCACAAGTTTTATAAAGTAACTTATCTTTTAATGGATTAATAAGAACTTTACAAAAGATATAGTGTACTTCTAGATCTATGGTAATGAAATTAGGTGATGCATAGCAGTTTAAAATCTTAAGATATAGTCACAAATTTGTTCATTTTGACCTTGGTGTAAAGAGGGTAGCTTTTCATAAGTAATTCTAGGTCCCTTGTTTTGAATATATTGAATTAAGAATACTTCTTCTAGCTAAAGATAAAAGGATAATGATCTACTAGGAAGGGATTCAAACTAATAAAGTGCACATCCTGCTAAGGTTTTAGGGAATAATTGTAACAATAAATAGCTACCAATGTACCCACTCATGGACTCAAAAAAGGATTTAAGGTGCAAATAAAGTTCACCATTTCCACCAAATATGGGGAATATGGGAGGTTGGAAGTTAAAAGGTAAAGGTGAATATATAATATTACACATAATAGGGTTACCAATAATGGCATTAAAATTAACCCAAGTGTGGTATGGTTTACTTTATAATGATAGATGATGTACTTGTTCTTGTAAAGCACCTACAACATGCATTGAGGAATGACCTCTTGGGAAGGCATATTTGGATTTTTAAGAGACTCATTTAAGGGTTGAATTATTTTGTTAATTTTTGGGATTGGTACACTAGTGCTTATGGCAGAAGTAAGCTTAGGAAGATATTATTTGTTAGAGATAGTTGATTTTGGAGATTCATTAGTTTTTAGCATAGGAGATGTGACCTTATGAATATTAGAATCCTCTTATGCACATATATTAATATGTAGGGGTGAATGAGAAATATCATGACAATATGTATGTATGTTTTCATCATTAGGAAAGGGTAGTGGATAAGTTTATATAGAAGGAATGTGTTCATCATCACTATAGACATAATCACCAACATACCAATCCTCATCATAATTACTATAGTTGTGATGATCACTAGGAATAGAAAGAGGAAAATCCTTGATTTCCATCGGAGGTGGTAAGATGGAAGGAGGACAAATATGACATTTAAGTACATGAGCTTTAGGATGTAATGAATGAGAGATGGTCTTATCAAAAATGGGGTATGATTGAACCTCATGGGAAGAAGGTAAAGGAGGTAAGGAAGAGGTATGAATAGGATCTAAGATCATATCCATAATGGATAGTGGAGTGGGAGCTCTTATGGGAACTATTGGTGCAGATAAATAAGCTTCTATAGGAGAGACCAAAGAGGAATATATAGGTAAAATCAAGGAAGATTCCATAGAGGAATCAAGAGATAAACTCGAAGCGGAGTTTGATTGAATAACAAATGAGGAATCAATAGGTGTAAGCAAAGAAGAATCCAAAGAGAAGTCTAGAAGGTAAGGGGAAGAAACATCACTAGATGTAACCGCAGAGGGTTCTAAAGGAGAATCTAAGGAGAAATCTATAGGTGTTGGCAAAGAGAGATCCAAAATAGTGTCTAAGGGATGCGTTAAAGAGGGTTCTATAAGTTAAACAAAGGAAGAATATGTAGGAGAAATCAAGGAAGATTCTATAGAGGGATCAAGAGATGTATCCAAAGAGGATTCCAAAGGAAGATCCAATGAGGAATCAATAAGTGTGGGAAAAGAGAGATCTAAAATAGTGTTTAAGGGATGTGTTAAAGAGGGATGTATAGACGAAATAAAAGGTGCGTATTGCTCATATTTTACAAAATTACACTCTGATTGTTTGAATATGAGTGGTGTATATATATCCATGTTATCAAGATCAAAATCATCCATATAACCATCTTTCATTAGTTTTTGCTTATTTCTATTCGTCCATTCAACTTGATCATTAAAAAAGGGGATGCATGCGTATTGTTTATCCATAATAAATGCAATTAATTTGAATACAAGAAAAACACTTAAAAGTAACAATAAATCTAACATGTATAATGGAACTAGTGATTAAACACATAATACAAACAAAAAGAAGGTATGATAGGTAATCTAAAAAAGGGTCTTGAATGATTTGTAGGATCTTGAATATATTTGTTTATTCATTGATTAGTATTTGCCTGATGTTTCAAAGCACTAACTATGGAGGTAGAACCATACCCATATCCCACTAAACCCAATTTTGAGGGTAAGTTGCGAGTAACTTCCCTAGGCGATATGCTCCTCTCAATTGCACCATAAGTCAGACAGATAAAGAGGCTTTTTGTTGGTGTAAAAAATGGATCCTAGGTGTTTATGATATACCATGAGGCACATGGGAACTAAAGTCTATTTTTAGATTTGTACTTGGTTATGAGAATTGGAGTAAAACCTTTCATGCAACTACGTTTGTAAGTAAAACACTATTTAACCCTTCACAATAGTTGCTAAGTAGTTTTAAAATTATCGAAACACAGTTCCTAAAACAAGCAAAGTCAAATAAAAATAATGAAAAAATAAAGGTGAAATATTTTTGTACAGGGAATTAACGAGTTCCGAAATCATAAATTTAACTAAAACCCTAGACCACATAAAAATCAAGTAGACAAGCAAATTAATTTCAGAATAGATTTACTGATTTTCAATTTTACAAGTATTCAGTAAAAGTAGTAAATAGTTATTTCTGAAAAATCTATTTAAAATTTTTGAATTAGAAAGAGGTTTTTAAGTGAATATATATAAACAAAAAAAACTTTGATATTTTTTCAATTTGATTTGTTTTGAAATAGTTGTGATTAAAACAAATTATAGTTATTTCAATTGAATTGCAACAAAAACCCTAGATCTTACAAAATAGATATTTTAAATTTAAAAAAAAACACACACACACACACATATATATTTACTATTTTTAAAATTTGAGATGTATTATTTTGTAAAAATATTAAATAAATAGACCCTGAAAATTATTTTCAGAATAGATATGCCTAATTTTTATTTTGTAAGTATTTACTAAAAATAGTAAATTATTGCTCCCAAGGATTAGCTGGAGTGGTTAAGAGCATTGACTTAGGTCACCTAGGTCTCAAAGTTCAATCCTTGATTTACCTATGGTGTGTGGAGTGGAGAATTTGCACACCACCTACACTCTGAAGTGGACATGGGGACACCTTGAGGTAGGGGTCGAACTTCTCCATGTGTTCCACATGAATCACAGTGGGGTGATTCAGTTGCAGATCATTCAGTGGACATTACAGACTCAAGCCCACCCCCATTAGCCTTCAGATGTAGATTAAATTTTAGCTAATGAGATGTGGTGAGTTGGTTAAGTGGCTTGGTTATTTGAAGCCCCACCTAGGTTCAAATATTTAGAAAGGTATATGAGGTCAGTTATGACCGTTAGTTATATTCTTAGGGCCGTTAATGGTTGTTGAATATTCTCAAGATAGCTGGTAATATATAGTATGCACGTGGTATTACGTGGGGATCTAGGGCCCCGATTGTGTCCTAGATCATTTCAAGCTCTGGTCAAAAGCCATAATCTATCAAAAAAATAGTAATTTATTATTTCTAAAAAAAATATGCATTAAATTTTTGAGAAAAAAAGGTTTTTATAGGTTTGTCAATGAGAAATAAAAACCTAGTTTAGTTTTATAAAAAAATCTGATTTTCCCCAAAAATTACAAAAAATAAAACCCTGGTGAGGAGTTAGGGTTTTGGTAATGTTTGACAATATGCAGGTTCACCGAAATGTTTACTCTATTTGAATTCAATTAAATAACTTGAATAAAAACAAACTATAAAAAGCAACGTACAATAAATATAATGTAATGCCAAAATATTGGAATGAACTATACAAATATTTGACAAGGGAAAGAGTGTACTTGGATTATTTTGGTTGATTTATTGAATAGACAGGTTGTTTCTAGATCAAAAACTGAATAAAATAATCTTGTGATTGCATCGAAAACTAAAGATCAAAATATATAGATATAACTACATAGTAGGTGGGCAGGGTCATAATGTGTCATCGTCCTCTACTACAACTTTGTTTGTATTGATTGTGTGTTGGATTTGAAAGTTTGAGCTTATTAGCCTCTATGTACACTTGTTTTGTTTCTATGTGTAAATTGACTTGATATGTAGGAGACCTGAAAAAGTAAACTTCTATTTTTTTCACATACACCAAATGGACATTAAATGTAAAAATGAGGATGTAAGGTCAAGGGAATAGTTGAGCTGGACTCAGAAACCCCTCTATAACTAAGCATTGCCTACATAGTCCAAGTGGACCTTAAGCCGATGTAGTTATCCTTTCTATTTATGTGTGTGCAATTGTGGATGCAAGACTAAATTCTCTTTTACCTATAAATACCCTTGGCCTAAGTAATGAAAATGATGTATTTAGCCTAATAATCTATAGATAAATTAATTATTTAAAATGTATATAGCTTTTAAAAATAGAGAGTAAGTTTTCCTTTGCAAGACATCTGCTTATAATGACCTTTGCGTTTAAATTTAGGGACTCACTAGCACATGAAGGGTCAAATTCAAAAGGACCAATGGTAATAAAAAGGACCATTACTAACATATAAACTTGAAATACTTCCATAAGTTACACTGGGATAGGTCCACATTAGAGGACAAATGCACAATACGCTCTTGTCTAGTAGTGTAGACTTGTAAAAAATACACAAAAAAAACATAGAAAGATAGACAAAAAATAGGGATCTCAAAGATAGAGTATGAGAATACAGAACAATAACATACATAGACTTTGAGAAGACAATAAGAGAAATAAAAACAAGACTTTGAGACATGACACACCGATGAGCCATTCATTCGTCAACATTGATCCAAATAGACAAAGTTATGTAAAAGCTTGAATTTTGAACAAGCATGTATCAAATTTAGGTGTCTACAACTCTATCTTTCTTGTCTCATCACCCTCCAATTTTCCCAAAATACCATTTTTATGTGCTCTAATTCTCATTCTATGATCCAAGAGGATTTGGGTCATTAGATCTTGTCACAATTCATTGCAATTGCTTAGTCAACTTCGCACTTAAATCGATATTTTATGCATTGAGTGTGGAACCTATAAAAAATATCTAACTCCTCTTCAATGTCATCACATGACTCTTGTAGGTTTAGTATTATAGTGCACAGTATGTTAGTCATGGTGGTTGATGATGTTGATGGACTCATTGGTTATGAAGCAATTGCTACCAAATATTATAATAGTTTAATTGATGCTTCATCTCTCTCCATTGCATATTAATGAACACTTCCATTATTTTTGGTTAATCACATGAAATACATAGAGAAGAATTAAATTAGGGAGTACGTAGACAACATAATTTTAATCTCTCAGATATTATATATAACTTAGCATAATACAATTCAATTATTATAATTCTACATCAATTATCTTAGTTGCTTTGTTTGCCTATCTACAAAGTTCACTTTCATAACCTCTAGCATTCATAATTTGCTTATGTATATAATCTTATTAAATTTGTTTAAGCAGGTTGTCCACTAGGTCTCCTCTTCCACACTTCCATGGAGCTAGACTCTCTATTTGCCCACACAACACAAGTTATCTCCAATACCACTGCATTTTATAGGTACAAGCATTAATTCAAGGAGACTTACACTATGGCCCACCACAATATTGACCCAATTGGGCATACATCTGGGAATTGCTTCCATTATTTTAATGTCGGTTCCCTTCCTAGACCAGCACCACACACATGATTTAGACTCCCATTCAGGTCTCATCTCGACTCAATTACTCAACTCAAGTTGGATTCACATAGTAAACCCCACAACCCACTCTAGATAGTCATCTTCCTTAGTTGAGGGTATCTTTGTGTCCCTAAGAAAGACGTCGCATTACATCACTAGTCAAGGGCCAGTGCCTCAAAGATATTAGGAATGAGGTATATGAATGTTGCATCAATAGACTTAAGGATCTCACAAGAATGCCTCCATTCTTCCATATCCTCAGTGACCTCCTACCCTAAAATCTCATAACTAAATATGAAAGAGGAAATCAAGGAAGCCATCCACACCTAGGGCCTTATCTCCATGCATCTCAAGCACAACTTTATTTATTTCTTCTTCCTCCAAAAGACTTGTAGGGGTAGCATTATGTCTCTCCAAAACAAGATTATGAATGTTAGTGGGAAAAATCTATTAAGATTCCTCTATATCCACAAAATCCTCCCAGAAAAAATATTAAAAAAAATTAACTACCTTTTTCTCGATCTCCTATTGAAAATTCAATATTCTACCTTTTTAGTTTCCAAATTGAGAATCTTATTGTAATGTCTCCTTCCCACTGTTTATAAAATCTAAACTTTTTGTGAATTCTTTTCCAATATTGGGTATCAATAATATAATAAGTAACAACATACAAGATTAATATTTTAAACCCTAATGATAACACCAAGAACCCACTCATTTATTTATTTTGATAAGCTGGAAATACAATGTAATTGAAATATTTTATTTCAATGCCCTGAATACTTATGAATATTGATGACAAGACAAGTGGGTATTAATGACAAGACGGTTGGGTATTGATGACAAGATGGTTGGGTATTGAAATAACACATACAAAAATACCTTTATATACAATATGTAGAGTACAACCCAAGTTTAATGTGGACATACAACAAAAAACACTCATTACAGATCTGTCTAAACATCTAATCATAAATACGCTTCATGGCAGCGTACATAAGTACTGTAGCAATGGTAGGATCACTGTAACAATAATATAGATCAATGTAGTAGTGATATGGATCACTGTAACAATAGTATGGATCATTGTAGAAAACTAAAAATGAAATAAATTTCAATATTTCAGCACAAATATGATCTCTAGATGGAATCAACACAATTGGAATTAGAGAGTTTTCGTCCTCCAATTGTGCACAACAAAAGGTTTTCATCTTTATGTGAAAATATGAACACAAAGGCTTAAGCTTTGGAATATGATTTGATTTCAATGAATAATGAATAGTAAATAATAAATCCTTTTGAGCCTAACTCATCCTTTTAATTCTAACCTTGAAAGCATTTAAAACACTTTAATCAAATATTACCGTTTGGCCTACTTTATAATAATAATAATACATAAGTGACATTTTACCATGTTATATAAAAAATAAGTGAATTAGGACCACTTAAAATATTATTATTAAATAATTTCCTTAAATTTATCCTTTCACCTACATGAAATAATGAATAGTCTATGCATCCTATGATTAGATTATTTTTTAAAATGGAATATGACACTTGTTCACCTACCTTCTCTTAACAATAGATTGATGAAAGAACTTTGTATTCATATCTCCATGATTTAGCCATTGAATCTAGCCTCCAAAGGATATCTTTGTGATAAACATCATCAATAAGTTTCATATCCTTCTGCTCTTTTGATTTTATCCCATCATCAAAACCTATTAGTTGGATGTAAATCTAAATCTATCTCACCCTATCTTCCAAGTTCCTCTTACCAAAGATGATGTTTTTAAAGACCTTTTTGTTCAAGTATATGAACTTTCCTTTAAAAAAATTCATCTTGGAGCCCTAGATAAAAATGGGCCTCAAACCACCACCCATATATCGCCTCCTCACAATATGGGTGCTCCATCCACATCTTCACAACCCTGAAAGGGTAATTCCTAGGCAAAGAGTTATCATTGATGAAAAGGCTCACCTATCAATGATGAGACCTCCCATCTTGTAGGACCTTGGATTTTAAAATGAAAATATGATCCAACTATTCATTGGATTTGAAGTGTTTATCCAATAATTTTTAAATAAAAGCTTTTATTTGATTTTTGATCCATGTAAACTATTGTATCAAGGCCTTATATCCCATATTTTCATCTCATATACAAAATTATGGAGAGTCTCCTAGTTTTTCCTGCAAATTAGGTGCCTCGAACCATTTATCAAACTTTTCCAAAAGCATATTAAAATCTTCCCTTGTAATTCATCTCCAAAATACCTCCTACATGCTCTTGAAAATGGTGCAAACATGTCTCTTTTATGTTGAATTCGATGGGACCATAGAATCTTGTGAGCATAAAACTAAGGTTGAACTTAAGACTCTGAATGCCACATATTATCCATTCCTTAGGAAACTCAAACCTTTCATAATAAACCACATTTGGGTTCCATAAGATTACAATCCCTCTTGATTAAAAATTCATTGCCTTACTCATGGCCTTGTTCTATAGGGTCTTCCCAAATATTTATAATAAAATCTTGGTTATTATAGTCTCTTGAAACAAAAAAAATGTTTGGATTTTCTTGAATAATAACACCTTTTAACACACTTCTCTTGGAAGGGACATTCATTCCTTTGATACTCCAAGAAATAACACTTATTTATTTGATTTGAGTTGTATTTTTTCTCCTATCAAGCACTTTTATTAATAGAGGTTGTGACCCGTTGGCCACTTACACCATTATCTCTTTCTAAATATTAATATTTAAGTTATCTCTTCCTTGCTTGCCCTAACTTCTCTTTGTTTTTTTGTCACTGAGAGATTTAGCAATGGTTCCTTTGATTCAAGTACCTCCTTCTACCTTTTCTCCTTGAACTGTCATTTCTCATAAAGTATCATTGATAGAACCTTCACATACTGCTATTGGATGCCTTCCATGACAACCTCTTGAATATTCTTCCCCACTTGAGGCTCTTCTAAGATCACCTTTAATATGATACTCGAAGACATAGTCCTCTAAGATTTCATCCTCCTTAGTATTAGTTTCGCCTTTATCCTCTTCTAACTCTCTAATGATCCTTTTTCTTGCACCTTTTTTCCCCTTCCTCTATAGAATCACCCTGCTTGCTATAGCTTCCCACTTTCTTCCACTTGGTGTTGGTCGTATGTTTTTTCTTTGGCTTCTAAAAATTATATGCATTCATATTTTTGTTCACCTTCATGAATCTTTCAATTTTATATTGATAAGTCAATATATATTCTTTTACCAAATTATCATACTCATGGTAGGATTGGCACCTAAAAATGATGCACTCATAATCTATTTGTTGGATCCATTATAGGCCTTCAAAGTTTAGCACTATGCTCTTAGGAAAGGTATTGGATAGATCCAAATCGACAAAAATATAAGCAGAGTTGATAACTCCTTTCCCTATATTAGATATTTTATGCTTTCATAGTATGTACAAATCAATATTAAAACTTTCGGATAAAAATGTGTTGCCATTTTGAACTCGATGTTTCAGATCACCACCTACGATCATGAACATGTAGTAACAACCTAAAATTACTAACATGAATTTAAAAATTGCATTCAGTATATATCCCTTTTACATGTTTCATTAATACAAAAGTAACAATTTTTATCATTTCGTCATCATCCATACCATCTACTAGCAACACGATTAATAGTGGTTGCGAATAATACAGTGAATAATATATTGAATAGTAAAGGAAGAAGTATTAATTGCTAGCTCAAGTGGATTAAAAATATTCTTGGTAACACATTTATTACTAAGGAAAACCCCAACTTCCAATCACATCCACACTTATTACTTAGTATCTATTATGGTACAAAATATGCTTCTTGGCATGGTTCATTTTCTATCTTTACATTGATTGTACATCAACTATTAAGTTAACTACATTATCAAGCTCCTAATAGTCCCAAAATGCATTGAAATCATAATGCAAATTCTACATTTGACAACTCATGCCAATAAGAAATCAAGAATAACATGTTCAATAGTGAATAATACAATAATGAAAGTTTAAGATAATTGAATCAACATAAACCTCAAGTGAACTCACCATTTTTATTAACAATTCAAACATCTCTCTATCATGACCAAGCAATTACTTTACACTCAGTATATTTACAAGAAACATCTCATGTAATAATTGCATATCCACTTCTAACAAGTCCTGGACCAAGTAATTTTTTTCAAACTCTATATTCCTAATTGCTAATATAATTAAACTAGATAAATTACCATAATGACATTACACAAAATTTCCAAAGCATGAAATACTAAAAACATTTTATTAAGCAACTAATTAGGGTTTCCTCCAATAAAGTATATCATGTTTTCACTTTGAGATACAATGCACAACTATATTAAGGTTAGTCACGAACCATATTCTCATAATAATGATATTTTTTGTTCACTAATCTGCCAAAGGTAAGATAGTAAACTGAAATAATGCACACATTCAAACAACACAATGTTTCTAGGCAACCTCCATCCACTTTAACAAAATTCCAAAATATTCTTAGCATACTAATCCATATTGGTATAATTTGAACTTTCATTGAGACTCAACAAAGGAATCAAAATGAGATAAATTACAACCCTAATAAGTCAGACTCAAACTTCCTTAATTTATCTATACATAATAATAGATAGAGACATGAAACATAATTTACATTGCCTTTACACTATCTACCTTATATATCCTCTACTAAACTAATAAAAAATATCAAATAAGATACAAAATAATATTATTCATCTTCTCTCAAGTTAAATAACACAACTACCACACTCACTAGTCTTCATCTATTATTGATAATAATATCAATGTAAACTGACAATCAAATATGAAAAGGCAATTTGAAACTACAATATTACACGCCATATTTTATAAAGTGTTTTTAACATGTTCACAGCATATGAGAAAGATAAGATGTATGACAAAATAGGTTATTCCATGGCTTAACTCGATTCATCTCCATTTGCAACTTAATAAAATGAAACAATGAAAAGAGAAAAACTACAGGGCAACTATGATAGTTTTAGTCATACATAGTCCACCTTCATATGAATTATCCAACTAATGTTTCATATATCTTCATATTTAATGATGTGGAAAAGAGCTAGTCTACCAAATCCCACAAGAATAGTTTTATATGCATTTACATAAACTACAACCACATTTAAAATAAACTTGTTTAAACAATAACAATCAAAATTTTAAACCAATAACTTCACATAGTACTACATACCAAATAAAAGTTACTACCATAACTGAACTAACAACTTGTTCACATTTCCACTTACCACACAATCTCCAAGTGGGAGTTTAACTTAAAAAATAGCTATATATATATAAGATTCCATATAACAGTTTAAGTAATCGGTTCATTCAATCTGTTGGGTGAATATTTTGTCATCAACTAACTGATGACAAAATGGATATATCAACCACAACACAAGGAGATTTACGCCACAAAAAGTGTGGATTTACCACATCTGGACAAGGTAAATCTCTCCTCTCATCAAGGAGAGGTTTCCTGTGAATATTTATACGCTATATGTATATATGTAAGTAAGCAGAAAATAATACTCAGGGTAGTATAACAGCATCCACCTCTCTTTTTCTAAAGGTGATGTCCAAGGAACAAGAGAGAGAAATCCTGGTCATTGGCTAAGAACATTCCTCTTCTTTCAGGAATGGTATCCAGCCTAGAGTAGAAAATCCCCTGAAGTAGGTAACAAATTCTACAAGGAAACCTACGTAAGCACAAAGTCTTCCGTTGTCTCTTTTGCTGATCCAAAATACGCGTAACCGTAGAGTGAAACGAAGCACAAAGCCCTCACCTAAAACTATAAAAGATAAAAGGATCACCAAGATAAAAGTAGCTCAAAGTCTCTCTTATATCTTTTAGAAACGTTCTCAGATAATATCAACACACACACTTTGCTTAGTAAATCAAACAAATAAAAGATTATTAGGAAAGAGGACATAAGAACTATTTCCTAAATAACACAGATTACTTCAACACAAAGTCTGAAATAAACCTGTTTCTCATTCATTTGATAAAATATGATTTACAAGTTGAGCACAAAGTCTCAAGAAGTGTCTCAATTTCAGTAGAGTTTTTGCTCTCAATTATCAGAGATCCATTTACAAAAGAGGTCCCCTCTCTATATAGGGAGAAACATTCCAAAATTAAAAAGATTAAAATATAAAAATATCTTGGTCAAATATGAGTCATCTTTGGCTTTTGAGATATTTTTTCAGATTTTTTACATGTAATTACACATTACAAAATTGCATGCACTTTTACATGACAAAAGTGCATGAGAAGAGAAGAAGAAGAAGAGAGAAGGGGAAAAAGGTTCAGCTCTTGCCACTGGACTTCTTCAGATGAGCATCGTACATAGCAATAGATGCTTGAATTCCTATACTATTTAGCACAATGGTGTTCTTGAAGATGACCCTGGCCCTGATTATAGCGTCCTTCAATGTTGTGATTGCCTTGGCATAACTCGTTAACCTGGATCTTAGATTATCTAGAGTCAACTGAGTATCTAAAATGTTATCCACATAAGTCATTGAGAATGCTTTTTCTTCGAAATCCCTCTAAATCCTCATATCATCTCTTCTATTGAGAGAAATTGATTATCCCTAGAGGTGAGGTCACAAGGCATTTCTTCCAGTCTATTCAATAGGCCTGTGTTGCTTTTCTCGCTAGCGTCCTTGGAAGACTCGAGATCTTCAATCAGCTCCTTGAGTACCTGAATCCTGTATATCAGTGATTCCTTTATCTCAACATAGGAATCTTTGCTGGAAATAATGCCGATGGATATCAAAGTGCTTTTCTTTAGATCCTTCATTTCCCTCCACTTGCTAAGATATTTCTCTGTACTGTCAATGTCCTAAGAAATAAGTGAGACAAGGTCCTCTAGGTTTGTCCTTACTTTCTTCATCTTGTTTGTCTTCTCAGCAACTTTTGTAAGGAGATTCTCTGAGTGTGCATCTTTTTCAATGTAATCTTCCAGCACTTTCCCTTTCATATAGGTTTTCTCTGCCTTCTGAATGATAGGGTCATCTATGGAAAAGGCCTCTGGGGTTGCTGCTTCAGGGGCAAGGGTGAATTTCCTGACTACTGTAGTCAATTGCTCTGCCTTGGTTTTATAGTAGTCTTTGATCTCTTTTTCTCTGTCAAATTTTTGGACCATGATGTCCATTGCAGACTTTAGATCACTTTTCGCACCTTCGTGAGTAACTTTTCCAAGTTCAACACGAGAAATGGAATAGCTATTCATGTAAAAACCCTCAAGGGTTGCATCCTGCGGTGGTTTAGCTATTTCCAGAAATTTATGCCCCTTTTCCTCAATCAATTTTGAAAGGATCCTTGGTCTCTTAGGGGCCTTAGATTTCACCGGCACTAACTTGCCAAAATCAAAGTCATCTGTAGAGATGGCTAGCTTCTTTCTTTTGGGCGTGAAAGCTGACATCCAAGGAGGGAGAGAAGAAGTACCTATTGTGGCAACAGTTCCTGTAGTTGGTGTTATCATGGTAACGTCTATATTGCTAGTGGTAACAATGGTCGCGGTTGGAGTAACTGGTGAAACCATACCAGTCATTGATTGATCAAGCACAGAGCTTTCTCCTATATTGAAGAAAGGAGATGCAAGAGTAGGAATAGATTTAGAGGAGTGAAGAGTATCTCCAGAAGTGCCTTGAGGATTGCCAAACATAACTCTGGAAGGAGAGGTGGCTCTGAAAGAAGGAACACTGATAGGAGAAAGAGGTGGTGAAGGAGAGACATCTGTAAGTGGTTGTGCCCCTTCTTGGGAAGGTAGAGGCTTAGTCCTTTGTTGTTTCGAGGGCCTGTCATCTTTCTCCATTTGATGAGCTACCCGTTCTTGGGAGCTTTGTTCTCCAACTCCCTTAGCCGTTGATTCTGGCTCCTCAACAACCTTCAATTTCTTGGAAACAAAGATGATTCTAGGCTTGTGAGGCCTAGATGGAGAAGGAACATCACCTTTGTTCTTGGTCCTATTTTCTACCTTCTTCCTCATTTTTGCTTGGAATTCATCCTCTGATCCTATGATGAACTCCTTTAGTGTGATCCCTTTGGCTGTTAACCAATCATTAGTGTTAGCCAATATTGGATCAAATCTCTTCCTCAAAGAAGTCAATTCTTTTTGAGACCATTGAATAGGAGGAAGAGGAGAGTCAGCAACCTTCTCGGCTAGGTACCTGTTGTTGATAATGTTCTTATCATCGACCAAATTAGAGGAAATATCAGCAAGCCCCAAATATTCGATCTGCTCCAGAGTGAGCCTGTTATAGTCCATTATCCTGATTTCTTCGGTTGTCCTCAGGTCTACCCAGATGTCTTCGATCATAGGCTCATGAAACTGAGTCTTTTTTTTTATCATGTCCTTGACACCCCTGTAGTCAAAATTGTCCCTCTTGTTGAACAGTTTCATAGTAACCAGCTGCATCTTTATTTCCATGACCTTGGCTTTGGCTGCTGTCAAAATTAAGTATCTACCAATTTCAATTAAAAACCTGAAACCTGGCTTCTTCAGTTCCATTTGTCTAGTGCGTACGACAACCATTTGTCTACACAGATCCATTAGGACTAACTTATCAGAAGGAAACCTAGGGAACATAAAGGGATAGCCTTGGAAAAAGCCAACTCAAAGATAGCAAAAAGAGGGAAATTGTAGAAACATACAGCCATAGTCATTGACGACCGTCCAGGCTTCATCAGATATTCTCTTTTATTCGAGCTAAGGGTCGAAAAGGCACAAAAATACCATGAAGAAGGCATCATTTACCCTCTTAAAATGGTGGATTGATCTTTGCAGTATTGATTGAGGGTAATATGAGTAGACTGGGGTGGTCTTCTTGTCTCCTTCAGTTGTTAAACCTAGAAAGGTTCGCATTGAAGCCGCTATGTACACCAGGTATGAAGTCATATAGAACTTTGAAGTAGTTTTTACCTTGGTCAGTTGCTCATGAAGGGCATTGTTGATCTATTCACCCCAGAAGATGACTTGCTTCCCTTGGAGGATGATCTTGATGAAAGGGTACATCCATTCATGGAATTGTGAAAAAGACAACAAACCTCTCACCCTACTGAGGAGAGTGACTAAGTCACCAACCTCTTCAATGAAATCACTCCTCAGGAAATTCTGTGACCACCTGGACAAGTTGGTTCTGGGGGCCTTAAGCCATCTGTGATTCATCACCTTCTTTGCCCTTTCAGGGTCCTTGTCATACTCCTTTTGTGCCTCGACGAAGTTGATTCTCAGCACTTCAGTAGCGGGAGGGCACATGAAGACATTATCAATGAATTCAGGGTCCAGCTAAATTATCACATTGCCGCTAGCATCAGAGACTGATCTGGTCTCTCTGTTGTAGAACTGGGTGCACTGGAGGATGAACTCTGTATGATGTGCCACTATTGGGAAAGCGGTAACCAGATGAATGTTGCTCTCGATGATCCTCTTTATTTTAAAGCTTGGGTTCATTGCCTTGGTTTTGGTCACAAACTCAGCCATATCCACGTGGCCAATCTCTGTATCTCTAATGTCATCGACATTAGAGGTGACTGAGGTGATCAAAAAAATGCCCTAGTACCGGTACTTCATTGCCTTTGATTTTTTCAGAGAAGCCTTAGTCATTAGAAATGGTCTCGATTGAGCGGGTGCCGATGAACAAGAATCTTCAAGGGGTACTACAATCATGATCGTGCAATTAGGGAACAGTGGGCAAATTGGAGAATTTGCACTTTGGGTGATCATGACCAAGGAAGGGCACTTAACAGGGCAGGGTCAGAAACTGGGTCAAAAAATGAGGGAAAAAGGAGAAGAGCTAGAAAAAATGAAGAAGATTAAAATTTCTCTAGAGTTAGAGAAATTGGGGTAAAAAGTTAAGGGCGGCAAAATTTGTTGCCCTAGCATGTGGAAAGGCATGTATGCACGGGCAATAAATTTTGTCGCCCTTGCACGCATGGGGGAGAAGAAAATGACACAAGCAGTGAATTTCATCACCCTTGCATGTAGCCAGGAGGAAAAAGGCACGAGCGGTGAAAATCGCTACCCTCACATGCTTGGGGACAAACAGGAAGCATGGGTGGTGAATTTCGTCACCCGTGCATGTTTTCTCAGAAATTGCATGGGCGGCAATTTTTGCCGCCTGTGCGTCTTGACCTGCGTCGGCGGTGAATTTCGCTACCCATGTAGGTCATGAGGGTAGGGCACGACTAGGGCGGTGAAAATCGCTGCCCACGCACAAGTAAGATCGGGAAAGATTGGGGGGAAGAATGGATTAGGTGGTGGATTTCATTGCCCCGACAAAGAAGAAGAGAGAAAGCCGATGGGGAAGGGGAAGAAACAAAAACAAACCCCAACAAAAATAATTGGAAAACAAACTAGAAGAGATAAAATAAATAAACTCTAAATACAAAACCTACCTAGAAAATCATGCGCGCCACGAGCTCAAATCTGCCAAAATGCACTTTTACCCATTCGCTGGATCATCTAGAGGCAGAGGGTAGGAGGAAGAGAGGAGGAATGAAGTAAAATGAGGTTAAAATCAAATTAAATGGGGTAAAAATTGACCCCAATAACTTGGCACGTGTGGCAATAAATGCCGCATGCAAAAATTGAGGCAGTGCAGGGGCAGAAAAATTTGCCGCCTTTCTACTGGAAAAAAGGAAGGACATGCAGGGGCGGCAAATTTTGTCGCTCCTGCATGTCAAAGGTGAAAAATGTAGGGGCAGTGAAATTCATCGCCCTGGCACATCTAGATGTAGGGGTGGAAAAATTTTCCGCTCCTGCATGTGGGAAGGAAAGATGCACTGGCGGCGAAATTTGTCACCCGTGCACGAAAATGAAAGAAAAACACTAACTCTGAAAAAGCCAAAATTTGGTCCCCTGATCGCATCAAGACCGTAACAACTTTCACGTTTTGGAGAAAACTTAATAAAAAGATGTTACGAATTTTGAATAGTGTCAGTTGAGCCAATACGAGAACAAGAAAAACCCGTCTCGAAAATGGACTTAGAGAGACAAAGGGCGAAACGGACAAGTTTCACAGAGGGTTGTTCCAAAAATGAGCTGAGCTGATTTTGGAAACAACACAATCACAAACTAAATTATCAAGCACTTTTATCCAAAATGGTAATTATAACAACTAAAATAAATTACAACAATACTAACACTTTATTGCTTTCATAAATGTATGCTATAGTTTTATACTAAAAATGAATTCAAACTTAAAAACCTTTAGTCTACACAGTTAGCATCAATCCCAAATTAAGCTACATATCAAACAAATAATTTTGGTATATAAACACAACCAATATATTACATTTAGACCTTCATCCAATATAAGGAAAAATGTCCTCATAATGAAGTAAAAAAGCATGATCTCATGCATTCCACACTCATCAAATATATACAAGTACATTAAACAATCTATCTCACTCCCTACTAGACTGTGTACCTACTGAAAAATAATCCAGCTCAATGAAACAAGTCTTCTCATGACAATTCAATATACAAGATCCATAACAATGACAAATAGTCCCAATATTTCAAAAGTCATAATCACTCTGCACAATCATTCAACTAAAAAATACATCCATACATCATTGATAAAATGCAATAAATATACACAATAGTTAGCAATACAACCTAACGTTGTAGAATGTCTTCACATATTTTAATTAATTTATGTTAAAACATTAACAAGTAACAACTATTACCATGCAAAAAGTCCTTATATGAACTGTAATGCCGTAAAGAGATATCTACAAGTTTTCAAGTGCCTCAAAGATCTTTGACACAACTAGAAATCTACTTCAACAACTAAAAAATATGAACAACTTCATATGTCCACCATAAACTAATAAAATAAAAACAATGTGAAAGTTGAGCCCATCCATCTAGTGTTAGCCCTACCCACCCCAACCATTAGTTTGGGGTTGAAAGAGGTCACCAAACAATCCTGAGGATATAAAAGTGAATGAACACAATGATTTAGAAAGAGATCAAGTCCACCATAACTAGGGTTTCCACATAACCTCCATGACACACAACACAAAACTAAAACAAATATTCACAAGACAAGATGCTAAATCAAATAGCAAACATTCAAAATAAATGATGATAAATTAAATAACAAGCATAAATAGCAACATTAACAATATTCACTTCATCTATATGTCGTATAAGGGCAAGATGAACCAGGTTGAAGCCCACCACTAGGGTTTGATATCAAATCAATATTTCAACTTAGCAACAACACTATTTAAATCCCAAAATACAAAAGTAACTCTGGCATATAGAGAACACTTAAAAGGTGAATGAAAGGGTTCCAAGAAGGGTGGAGGCCCTCTATGCAACCCATTCATTTCATAGGGTTTCCTACCAAAATAACAGTAATAGCTAAGCATAAAATGAAAAATAAGCAACAATTTTAACTCACTTGCTAAATGGCCTTGTTCTTTGTTGCTTTTCCTTTTATTCTTTCTTCTCCCACAATTTTTATGTTCTTCACCATGTGTTTTGTTACAATCCACACAACCCTACATTATTTCCCAAACTCCATGCCCATTATCAAAAACAGTAATGCAACACTGTATGGACTCCATAATAATATCCACTTCCTTCATGGTTGTGGCCATAATGTAGTCCAAACCCTATGCTTCCTCCATACTTCTCTCACTTTCAAATTTAAAGTCAACAAGAAGTAAAAATGGATTGAAATGATAACCCAAACAACACTCTTCTATGCAAAACGCTAATCAAAATGATTAGGTCAAAAGACCAAGATCCAATGAGAAACTCATCAATGATATACTAAGGTCAAAATGACCTTTTTCCAGCATCATCATGGTCCTAAGTTGACAATACTTGGGTTGAATCAATAAGACATCTTTTTCATTATATCAAAACATAGTCATTAACCTCTTGATAGTTCCTCATTTAGTCAAACAAGCCAAGGACTTGATGATTATGTCTTTTCACAAATAACATGAGTTCAAGGTCTCCCCAAACTGAGGTATGAAGACATGTTTACCATTAAGAACATGGCATACATTAATTCAAACAAGTTTTTGTATTAAGCTAATGCAATCACATGCATGAATATTTAGAGGTTTTAGTAGTTTGATTCCAGTAACTTAAAACATATTGCCCACAACCATGAGTAACAATATAGACAAAGTGGGCACAATTGACGACAAGCCAATAGTAGCCTCAGAACAAAAAATAATAATGAATACACATAACACTAGATAATCATGATACAAGACAACACATAAGGGTTGTGGTGGACGGTTCACTTGATCTCATTTTTATCTTATTTTACATTTACTTGTATAATATTACTGTGATAGTCTGACAAAGTATTCCAAGCCCAAACCTTGCTTGATCATCAAGATGTTGCCTATTTTCATAATATGGCATCAACAATTATGCCTTGGTATAAACATGAATCAAATCAAATACTAAATTGAAATACAACCAACTATAATACAAACCAAAATAATGTAATACATGCTCATAAAGTAAATACTAATTAGATTAGATGCCAATGTCATAATAGCCAAATGGTTCATTAAATATTACAACAAAACACATTATTACCTATATGCCCATTGGGATATGATAGTTGGTTGTGCAGGTGCATTCTAAATGACTTATGGTACTAGCGATGGAGGAGCTTGTTGTCCCCCCTACATCTCATCATTTGAATTGTAGTGACTCTCAGAATGGGAGTAATCTAACCATAGTTTTCATACTTGTACTTGGTGAGTACTTTCCAAGGGGAAATTTTAATCAAAGATTAATTGACAGATGCTCACAATTAATCAAGAATAATCAACAAATAAAAAATGCTTAAATTTATCAAAAATCATAAATTTTATTGAAATTATTGTTTCAAAATGTATCAAATGAGTCTATAAAACATTGGGGAAGTGTTTCCTATTATATTTGAATACAAATAAAGTACAAAATTGCATAATCATGAAAATACAATTGTGACACTATCAAGTTGTCAACAACAAACTGATACATCGATACTTATACAAGAATCTACAAGTAAAAATTACAATAATCTATAATTTTTTCTTCCTTTCAATTCATTCTAAATGCTCTAAATGTTGTGTGAATCCAAGGAGGGTGTGTGTATGCATTTACAACATAAAAATCAATGTTTTTTTAGTGCCCAAGATGCGTTTATAGGGTATAACACATACAAGCCCTACAACAATACCCTACAAGTACTTACATAGTACTCATCTAGTACTCATGATTAATCATGAGTATTGTGCTAGTAATCACTAGGTACTAAAAAAAAGCATGATTTTGAGTGGCTAGTACTCATTTTCCATGAAAACTTGTAATTAATCATCAAACTAGCGATTATGCCATCTATGATCTAAAGTACCTAATTCTTCATAAGGAACATCAGAAGAGGTGTTTGGCTTGATAAAAACTAATGAAGGAGGAGGATAATATGTTAGCTCATAGTCTTGGGATTATTCATCGAACAATACATCCCATTAGTAAAGTATTTTAGTGGTGCCTGGAATATGAAGATGTTATGCTTTTATATCTTCGTAATAGCCCATAAACATACAAGGGTGGCTCTTCCTTTCTATTGATTTGTGCTTATAAATTGGGATATGTACCTATGCATTATATCAAAAAATCCTCAAATTTGAAACATCAGGTTTAACATTACACCAATTTATTTTTCAGGAGTCATATCTTATACACTCGAGTGGGGAGTGCTATTTTGAATATAATTTTCCACAGTGAATTGCCTATGCCCAAAATTAAGGAGTTTTTGGAATATAACATTCAATTGGTCATTTATTTTAGTGTGTGGTTTTTGTGCTTATCTACACCATTTTATTGAGGGGTGTAGGGTACAATATGTTGAAGTTGAATGCCTAATTATTCATATAAGCTAATTATTTGATTATTTACAAACTCTCCTCCATTATTTGTTATGAGATGTTAAATTTTTCTCTCTAATAGGTGTTTAACAAGGGTCTTTAAAATTTTAAAGTGCTCATTTTTTTTTCTAGAAACTAGACTCAGGTTCTACGAGAGAAATTATCAATGAATTTAAAAATGCATTTATGTTTTAAAAAGAAGCCTTGGGAAAGGACATAAGATCACTATAAACTAATTGTAATCCATCCCTATCCCTAAAAGATATATCTTTGGGAAATGTATTCATGTGTTGTTGTCTAAGTGTACAACCTGAACAAACTCTATATTTGAAATAAAATTTTAACAAACTCACTACCTTGTTATACTTACTAAGATCCTGTAATGAGTGATTGTTGAGATGACCAAAAAGCTTATGCCAAAGTTTAATCAAGTCATTAGCATGTAAAATCATGACTTGTGAAGATTGAGATAACATAAATTTGTTAAATCTATACTATCTTACATGATGATGAACCTTTCAAGTGGCTACAATAGCATATTGGTCTTTGATAGTTTTGATGACAATATTTATAGGTGTAAACTCAATTGTTTTACCATCACTTGAATGTGTGATATGATATGTGGATAGGAGGTTCATAGACAAGTCTAGAATGTGGATAACATTTTTGAATATGCCATTATTCATCTCAATGATCTCTTCACCCTCAACAATTAGATGACTATAGTTTCTCACAAAGAATTCAATTGTGTATTTTTGGTCAATATTTTGAAATAGAGAGTCTTCACGCATCATGTGGTGAGAAGCTTCTGTATCCAATATCCATTTAGATACATGTGATTTGACTATAATTTTAGAAAGGGTACCTTCTATCTTGGAGGGAGGAAGCTAATTTTTTTGTTATCTCTTCTTTCAAGTATGTCATTTTATCAAAACATTGATGTTTAACATGGCCTGGTTTACCACAAACTTTGTAACCTTATTTGTCAACATTTGCATTCATTTTCCCTTTACCTTTTTCCTAATGAGGGGAAGAGTTATGCAGATATTATTTATTTCCCTAGGGCTTAGGCTTTGCTTTACCTTTTTCTTTAGTAGGGACCTTCCCTTTTTTAGAGTTAGGTTGTGACATTGTATTATTATTATTGAATACTAATGCCTATTGCTTAGTACCTCTACGTTGGATGTCACCAATGAAAATTAGTTTTTCCTATTTTTGATGAATTTAATCTCATAACTTGTCAAACATTGGTTCCAAATATGCAATGCCCAAATAATATTGCTATATATGTGGTTTGAAACAAAGATTGAGTATGGATGATGTAGTTTTAACAAAATATTCATAATGATTTTCCCAACAGACTTATATTCACCAGTTTTGGCAAGTAAAAGTCTTAAACACTTGACTTGAATGATGAAATCCTCAATATGAGGATAGGCATTTGGACTAAGAGCTACAAGTTTGTTTTCCAGCTACCATTCCCACATTTTATTGTGCTTTCCAAAAAGATCCTCCAAGATGGTCCAAAACTCCTAAGGTGACATTTTCCCGTGAAAGTGAAAGTTTAATCTAGGGGACACTGATTGACCTATAATGCCTCTAGCTTTGTCATTACAGATTTTCCATTTTATTTATTTTCAAAGGTAAGAAGGACCACTTTCTTAACTCGTTTCCATGTGATAAAGACCCTTACTAAGTAATACATTTGTGATGTACCCTTTCCAATTAAGGTAATATGAACCAATGAGAATTACCTTTTTTTAGCCATGATGTAGCATAAAATCTTATTGTAACCGATTTTTTTCTAGACGAATTAAAATTTATCTCAAATTTATACTTTCTGCCAAACACGCCCTTTGCACTGTCCTTTCACTCTACTATCTTAAAACTAAATCTAAAAATAAGATTTTTGAATTGAAACTAAAATATGATTTTTTGAATTGTAACCAAACAATAATTTTGATCTAAACATGGATACGATAATAGTTTGTAGAACTTCCAAATATAACTAAGATTTATCTGCAATTAATGGGTTGGACGTGTTGGATATGTAGGCTCTATATTATACTAATCCTAGATGTAAATGGTGAACATGGCCTAAAGGGTCTAACTACAGAGGTTTCCAATGTTCCCATGGACACATTATCCTATTGCTCAAGTGCGTAAAGAGTAACTTCCCAGGGATAATCGTTTACTAATGCACCATCAAATCAAATCACTTAGAGGCTTCCTATTGGAAAAAATAAAAATGTTAGGTTCTTCCTATATACCATGAGGTGCATGAAATCTAAAATTTGTATTAAGTGTTATCTAATAGCTTGAGTATTGGGATGGTACCCTTGACACCACAGATAACGACTTTACTTATAACAACTAATGTGAGTTTTACAACTGTAGGAACACAATTCTAACTTAGGGGATTTTTATTGGAAAAAAAGGTCTAAAGAACTTGGAATACACTAAAAACATTAGTGATTTAAAAATCTCAACAGACAATAAAAGTGATTAAAAGCACATAATATAGCTGCCTACAAAAAATAGCTTAACTCAGATTTTATTTGGGTTTTTTTTTATGATGTTAAAAAAGCCATGCAAACATCTAATCTATACTTGATACAAAAGGAAAGTTTTTTATGGAGGAAAAGATCTACCTTTTGATAAAATTTTAGGTCAAACATAACACTTATTTTTGCACAATTCCTAAGGCAACTCTAATCTATCATACAAACTGCGAATCAACACTTGTCATAGAAGAATAATTTATTATAGAGGTAGAACTACTTAATGGTAAATTTTTAGATCAAATGGATAATTTTAAATTTTTACCCTCCCATAAAACCCCACTTCATTCGCGAATTTATGATCAACCAAAATCCCCTAATGATGAGGTGAGAGCATATGATTGGGTATTTTCAGTAGGCCACTGAAATATGGGCCAAAAACTCAATATGTAGAAAAAAATTTGGTTTAAGAAATATATTCATCATGAACATGGAAATAAAAGATTTGTATGCTCCACATAATTGCACTGTAAAAAGTGAAGTTTTTATAGATTTGATACCATATTAAAGTTGTTGGATATACTCCATAATAATTATAACTACCACAAGACATACACCCATCAATGAAAGCTTTAAACTAAAACAATACACATATTTATCATAAGTAGCATGACTACCTCTTTAGATTGGAAAGCTCTGGACTAAATTGTCAGTATAATAATAACTTTCTTCCACAATAATTACCTCAAGCACTAGCTCTATATGCTCTTATATAGATAAGAAAGAGGCTAGGGCTAGGGTTTGGAGAGTAATTAATTTGAAGAATATGTCTTCTTTAAGATAAGGATTCATTATTTATATCAGAAGTTAATCAAGCCAATAACTAATTGATACTCTTATCTAATAGTTTGTGGATACTTGTGCACCAGTTAGTGATTATCCATGAATTATATTGCAATAAACATTAAAATCACATTTTAAAATCATACAATAATGTATGAGTAATTAAATACACTAACACTCTAATGACTAGATTGCATGGCCTACTTTATCAGATAAATTTTAGTTACATGCAAATGATTAAAAAATTATAGAAGTGCAAAATTTCATACCTGATTTGCGTCTACATAAATTTGGTGTTTAGTCACATTTGAGATGGTGGACAAATTTGAAAGGGCATGTTGAGAACCCTTTCCATCAATACAAACCTTGGTTAGGTTACCAACTCCTTTCTCCTTAACATATTCAAATAGATGTCTTAAATGCTCGTTGGAAAGTTAACTCCTTTGAGGAAGTGTGGAAATTTAGGTTTTCCAGAGTTTGGGCTATAATTATTGAGCCCAAGCAAACTCACTTTCTTTGGTGCCTCATTCACCAAACTCTGCTAATTGAGAATCGTTTGGTTAATTCAAGTGGGATTCATCCTATTTGTGCATTTTTCCAACACCCTCAATCATTAAAAGATATTTTTTGGTTATGCAAACATGCTTAGTCTACCTAGTTATGGACACATGCCCTTTTTCAATTGCTCTGCCTATAAATGTTTACTTGGAAAATGGTGATGCTAGGGGACTAAACCATGATCTTGAACAATTTACACAAATTTGGCATATTTTTCATTTTGAGATTTTGTTTCATTTATGGAAATAAAGAAATAAAGTGATTTTCACTCATATTTTGATGAAGAATTTTTTTTTGTTACTAACAAAGTTTGGGGCTCTCCAATGTTATGTTACATATATAAGTGCATGAAAAAAAGGTCTAGCTAGAGGTGGAGCACCTTTAGACTCTATTGCAACAATGGGGGACTACCCCATGTTGTTAGTCAAGTCCCTCTGGTCTCACCTCACCATCAATCATGACCTTAGGGATGTGGCTTTGGCAATCAAGGTAGGCCCCATTCCCACATTAGGTGCCATAGTGGCTCCCCATGTTCGTAGTTTTCCTTACTAGCTCAAAGTCTATGTGGTGGTGGTGGTTTTAATTATACAAAACCTTTTAGTTGGGGGAACCGCCACAAGGGAGGTTTCTTTACTTGGCCCTTCCATTTCACCTTTTAGCCTGGATAATACAATGGAAGAAAACAAAGAAAAGGGGAGTGATGGTTGGGATATTTTATCTGAAATTATACATCCACTTGTTGGAAGTGGTTGTGAGGGCTTGGATGAAAAAATAGACAACCCTCTGCCTCCACCACCCTTGTTGATTGTTGTTCTTTTGGTCTAGTATTGTGTCATGCTTTGATGGTTGGGATTTTATTATGTTATTTTTATTTATGTCCCCTATTTGGTTGGAAAGACACACTTTATTGTAATTGCTTATATTTAATTTTTTTAAAGTTAATTATATAGTTTTTTTTTGCCTTAAGATCGATATGATGTTTCAAAATGTGGCATTGTCTACTCATTTTTTTTACGATTAGTAATGTATACTTTGTATTATTGATATAGATGTGCATTTCAATTAAAAAACATCTAATAGTGTTATCAAAGTCTTATATTCATGTAAGACAATGATGCCTCTGTTGGTGATTGCTAGCAACATGACCTATCCTTAGATTGACCTAAAATATATAAAATATCCAAATACAAGGCGAATAAAAAGGAAAGAATAATAACCACCAACAAAAATGAATAATTATAGGCAGGGAGTTGAAATAACAATGGTGGACTAGACGTCCTATACTTATCCTTCTATAAGGAAGTTGCTCCCTCATTGATATTAATCTTAAGTGAATGAAAGCAATACATGTGATCTAGCCACATGAAATTCTACGAGCCTTAGTGATTGTACAATTTTTTTTTTGCTTTTATCAATGTTTTTCTAATTTTTCTTTTTTCAAGATTTTTAATTTAATTAAATTTTTATTTTTCTATTATTTTTTAGTCTCGGGATAGCTTTTTACTATTTGTTGGATGTGGACTTGTGTTGACCCTCTGTAGTTCTCTAGGGGTAATGTATTATCTTTTCAAATTGTTCCTTTGTTAATGGCTCATTATACATCGTTAGTATATGCTAATTTTAAATTAAGGTTGTTCATGCATTACCAAATTTTCCAAGTTTTACTGCACCAATGTTAAATACATGTTCAATTTCATATGGCCCAACCATTATTTATACAATATTCCTGGGTAGTTTTTATATCTCTAATCATACAATAGTGCCCAATATCATCGGTAAAGTATACCGCACCCTTATATATATTTTTAGATCACTATAAAGCAAGCCAATAATTTAATATATACAAACCCCTTTACAAAAAAACGTGGAAGTACATTGTTTATATACCCTAGCTTATCCTAGCCAACCCCTACACCTACCCCTTTAAAGAGGTTTTCACTATCCACTCTACTCAAGCATATATCAACATATACAAGTTTTGGTCAAGGACAAATTAGCTATATTAGGACTTAAGAAAAGTTTGGGTTAAAGTCTTTTTACCATTTTAGGTGGTTGATATAGTTCTAACAAATTATAATTCGATATATTGTTGGATCTTAAAGACATTATTAAAAATATCTTATTTTTATTTCATCATATATCACCTAAATTCTATTTTAATAGAAAAAAAAAATGAAAAATTTCAATCCAAAATTTAATTATGTGAATGTACATACTCTAGATGGAATGGAGTTGAATTGAATGATTTTAATTACATCCATGAGACCTAACAGTTTATGGCACCATAATTTGTTATTGGCTGCCTCAAACCCCCGATGATGCATAAATTGAGGGCCCATTTGCTTCTTTAATATGGTTGAATCAACAATGTTCCCCCACTATTTGGGGAAGCACCTACTAATACGAAGGGTTCCCAAATGGAAAATCAATGCCCATCCCTACCTCTGTATAGGGGAGCACCTGATATAGAAATGGAGAAGGTTAATTGATCGATAGGGGCACTCAACGTCCTTTCCCCTTAGTATAAGGTCACAAGAAATAGATCAACCTCAACCTCACTAGCTAATTAGTAAAAGAAGCACTCCATAGACATAGAGAGGTTGACTCCTTGATTTATGTCAACATCTCCCTCAATGTTTTTTTTTTTCGTCTCTTCAAATGACTCCAATGTAACATCTACTCTCAATATTTATGTATATTTACTTAGATGCCATTGTAGGCTAGATATTTTAGAATGTAGTATTTCTTTATTTCTATTGCTTCTATATACTTACATAAATGTCATTGTAGGCCAAACATTTTGGAATGTAGTGTTTCTCTATGTCTATTATTCAAATAAGAAAGAGTAAATATCTCTATTATTCTCATTCATCTTTAAAAATAATCAATTTATTTATTTCATATAAAAATACGAGGAAAATAATTCTTATTTAAATTGTAAATCTCTTTTCTATATATATATATATATATAAATTAAATTAAAATCTATAAAATTATATTACCATTTTCATATTTAATTCTTATTTAAAGAGCTAAGGGCCAAGCTGGATTTAGACTGAACCACTCTACTATTGATCATGGGGTTACACTTAGGTTATTGATTGAAAAAATATGGAACACTCAGGGAGGCGAGGCCTTTTGCTGCTTTGTCGACTTCAAAAAAGCCTTTGACATGGTCCCCTAGGACAAACTTTGGAATAGGATGGAGGAGCTGGGGGTTCCAGATGAGCTTAGCACTGTTGTCCATAGATTATATGAGCAAGTAAAGGCTAAAATCAGAACTAGTGATGGAATGTCAGAGTGTTTTGGTAGCGATATAGGCATCAAGCAGCGCTGTCCGCTTTCACCAACTTTATTTAGCCTGTACATTGATAAATTAGAAGAATAGTTAATTAAAAATAGTGGGGAGGGGATTCAACTAGTTAAGTATGTTATAAAACTGCTTCTTTATGCGGATGACCTCATTTTAATTGCCAAAATAGCCAATAGCTTGAGGGAACATTTGAGAGCACTTGAAACTTTTTGTCAAGAGGTTGGAATGGAGGTGAACACAAACAAAACCAAAGTAATGATCTTCTCTTTGAAAATAAAAAAGAAACAATATACCTTTACCTTTCAAGGCAACCCGCTAGAGATAGTCGAGGAGTACAAGTATCTCGGGCTTGATTTTCACCACAAGCTCAGCTGGGAAACATGTAGAGCAAAAAGAATTCAAGGAGGATGAAAAGCGTTGTACTCTCTTCAAAATAGGTGCAGGATTGTGGAGTTATGGGATTGGAAGACCAAGAGAAACTCTTCGGTTTGTTTGTTATCTCGATGATTCTCTACGGGTGTGAAATTTGGGGCAGCAGTATGTCAGATCAAAAACAGAAATAGATAGAGAGAATCCATAAACACTTCATCATAAGCAGTCTCAAAGTCAAGAATTTGGTGTCGTATGAGATCTTACTTGCTGAAACAGGGTCCTTCCCTCTAAAGGCATTGGCGATGATACGGTTACTAAGCTACCTCAAGAAGATTCAAAACATGAAGAAACACATGTGGCCTAGACTAATTATGGGGGAAGAGCTAACTAGAAGAAAGAACACTTGGAGGAAGCAAAATGACAAATGGGTAAAGAGGTGGGATATTATCATGTAGGAGTGCCCAAATACTAATGAAGAAATAAAAAATATGTGAGAAGAAAATTCAAGTGCATCATGTGGACAAAACAAATGGGTTGTAAAAAGGAATACTACCTCAAAGAATTCAACCCCACAGGGGATTTTGAAGAAAAAGCCTATATAGGAGCAGACATTAAATGGAAAGCGAAAATGTTGATTGCCCAACTTAGGATGAGCTCTCATCATCTTAGGTGTGGAATGGGTAGATGGCTAACTCCTAAAGAGGATTGGGAGGAGATAATATGCCTCTTTTGCAACAAAGGCGTGGTGGAGACGGAACGACACTTCCTCTTGGAGTGCGAGGCATACAACAACATCCGATACAGTTATGGTGAAACTTTGAAAATCGCCAACCTTGACACCTTGTTTGAAGTGACAACACTGAGTAATACGGCGAAACTCGTGATCAAGCTTCACAGCACAAGGGAAGATCTCAAGAAAGAAGTTTAGGAAACTTAAAGAACGTTTTATCGCTGATGTCCCGTTTTAAAGAGGATGTGCACAACTGATGGGTCCCATAGGCTACTGCGACCTCGTAGATGTTATTAAAATGGTTCATTCATTCATTCTCCATACAAATCTTCTAAACTTTTCCTCCATATTAATTTTTATTTCTTCATTAAAATTTGGACATTCATTTTTATAATATTTTATTCTTTCTTAATATTCTCAAAGCCGCTCAAATATTTGAACTGCAACGCGCCATTGTATGTTGGCCCAAAGCTTTTGGAAAAAATCCCAGGAAGGCCTTGGAAAAATTCATTGGCACAGATTCACCGACAGATTTTCGATATAGCTGATGGGTGCCATTGGGTGGTATGGGCCTCTGATTGATCTCTCAACTACACCTGCACACATTGGAGGTTATGTCCAGCTCCTCGTTTTTGTTCATCAATTCCATCCGCCTCAGGTTCTTTCCTCTTCCTTTCAATTATTACAACAAATACATTTTTTCTCGCAGTGCGTTTGGATGCAAACTTATAATTTCAATCAATTCATCCTTTTTTTCAAATATTCTAAACTCCTTAGAATATCTTAAGCCCTAGGTTTTTTTAATGCACTTTAGGTAGGTTAGGTAACGGCAAATTTATAACAATTGTTTTCAATTGTCTATGTAGGCTACTCTGAAAACGTTAGATGCTAAAATTGCTATGGCATTAAGCAAGTGAAATAAATCTATCCCATATTCTATCCATGGGGATTATAGACCGACGATATTTTGTGTCCAATGGGCGGAAATGATTTGAATTGGCATTGAATAGATCGTGTTCTTCATCTAATTAATTAATTAGGAAATGTGCTAGCACAGGACAGACCGGCTTGTAGACTTGTACATTTATTTTTCAGATCAGATTTTAGAAGTGATAATTTTTTTTTCCGCAGAATAAACATTTTTTTTTTCAATTTCAGATACTTGACGATTTTCCATCTAAAAAAAAGAACCTCGTATTGAAAATAGATTGTCATATGGTTGGGAATCTTATTTACCTAAAGGCTAAAACTGATTGCAAACATACACGTATATTGTTGTTTGTTATTCGTATCATCTGGGGATAATTTTTGAAGCAATAAATTATTATTTGTTCAAGATTTTATGTAAGAATACGATTGATTGTAAATTACATGTCTGAAAATAAAGTCGTCAACGTGCTTTGTATGCACTTTCCCGTAGCATCTCTCAATATAGTAATTCCCCCTCGATTTTGTGCTACACAGTTTAAAGGGGCGATTAGGTGTAATGCTTATTAAACTGAAGATTCTGGCAGTGCAGGATTTTCATCATCATCTACATTGATCTATTGTTGCATAAATTTACAAACATTTTATGCTTACTTCATAAAGGTTTTCCCTCCTGCTTATCATAATGGTAAATTGTCTTGTGACAAGTTTATAAACGATTTGCCAATGTTATGCAAAGAATCACTTCAAAAATCATGTTTGGGTATTATCTATTTGTCCGATTTACTTTGATTTCAGAGTCTTCAGGTCTGCAGCAAAGTTTGGAATTTTATTTAGATATCATCTATGCCCAAGATGCATGAAAATGTATATGCAATATTTATAGGATGCTCTTTGCATCTTAATATCAGGTCTTTTTTTTTGTTTTTGCCATCTCACGTTGATTATTGATGGGATTGGGGTGGGGCTTGGACTTATGCATGTTGGCGATTCTTAGTTGACCGGTCTTTAGGGCTCCCTCCCACTGTTTCTGATGATTTCCCTTAATTGGTAGCATAGTTTCTGCCCTTTTCTTCCCTTGCTTCTTTCTGCCCTCTTGACCTGTCTACCTAAGTTTTCTAGGGTTTCTCTCTCCTTGACATGTTCGTCACTTAGACAGGCAAAATTTTCTAGATGTTGTATCAGCCCCTCATTTGTACATGTGTCATCTATCTACTTTTCCTCTATTCATTCCGACCTTTTGTCTTTGTTCATCAATTGTGTCATTTTTACTGTCTAGACTGGTAAAATTGTTGTCCTTGAGAATGTTTTGCCAGTTTGTTTGAGCATTTCCGTATATATTTATAGAGGCACCTTTGTTTAAAGAACAAACACACTCGTTTTGCATCCACAATTCACAAATAACAATGTTTCTCTTTCTTCTATACTATTTTGGGACAAAGCAAAGTCGAAGTAGAGAGCTTTGGTCTACTATTCTTCCTAGGAATCTGCGATTTTGCCCTCATTCTTGTGCAAGAATAGGATTGGATTTCCTTGAGATTTTTCTCAAAATTGGTCGTTGTCTTTCCCAAATTGCCACCACTCTGTGCTAGGTTCCATAAGCTCATAGAGGGAGAATTAAGGTGTCGCCAAGCCTCCTCCAAGGTGGATGAAAAACAAAATCACGCGTACGTAATCCAGTCTCTTGTATATATTTTTCTCTTGCAATTATGTAGGGCACTATATTGTTATTGCATTTTTAGTCAGCCTTACTTTAGGGCTTTGCCTTGTCTTCAACAACTTGACTAGATTAAGGTTATTTGGATTAAATTCCTCTATTGCATGCAACGAAAACTTGATGCCCTTGCTCATTTTTGTGAAATCTGACAACTTTTGGTCAACCTTAGTAAAATTAAGGTTATGATCTTAAATATCTTGAAGCGCTTTCTCTCATGATTCTAGTTTTTCTACAAAGGGGGACTTCTAGAGATCAGGCCGGCCTACACTTTTTTGGGGTCCAATTTTTTGGTCCATGCTTTAACATGAAGTTTGCTTCTCACTCACACCTTTGCAAGGGGTATGCTTCTCTATCTGTCTTAGAACATCAGTGTTTCTAGATCCACTTCTAGGACATTCCTTCCAAGCAATCATCAAACCTACAATTTTATATGGTTTAGAGGTGCGGGGACCTAGCTTGGGTGCCTTTGACTGGGCCTATATTGAGAGGGTCCAGACTCTCATGGTACAACACATGATCTGTTGCAAGCAGATAGTTCCTCAGTGCATTGTTTAAGCTGAATTTGCTGCCCAACCGCTACACCTCGAGACTATCTTCAAGCTTAATTTCTACAACCATAGACTTAGGTCCTTGGAGGACTCAACTTTTGATCGTGATAGATATCCATACTCAGCACTTTGTGTCTCATAGAGGATTGCTTCAATGGTCCCCACCAGATGTTGACACTGTTGGTACTTTGAGGCTAGGTTGCTCCTTGTTTCTATTATCATCTCTATGGATTAGCTACTCCCTTTCATGTATTCCTTGGACACCCCCCACCCCCGGGCTCCTTCCCACAAACCACAAAGGATGTCATCACTAGAGTTGCTAGAGAGGACATCTACAGACAGTATATCTAGGCCATCTAGATCTCCCCCCTTGAGCCGCTCAATCCCAAGCTTGCTTTCTATGTTGAGCATTTCTTACCAGTAGTGAATGGTATTATTTGTCATCCTCACTATCTCAAGCGCCATTGGTCCCGTAGCTTGAGGTTTCCCGTTGGCTAGATGAGAGTGTGTTCTCATCAACTACTGGTTGAAACAGATCACCACATTCTCTGTTCAGATCATATTTGTCGTCTTTGCTTTCTCTAGGATATCATTACCTCTATAGGGACTCAACTAACACTATCTACTTTCTTTAGATTTTTAGACCAATGTTGCTTGGCTCTTTATCTTTGTGAGGCTGTCACACTCCAACACAAATCCCTACAGGAGGAGCCTAGAGGTTCTAGAGTCCCCATGTTGATCACCTCTTTATTCCAGTCCATCTAGGCGATTGGCAACACAAAGTGCCCTTTGGACACTAGTACATCACACATCATAGCTAATAGATCAATTAGGTGGCATTTCTCTTAGCATATCATCATTACTTAGATTACTCAGATCGCCCAACTTGCTCCCCCTTGGCACTGTGGCTCTGCTTCTTCCAGCCAGCATGGCTCTGCCCCTTTTCGACGACATGGATCTACTACTTACCAACCACCCCCAGACTATAGGGGCAAATTAACATTAGGAGTTTCTTTTCTATCATGGGAAGTACCTCAGCCTTGGATGTTAGGAGAGATTCTAGAGGAAATGCTTTGCTTCCCCCTAGGATTTCCCAACATGGCCCCTCTGACATTGGGTGCTCCTCAATGAACACTATCAAATCTTTTCACGGTGATTGATGATGGGTCAAACAACCCCTCCACTTCAGGCACATACATAGGTTTTTGATGAGGTCTTCCTGTCTGCATCAACACTTACTTTTGGGGTCTCTTGTGTGCCCCCCATTACTATTTGTATTCCATTACCACCTTTGTTAGTGACACACTGCTTTACTTTGTTTTTTGTACTTTAGCTTCTTGGATTCTCTTTCCTTGAACTTTCTATTGTTAAGGGTTGTATCCTCGAGCCTCATTGACCTACTTTTGGTCATCCATGGATGTTAATATAATTTCTTTCTTTCTTTCTTTCTAATTTAGTAGATCATATTGCATTTCATTTTTTGGCATCTTGTTTATATTTTATAGCAAATAATTGTTTCAGCCTTTTCCATACAACCACTTAAGTCGTAGAAGTGCATGATTGGATTAAGATTGGTCTGTCCTTGGTCATTTAGCTTCCAGTTCCTTTTCTTGTCATATAGAAAACAAGTGTTTTCAACCGAGACATTTCAAGAATTGTCCATGAGATTCGTTTGCAAGAGTTAATATCTTTATGATACTTTTAAATCCCTTTTGTTCATAGTATAAACACTTTATAGCAATCATAACAGATATTGGAACTGATCTTATCAGTACAATATGGAAGCTTTCACTAATGTTATTTGATTCTTGTGAAAACAATGTTGCGTTCACATCAGTGCTGTGGGACATGTGGCATATTTCCTTACATTGATACTTATTTCCCTCTCTTCTTTATACGGTTTTTGAAGAAGTTTGGTCATTGTTCAATTTATAGTACAACTGGAGTCACTGTATGGTGCAATGATAACATCCTAAAGGTGTATGTCTTGGTACTTAACATTACTATGGTAAGTAACCATAAATCAGTATCCAAGTTTAAGCTCACATCAATGGGAGAACTTATTGTTGAGGTTTTTGTGCATTCTATCAGCCAATGTACTTTTCCATGTCTAGGTATAGGTAACATCTTCTATATGTATGGCAGTGACAAGCAGGTTGAAAGATTTTTTATACACATGAACACAAGAAGGGAACACAACCAAGTTGGTATGGGCCTCATTAGAGTCTGTTTTATAATGGACAACTTCAAAAAACAAAAATGGTTGATGTAAAATGAAAAATAAGGGCTATAAACATTATCACTACCTTCTTTTGAATCTAATCTAGTAGTTTACAATAACAATAATTGGCACCCGACTTTGTTAAAATTTTGGACTTTAGATATTAGCTACGCTTTAGGCCATTTCCCCCAAAGTCAAACTAAGGTGTTGTAGTCTTTTAGATTTAATTGCAAATTACATACAAAAATATTTGACGGAAAATAGAGTAGAATGGAAATAGACATAACTTATTCTTGCACAATCACACTTGAAGACAATGATGAATCAAGTAAAATAACAAAGCAATATGACTCATTCATACCAACCATTGAACAATTTAGATAAACGACCTCAAAAGGCGACAGTGTGGAGCAAACACAGTTTTCCATTTAGTTTCATCCAATGGTACATTAGTTCTTCATCCGCAAAAACTCTCTGACCCTTTTTTTGATCATTACAACTGCATAAATACATTCTTCATTTGTGGACATATCAGCTGAAACTACCTTTTATGCACCCCAAACCCACATCACCTACTACTTTATTAAACAACCGACCTTTACTAGCGCTACATTACAGTTCATATACATAACTTGTGTGTTGTAATGTCCCCTTATAGGGCCAAAGAAGAAAGTACAGAAAATCCTCAAATCCCACTTTTGTTCAAACTGAAAAGTCACAATATTAAAAGGCCAAAATCTGAATAAATTGTTAGAAAGACTAGATCGCTGCCCTAGGTCAGCGATTCGGTAAAAAAATAATTTTTCTGCTTTTAAACAGCTCCAAAAATTATGAAAATTGGTTTACAAGTGCTAAATGAATATTCAAATCATATTTTCCAATTAGTTTTGCCACATCATCAATTCTGAAAATTTTATAGGCAAAATACAATAGAAACTTATAAAATTAATTGCTCCAAAAATACTCAGCCAATCAACACAATTGATATACCAAAATGGCTACAAAAATAGGAGGAATTCAATGATCTTTATTGCAGAATTTTCTAAGCACAAAATGTGCACAAAAAGTGGAAAATATAGTCCCAAAGGTGATGTCACCTTTAGGGAGTGTGATGTCACTCTCCTAGAGGGGTTCGCTCCACCCTAAGCCCTCACAAATGTCTTCAATCTGATCACTCACTTTAGATCTGATGTCTTTGCTCACTTGCTTTCTAAAAATAGATTTAAAAATGCAAAAAACTGGAAATACTTATTCAAATCAGCAACCTACAAAAAAACAAAATGTCTTCAATGTGATTTCCAGGTGAAATCACTCTTCAATCAACAACAACAACCTTGGGCATTCACATCCCATTCCTTCTTAAAAAATGAAGATTCAATATATCAAATGAGCATATCCAAAATAAAAGCCCTCATGTCCATATATAGTCTTCAAAGTGGGGCAAACCACTTTTAGAGGCAAAATATCTTTTTAAAATCACTTAACCATTTTTCAAAATATCTTTTCTTCTTTTTTTTTTCCCTCCAAGCTGACATTTACTCTTTTTTCCACTTATAATACGAAATTAATTGCCAAAATAGAATTAGTAATTAAAATTACTCTAAGACAATAATTTAATAAATAATTAATTAATTTACCCAATTTACAAGAGTGATTAAATCACTTTTGGGCAAACAATTAATTAAAATACCTTCTCCAAATATTATTCGAACTCTCAAGTGCAATAGTGTTTAAAACCACTTTTATAGAATGCTTTAGTGGTAAAAACCACTTTTTAATAATATTTTATTAACGAACTAAAATTGCTTTATATGGTCAAATGATCAAAATCACTATACGGGCAATCATAATCAATTAATAAAATAAAATCCCCCAAAGTTAACCCGTAATCTATGGGGAAAAGTAGACTAACGGTCTTAAATACCTGTTTACTTGTGAACCGGAAATGGGGACATTACATGTGCTTACTATCTCTTCAACAAACAATGGGCACTTTTCTTGAATAATTGTTTGAAATTTTTACAAGGTACCGAACATGTTGGCATTTTTTTCGTGTTAGCTGCATATATTTGTTACAGAGTTCGTTGGACTACACTTGTACTCCTTTAGCTTTCTCCTTTGTAGTGAGCTTAGTTGGATCAATGTTCATTATCTATGGCAATGTTACCTTGTTTGTCTCTTAATCCACATTGATTGTTCTCCAGAAGCATGAATTAGTTATTTAACTGATATTGAATGTGTCATAGGTTGTCTTTTTAACTTCCCTTTTACTTTAGTTAAGGGAAGTTGGTGATTTGTGATTTTCTTCTCCTCCTTCCCACTTGTACTACTTGCTTATGGTTGCAGAGTCAAAATTTTCCGAATTTGCTTTGTAGAAATCTGTTCTTGTTCCTTCGATAGTGTGTTATGATTTGTGTTCTCGGCCCCTTTGGATCTATGATCCTTGTCAGTGTCTCAATTCTGTGCTTTGCCATATGCTAGTTGCAAATTAGTGTCTTTTGGTAGAAACTCTTTTCTTTTTATTTGCTATATTTTTTCTTGCACTTATTTCTCTACCTCCACTACCTCATTTTCTTGTGCTTGGACTTGATTGATCACAACTTGATCATCCCCAATTACTTCATTGTCCTTGGGAATTTATGTCCCTCAGGTTGTTGCAGAGGAGTAGGTTTTGTTAACTCCTCTTCCTCTTCACGTACACCTTGTAGTCCCTCGACTTCAACACTGTATCATTGACTTCAAATCTAATCTTTAGTGGCTTTGAAGTCTCCACCTGAGTTACCCAACACAAAGGGATAGATGGAATGGATATCGGAATGGGTGGGATAGATTTGTCCATTGGTCGATCTACTTGTTTTTGCACCACACTAGGAGCTCCTACATTAATCTTATCTACAGGTTTTTGAATCAAATTAGTTTCTTGCCAAGTGTTGAGTTGGGTGTTTTGGATGGTGGGAATGATAATGAAGTGGTGGATGGTGGAATGATAGGATTATTCTCAGCTTCTAAAACATGGCATGTAGTAGTAGCTAGGTTTTCTATTGTATCACCTTCATTCATAATACCTGAACTTGTGTTATCTTGATCTGTCCGTCTTGAGGAGATACTTCTTTCTTAGATGATATAACATTTGCTATTTGTTATCAATGTACTTGTTTTTTATTTTGTCTTATTTGGTATCTCTTGAATCTGTCTTGCTTTTTTTGTGCTTGTTCTTCTTGTTTCATCGTCGCTACTTCTTTTTCCTTCTTCATAGCTTGCTCTTGATCACTCTCTTTCTCTTTCCTTTGGGTCTTTACGTCCTTGCTGGTTTTATTGGGACTTGTGTACTTATTGCTTCCAATCAAATTTGTATCATCCCTCTTCTTTATCCTCTGCTCATGATCCTCTATATCTTCACATACCTTCATCTCATCTTCATCTTCACCAACAAATTCGACAGATACCCTTGCACCAACAACATAAATACAAAGAACACCATAATGCACACTGCACACCTCATGAATTCAAAGTAAAGGATAAGGTATAGTTGCATCTTCATAAGGAACACTCCAAGGGTTGTCATTAGAAGTTCAACCCTTTGTGTTATGGCACTTACACCATATTGTGTTCCACAAGAGAGAACACATTTATTATCTACCATGGTACTTGGGTCTTTAGACCATACATCCCACCTTTGTTTGAGCTTTCCAACTCAACATCCGTTAGAATTTGATCTTGAACACTTGCAAACAACAACAAAGGATAGGATTGTTGAAGTCACAACAACGTGCACCTGCCAAGGCACACATCACCTGTTCAGAGTGGACAAGGCAAGACATTGTGTTGATCAAGCTAAGTTCTATAACCTTCAACAACTTCAAGTTTAGTTTTTTTGTAGCCAATCAAAGACGCGATGGGTGTCATCACTCTATAAGAAAGGGTGAATGAATCGAGTGCAACCTTATCGGTCTGCACTCTACTTCTAGGGTCTTGTTCACCATGATCTTCATAACTACTCACACCCCATGATCTTTCTAGCAACATGCGCCACACACATAGCCTTGTGGTACCCTTGGGCACTTGCAACGTCAAGCGACATTTCGTGCAATTCTTAGACGTTGCGCAAGACCATCAGAACTCAATTGCCATGTGGTAACTTCTTGCTGTTTCATGTCACGCCAGGTGGCACTTTTAGAACTTGCCCCATGTTTGATCACCTATCAGCATACTGGACACCCAAGAAACCAACCACCAATAGTTACATTTGCAAGTTCAGATGCTGCATAATAGCTGCCCCTTCCCAAGTAGCATCCTCAAGGGGCAAGTCTTTTGAACGAACCAAATATTCCATGATGCTTCGGTTCCTTAGCTTCCTTTCCCGAACCTCTATGATAGAATTCGAGACCAAAATCATCTTGCCTTCATCATCTAGTGGCAGTAAATCAACCGAATTTGTGATGTGCTGCCCTAGTGCCTTTTTGAGGCATGAAACATGAAACACATTGTGGATTCGGCTATGTTCGGGCAGCTCTAGCTCATATGCAACTTCTCCAAGCCTTCTTATAACTTTGTAGGGACCATAGAAGTGGGGTTTAAGATTTTCTGCCCCACTATGCTTGATAGAAGATTGTTTACAGGGCTGCAACCTCAAAAATACCATGTCACCCACCTCAAATGTCCTTTCTATCCGATGTTGGTCCACATACAATTTTTGCTGGTTTTGAACATGTTGAAGGTTCTTTTTGAGCACCTCCAATGTTTCCAGATCTTGCTGTACCAAATCCAAAGCTCCTGGCACTCTACCATTTTTCAAAATTAAAGCCACAAAGGAAAATGCATCATATCCATATAAGGCCTTGAAATACGACATATGTGTTGACCAATTTTGGCCCTACAGGCCAAATTGAGCACCCCCCTTTCCTTTTCCTTGTAGGGTCTTTTAACCAGTTTCTGACAAGTTCATCCCACAACTGCCTTATGGGCTTTTTCTTTGACAGGCCTCTTTCCATGAAAAACCAAGTGTTTCCTCCTTCTGATTGCCAAATGCTTTAGGTTCGACAAGCACTTGGGTCGTTTTGGGACTCATTTTGATCTTGAATTCTTAACAGGGTAAACAGGTACCCTTGCGGAGGGCACTTAGTTGCCAAATAGGACCTTTGCAATTCTTCCAAAAGGTGGCTTAGAGGCCGAGAAGCCCTTGCGGGAGACAGGAAATCGACAAAATGGACCTTTATAAAAGCCCGAAGGGCAACCTTGGGCTCAAGGTGTCTTTGCAGAGGGCAGATGGTCGAATCAAAAGTCCAAGGCAGGAAGCCCGTAAAGGAAGAATTCCTTCGGGAAACATGACAAGCTAAAGAGAGATTTCCTTCAGACAAAATGTTCGAAGGAAATCCAAGGAAGAACGCCCAAGGAACGGATTTCTTCAGAGAAAATGTCCGAAGGAATTCCTTCGGACATTTTGTCTGAAGAAATTCGGCGAGTGAAGAAACTTGAAGGAATTTGGAATACGAGAGTCCGAAGGGTAGGTGCCCTTTTGGAGGGCACTTGGTCATGAGAAGAGGACCTTTCCGTTTTTCCGAAGGGTCACTTTCCCTTTGGAAGAGTCTGTTTGCAAAAAAATCGAAGAAATTGCCAAAGGGGGATGACTGTCCCGCGGACGTCAATTTTAAGGTAATAAGCTAGCCGTTGGAGTTCAAATGTCTGGTGATAGGTCCACGAACGTCAAATTCAGGGTCGTGAAATAGCTGTTGGTTTTCAAATGAGATGATAGGCCCGCGAACGTCAAGTTTAAGGTGATGGGTTAACCGTTGGAGAGAAGCCAAAGAACTATTCTTTCGGACATTTTGTCCGAAATAATTCACAAGCGGCAAGCATAAAGGAGGAATTCCTTCAGGCATTTTGCTCGAAGAAATTCAAAGACCAGCCAAGAAAGAAGCTCAAAGGGAGACTTAGTGACCTGCCAAGGAAAGAGCTTGAGGAAAAAATGGATAGCCCTGAGAGCCCCGGATGGTTAAGAAAAGGACAAGAAATAGCAAGAGAAAAATAGAGCGGGCAATCCAGAACATAGCCACACACATATAAGACAAACGCTGGGAATGCTCCAGGTGGCGTAGCCAATCAAGCGTAGGGACGAACTAGAGCAGGTCAGGTGGCATAGGAGGTGTCAGCGGGAGAAGTAAATGCTTGCAGGTGGAATAGTCTCCACCGAATAGCCATTAAGAGAGCTGCGCAAGCATTCAAGGGAGCGGCCCATTTTTCCTTGTTTTGACATTAATAAGTAGCCAGCTGCGCGAGTATTCAAGGGAGAGCATGGCCCAGAACATGAAGAGGGATGGCCTTGTCGGTTGCTAAGAGAAGCGACCCATACTCTTGCAGGAGTGTTTAATGCAATGCAAGCAACAAAGTCGATATCTGAGACACCTACAACATGGCTTTCACAGGGGCGTTTAATGAGAAACGACAGTGTATGGGCCTCTTTCTCTTGTCTGGCGAAAGATCTTTTTCCAAGGTTCTCTATATATTGTAACCTCTCATTTGGAGAAGAATGATCTCTCAATTTTTGTATGGCGAAGCCTTGAAGAAATTCATCTTTAATCAAAAGAAGTGTTTTACCTTCATTTGAGTTTGCACTTTTGCATATGCTTGTGTGTTGTTTTATGTTCAGTCATTTGTTATAATGCTTTCATAGGTTGATGTCAATATATCTAGTGTATTGTAGATCCTCTTTTGCAGGTCAAGAAGAAGTGTCTAGACTGAAGTATAGACGCAAGTGAGTAACTATCCAATAGTGTGTCTCTAGAATACCTCTGGTAGGTTCTTCCTCATTATACCTCGATAAAACCCCTTGTTGAAGCATTGATGCAGTTTAGTTTTTATTCAAATGAAGTGTCTGTTCACTCCATTTGGTACAAAGCGTTTGTAAAAACTGAGTAGACCAATCAATTTTGGTGCATCACCACTTTAGTTAGGTTCTTTTTTTTTATAGCAGCCCTCTCTCTTTTCACCCCTACCCCCAATCGTTAGCAGTAGAAATCCAATGACCTCAAGGTGCATCAAGGGGAGCTAGCCCCTGATGTAGAGATTCATTCCTCGGTTTTGCTATCCACAGCAAGAGGAATGTCTCCATTGTGCCGCGTAGAGGAAGGGAGCTAAGTTTCCCTTCAAAGGGTGCAATCCATTGCGTCAACAATACCTATAGACATGTGGTATGATGTATTGTAGCAGTACTCAGCCATGTACAACCACTTAATCCATGCTCTTTGTTGCCCTGAAATGAAGTTTTGTAGGTATCCTTCCACCCATTTATTCACTATTTCAGTTTGCCCATCGGTTTGTGGGTGGTAGCTAGTGCTGGAAGACAACTCTGTGCCCATCAAAATGAAAAATTCTTGCCATAACAAACTCATAAACTTGCTGTCCTGGTCATTTACAATGTTTCTAGGCAACGTGTGAAGTTTAAACACTAATCTGAAAAATATCAACCATTATGGGTGAAGTATACTTGGTTGAAATTGCAAAAAAATGCATATTTAGTGAGTCTATCCACCACCACAAACAACAATTCTTACCTTGTATCATGGAAAGCCCTGTGATGAAGTCCATGGATATGCTTTTCCATTTTTGAGTGGAAATTAGTAAGGGTTGCAATAGACTAGTTGGAAAAGTGTGTTCACCTTTATTTTGTTGGCATATAAGGCGCTCCCGTATGTCTTGAAGAACCTCTCCTTTAAGGCCCTTCCAAAAGAACCTCTCCTTCACTTGCCTGTATGTTTTGAAGTGCCTTGGATGACCAACCATTGGGGTATCATGTACAACCTTCAATATTTGATGTTTCATCTTAGATTTAGGGGTTAAAAGGACGCTATTCTTGTAGAAAATCAGTGCATCCACAACCTTGTACCTTTCATCATCAACCTTACCTTCTAGGGCAGTTGTAGTAAATCCATCTTTGGCATATTCAGCTGTGATTACAGCCTTCCAATCCACTGTAATTTCAATCATAGCACATAAAATGAACTTTCTAGACAATGCATTAGCAACTACATTGTTTTTCCTTTTGACATATTCAATATCAAAATCATAAGATTGTAGTTTACTTATTCATTTTTGCTACCTATCACTCAAATCAATTTGGTTGAGAAAATATTTCAAGCTATTGCGTTCCATTTTCATCACAAATCAAATATTGCCTGAACTTGGCCAAAACATGCATAATGGCCAACATTTCCTTGCTATAGATGGAAAGCCTACGCTCCACTTCTTTGAGTTTTCTATTTTCAAAAGTGATAGATTGTCCTTTTTGCATTAGGACAACCCCTATACCTTCCCTCAAAGCATCACATTCCAAACAAATGGAATGGTGAAATTTGGAACGAGTACCGGGCAAGTACTCATCACTTCCTTGAGCTTTTCAAAGGTTTCAATGGGTGTTTTTGACCAGCTGAAAGCTTCTTTTTTCATTAAGTCTATTAATGGGGCATCAAGCTGAAAAAACCCCTTCATAAACTGCCTATAGCAGTTACATAACAAGGAATCCCCTCAAATGTGTCATAGTAGTTGGGAGCGGCCAATCCATGATGGCTTGTATCTTTTGTTGGTCCACATGGACCCCTTGGACATTGATTACATGCCCCAAGTACATAATTTCAAAAACTCCAAACTCACATTTGGACTCTTTGGTGAAGAGTGTTTGTTGCTCCAACACTCCCAACACTATGGCCAAGTGTTGTAGATGCTCCTACCATGTTTTGTTATAAACAAGAATGTCATCAAAGAAAACCAACACAAATTTCCTCAAGTATAGCCTAAAACATTATTCATGCATGATTGAAAAGTGGCGAGAGCAATGGTTAATCCAAAGGGCATGACCGAAAATTCATAGTGCCCATAGTGACATCTAAAAGCATTTTTCTGAATATCCTCTTCTCTGACCTCGACTTGGTGGCACTTGGTTTCAAATCGATCTTGGAGAAGTAGGTTGCCTCACAAAGCTCATCAATCAACTCATCAATTCTAGGTATGAGATACCTATTTTTGATTGTCTTCTTGTTTAATAGGTGATAATCTATGGAAATCCTCATTGTCCCATCCTTCTTCTTCACAAGAATGACCGAAGAGGCAAAAAGGGCTAGAACTAAGTCTTATATGACCCATCTCGAAAAGCTTTTGGATGGCTTTTTCACTTTCTTCTTTGTAGACTCTACGATGGCGGTAAGGTGTAGTGATCATTGCTTTAGTTAACAGTTCCAATTCAATGATGTGCTCAAAACCCCTATCTTGGGGTAGTCCATGATGAATACTACCAAAAACCTTGGCATATCTATCAAGGATAGGCTGAATATCCTTGTGATGATGCTGTTGTTCCAAATAAGAATTTGTAGTGCATACAAAACACTCGGCTGCCCAAGCAACTCGCCTTGAAATGTTGCAAAATAGGACGATTTGCTAAATATTATAATTATTTGAAAACCCTATCTCAAAATGGAAAATTCTGATTTTTGTAACAGCAAACTCTACTTGCCAAAACACTTTCAAAATTAGCTCAAAAATAGCTCAAAAATATATCAAACCCTAAGCAATCATCAATTGATCCAAACAAGAAGTTATGGCCCTTTAAAAGTGGAATTATTTCTCAAAACCCTAGGTGCTTTTGACTGCAATATTAAATTGAAAATTACAGTTGATTTATCATGCAACAAATCTCATGAAACCCTCAATAATATGCACAAATATTATTTGAAATGAAAGGCATAATTTTTAGAGGATTTTCTAAATGTATTCGTGGCTAAAAAGCCCAAAAACCCAATTGCCCAAGCTAGAAAATTATAGGAAATTTAAAGAATTTAAGCCAAGACAAATTGACCTTCAAATGAGGTCAAAACTTTCTCCAAAGCATGTCGCCACTATGCAGAAAAATAGAATAAATTCCAGAATTGTCCTTAGTGAAGAAAACCCCCCCAAAACATGAGAATTCACCCACAAAACAAGTTGCCACTTCCCAAAAGCAAGTTGCCCACCTGCAAAGAACAAAATTGGTGTTCAAAACATCCTTGTAGGAATTGATGACTCCAATGGCAACCTCTAAATGAAGCTACCTCAATGAAGAAAGAGGGTTTGCATCCTCTAACTCTTTTGCTTGAAGGTTTTGTCTTCAAAGCAAATGGCTCAGTGTTTTCGTGCTAATGGACCAAGATTGAATATCGAAACAAATCATAACCTCTCGAGATGATTTCTCTTTTACATTTATAGCCCTCCAAGTGTGGTGCCCAAAAAGAGGAAGGGAGGGTAACTTAAATAATTTAAAAGATCTTTTCTTATGATTTTTTCTTAAAATCATTTAAGCCTTCGTGACCCTTAAAGGTCCCCTCTTTAAGTGAAATAAGAAACATAAAGTAACTTCCAAAGAGGTACTTTTTTACATATATTCAATCAAAACACTCGATACTCTTTTACCTTCATGCTTGTCCCTTAGCTCTCGGAAATAAGTTAAGGCTAAGGGTTTTTCATGATGTCCCTATCAAAAGAGGGACATGAAAATCAATCAATAAAAGTAACCAAAGTGCTATCTCCACCATGGGTTTGTGCAAAACTCGAACCTAAGCCCTTCCCAATGGAAGGACCCCTCTTGACGAAGCCTTCTACAGCTGTAGATGAAGTCCCCTTGTTGTTTAAGCAAGCTGAAAATGAAAAAACAGCAGCACCTTATCTTTTTACTTCTTATCCTTGAGCCCAAGTATTCCCAAAATGCCCATAAGATGCTGAAAACAAAAAAAATTTTCAAACTTGGCATCACAAAGGTGGCTGAAAAATTGTATTCCAGCAAGGTGGTCTTCAAGTATTAGGTCCTTGATTGCCCTTGTATCAACACCTGCACAAGAAGCCAACACACTAGTCAAAAAATTATCTTCCCTTTCACCTTTGTATTTTTGGAAATGCCTTTTTTATGGGGTATGGCAGCAAACTCCTTATTGCTAGGCATGGTACAGCCCCTAACATCCTCTTATCCACCCAAAAAATGATTTTTATTTTTAACACCTCACTGCCTCAAGCATATTCTGTCTTGTGCAACTCATAACAGCTGCATATACCCTTGATTCCACCATTCGAACTCTCAAATTTGAATCTCCCAAGGGCTGGAAACTTATATATGAAAGTGGTAACTCCACCCTTGGCTCATAAATTCACTTGTCTTCTTGTCTTGGAGCGAACCAACTCTTTTATAAACCTGAAACATTTGTTATGTGGGCTGATTGGACTTTCAACAACCCTGCAAATCTTCATTGGAACCAACCCATCCATCACTAATTTGGTTCCCAACAACCCCTTCACGTCTATGCCACATAAAAGAAACATTAGGGACACAAGCAAGCAAAATAAATCAAAACTGGAAAACGTTAGAGTTGTCCTTTATATATACCTTGATGGTCTTGGAAGCACATGTTGAATCCCACAAACATGAAAGCTGCATATCTTGAAGGAGTGATGCATCAATTGGACCTTTTTCACCAAGGAAAAACCTACATTTTCTTGCAATTCTAGACTTTATAGGGTGCTGTATATTGCTCTTTTTTTCCTTCTTCCATGGGCATATGTTCAGCTGAAGTTGCTCATTCACCCCTTCATTACTACCAACACCAAGCGTCCTCTTGGTTTCAACCCTTGGGGTATATTTATCAAGCTGAGTTGACACTTTGTTCACCACATTTCCAGAATGTATACTAGATTGAACTGACATAAAAAACTTAGATTTTTCTGAGTGCATTTGCAAATTCTTTTCCATGTAATTTTCAGAATTCTTTTTTTTCTTCATATATGGAATTTTGCTCCTCCAAAACACTAATTTTAAACAAACATTTTCAGAATTTGTAGATTGGAGAAAAAAGGATTAAATAATTCTTTTCATACCTTGGTAGCAAACTAGCATTGTCTCCCTTTAACAAAACCTTGTTCACTCTAGCATGCCTTAGAAACCACATTTTAACATGCCTTAGAAACTAGCTCATGCAAAGAAGAATTTGAAAGTTCTTTTCATACCTTAGAGGCTGCCTTATGCCCCCATCATTGATTTTTTTGTATGGGTAACTTTTTTCCACTATTTCTTTACCCAACATGCCATGTATGTGACTCCTCTCCTTCATGAGAGTTGGCTGTTCCAACTCAGAAAAATCCATTTGTCTTGCTGCCCATACTGGAATTTCTCCATGTATTATGCTCTCCATCCTCTTGGACATTGCCCCCTTGGGTGTTTTATCATGCAAACTATGTAGAATCACTTCCTTTCCATTGGCATCAAACTTAAGCTCCATTGTTTGGTAATTTTGTTTGTACTCTACAAGAGAGTGCAACCATTGTATACCAAAGACTAGATTGGTTTCCCCAATACCAACCACATAAAAATCATCTTCAATGAGATGTGTTCCCATCATTGTACTCAACTTGGGAATTTTAGTCGTACAAGAAATGGTGAAGCCATCCACCATAGTCACACAAAAACCACTAAACTCAATAGATTGTAATCCACACAAAACCACTAATTTCTTATCAATAAAATTATGAGTAGCTCCACAATCAATAAGAAAAGTGAGATCTTTACCTTTCAAACTACCCTTCACACGAAATGGATAGTATCTAGGGGTCCCTGCTAAGGAAGCAAAGGTGCCCTCCAAGTCTTCTCCTCCAAGGATCTACAAATGCTCATCATCATAGGTGGCTGCCCCTTCTTCATCCTCATCTTCTTCATCCAAATGCACTTCAATGTAGTGCACTTGACCTTTCTCATGACAATGGTGATCCGGTGTCCAAAGGTTGTTGCAATCAAAACACAACTTCTTCCTTCTTAATTTGTTTCTTGTCTCAAATTTGTCTCTTGGCAACTCTCTTTGCTGCCCCAAACCTTGTTGGTTTGGCCTTCCAAATTGCCCCACACCATGCTAATTGGGCCTATCAAATTGCCCCACACCATGCTAATTGGGCCTATCAAATTGCCCCAAAGGAGCTGATCTACGTGGCCCAAAATGCTGGCCCTTGGCTGCCCCCATTTATTGCCCTTTGGCTGTCCATAAGGCTTGAAAGAGTTAGATTTTTGTAAATTAAAGGGCATAATTTTACCTTGTGGTGCCAAGGACTCAAGATCAAGGGCCTTTTGAATGGGTCCTTGGAGAGTAGAAGGGTCAAAAGCCTTGACCAAACCTCTAATAGAATCAACCAAGCCCTCCATGAAAAGAACCACTAGCCTTCTCTCTGAAACATCTATCACCATGATTGAAAGTCTTTGAAATTCAGGGACATAATCTTCTACAGTTTCCTTTTGTTTTAATTGTGCCAACTCTTTAAAATGTAACTTTGGATCAACCTTATCAAATCTTTCAATAATCCTCTTACTGAATTTTTCATAAGATGAAATGAGTTGGTAAACAATCGGGATACCACCATTCATGGGCAGCCCCTTCCAAGTGCAAGGTAGCAAATGAATGGCCTCTTTTTCTAACATAGGCCTTAGAAAAAAATATGTATCCACGTTTTGGATCCAAGCCCTAGCTGAACTTTTGAGGGAACCATCAAAATTTGAGAGTGAAAACTTTCCCAAAGCATGGTGGAGTCCTCCTTGGCTGCCCTTGTGTTTTTGGCCAGCCCTATTGCCTCCCATTTGGCCATGCTTCCATGAAGTGAATGCTGAAAAATCCATTTGATTCCTAAAAGGCGTTGGATATGTTATGTATTCATCATAATCTCTCAACAAATTGTCCCTCAATGTAGGTTGTGTTTCTCCATCCAGAATAACCACCTCATCTTGCAAAAATGTAGGCCAATTAGGCCTACGTGAAGCTCCTCCAACTCCCTTAGAAGGCTAATCCGTCAAGTTGTGACTTCTAGAAGCACTACCATTCCCATTGGATGGTTTGTCACCCTTCATCTCCTTCATAGTACAAACAAATTCTAACATCATAGTAGTCATTTGTTCTTGGGCTTGTGTGTACCTATCAAGCCTTTGTTCTTCTCTATTTTCTGCCTCATCCCTTTGCTGATCCAAGTGAGACAAATCTTTTGTTTGTGGAATTTCTCCCACTTTCTTCTTGCTCTTCAAGTAATATTTTATCTCTTTGTCACTCTCTTGCATGTGTCACTTCGAAATCTCACAACTAGTTAAGATTTGGCTTTGATACCATTGAAATGTCCCAAAATAGGATGTTTTACTGAATATTATAATTATTTGAAAACCCTACCTCAAAATGAGAAATTTTGATTTTTGTAGCAGCAAATCCTATCTACCAAAACACTTTCAAATGTAGCTCAAAAATATATCAAACCCTAAGCAATCATCAGCTGATCCAAATAAGAAGTTATGGCCCTTCAAAAGTGGAATTATTTCTCAAAACCTTAGCCGCCCTTGACCGAAATATTAAACTAAAAATTACAATTGATTTATCATGCAACAAATCTCATGAAACCCTCAATAATTTGAACAAATATTATTGAAATGAAAGGCATCATTTTTAGAGAATTTTCTGAATATATTCATGGCTAAGAAGCCCAAAAACCTAATCACCCAAATTGAAAAATTATAGGAAATTTACAGAGTTTAATCCAAGACAAATTAACCTTCAAATGAGGTCAAAATCTCCTCCAAGACAAGTCGCCATTATGCAAAAAAATAGAATAAATTCTAGAATTGTTTTGAGGGCACAAAAACTCCCAAAAACATGAGAATTCACCCACAAAACAAGTCACCACTTTCCAAAAGCAAGTCACCCCCCTGCAAATAGCAAAATTGGTTTTCAAAACATCTTTGTAGGAATTGATGACTCTAATGGCAACTTTTAAATAAAGTTACCTCGATGAAGAAAGAGGGTTTGCGTCCTCTAACTCTTTTGCTTGAAGGGTTTCATCATCAAAGCAAATGGTTTAGCATTTCGTGCTAATAAGCCAAGATTGAATATCAAAACATAACATAACCTCTCCAAATGATTTCTCTTTTACCTTTATAGCCCTCCAAGTGTGACACACAAAAGAGGAAGGGAGGGTAACTTAAATAATTTAAAAGACTTTTTCTTATGATTTTTTCTTAAAATCACTAAAGCCTTCGTGACCTTTAAAGGTCCTCTCTTTAAGTGAAATAAAAAACATAAAGTAACTTCCAAAAATGTGCTCTTTTACAAATATTCAATCAAAACACTCGATACTCTTTTCCTTTCATGCGTGTCCCTTAGCCCCCGGAAATAAATTAAGGCTAAGGGTCTTCCATGATGTCCCTATCAAAAAGGGGACATGACATGTCCTCTATGAAAAGCCCTTTCCATCCTCTTTGAAGTCACAACCATGGGTGCTCCATTGCTCAACCCACGTAGCACTATTTCCTTACCGATTGATTTGAATTTTAGTTCCATTGTTTGATAATTTTGGGTGAATTCTCCAAGAGCATGCAGCCATTGTACTCCAAGGACTAAATCAAGCTCTCCAATGCCGACTACATAAAAATTATTTTTATTTTTGTGCTTACCCAATGTGACATTCAACTTTGGAATCTTCTTTGTGCAAGGGATGGTGAAGCCATCTACCACAGTCACATTAAAGCCTTTGAAATCAGTAGTTTGTAGCCCACATCTAGCTGCCATACCCTCATCCATAAAGTTGTGGGTGGCCCCATTATCAATGAGCACGGTGACTTTCTTAACTTGCAAAACCCCTCTCACTCTAAAAGGGTGATATCTAAGAGCTCTGGATAAGGTAGCAAGGGTGCCAGCCATGTTGTTACCTTCTTCCTTTTCAACTTTTTCCTTCTCATTAGTGGCTGTCCCCTCTTCTTCTTCCTCTTCCTCTCCATCCAAAATTACTTCATTGTAGTGAATTTGCTCTTTTCCACAACAATGATGTCCCGATGTCCAAGGGTCCTTGCATGTAAAACACAAATTTTATCTTCTTAATTCATTCCTTGACTCCACCTCTTTGTTCATCTTTGGCAGCTCTTTTTGCTACCCACAACCTTGCTGATAAGGCTTCTTTTGCTACCCAAATGGGACTGATTTGGCTGTTTTGAAAGTGCAGTCCTAGGCTGCCCAAAATTATTTGTTTTTTGCTGTCCAAAAAATAGAATTTTTCCCTTGGGAGCTGTAGATTCAAGGTCAAGAGCCTTTTGAATGGCTTCTTGAAGAGTAAGAGGGTTGGAAGTCTTGACTAAACCCTTGAGTGGGTCAGCCAATTCTTCCATGAACAAAACTACAAGCACTTCAATGAAATGGCTACCCTAGGTAAATGGTTACAAGATACTTGAGCTTTGTTGAAGGTTTTCATTGAGAAAGCTATTTTCTTGTTTTCTGTATTTCTGATGTTAGAGTTTAAAGGGATATATGATAATGGTTATCTGCATAGGAGTTCAAAGACATTGTTTCCACCTCTATCAAAGCTCTGCGACAGGGGGTGATTGATCTTAACCCTATAACAAGGAATTTCCTAGATGATTATGCTATTGGGCCTGCAAAGGTGGAACGAACTAGAGTTCTAATGGAGGAGGTAAACCGAGTTGTCCCAGTGGGCCAGTAATATAAAAATGAATTGATGGTTATAGAGAAGAAATTTGGAAAGCCCCTGCTTATTGATTTGTCTTAATGTGACGTATGTGTTTGATTCTTGTAAGGTCTGGGCAAAAAGGAAATTAAAATGCTAGGCAAAACCAATATGTAGTTAGATTTTCCATGAGCATTTGTCCATGTGTCATGTTGTGTAATGGGCACCCCAATTGCACCCAAAATTAACCCAGTAGGGACTCTTTATGACTCTGGTAGTTTTGCTGGAATTTCTTTTTTGGTTTTACAAAGACCAATATATGTAACATAAATATAGAATTGCAAACATAGATACACACAACTGAAATAACGAACACACTGTATTTGTATTAATTGCAAAATGAGCGAACGAGTACAATGCCAGTCACGTGGTGACTCATTAGATCCCCTGGTGATCGTACAAACATTATTTCAATCAGATATCCCAGCATGTGCCGAAGGTGCTTCATTTGTTCTTTGACCCCCGCGGAACTACGAACTCTGCAGAAGCTTCTACGGACTCTGTAGCCAAGACTACGGACTCTGCAGGCTTAGATCTACGGACTCCACCAGGGTGGAAATCTACTAACTCTGCAGTCTGAAATCTATGGACTCCATTAGGTCTAAAATCTACTGACTCTGCAGTCTGAGATCTACGGACTCTGCAGGGTGGAAACTACGGACTCTGCAGGCTTAAATCTACGGACTCTGCAGGTAAGAAACTACGGACTCTGCAGGCAAGAAACTACGGACTCTGCAGACAGAAGCTACGGACTATGCAGAAAACTACGGACTCTGCAGGCAAAAATCTACAGACTCTGCAGGCAGGAAACTATGGACTCTGCAGGCAAAAAACTACGGACTCTGCAGGGACTACGGACTCAGCAGGCAGAAATCTACGGACTCACCCGGCTGCATACAAATGCTACAGTGATGGAGCTGCTATAGTGACGAGCTGCTATAGTAGTACGACTGCTACAGTGGCACAACTGCTACAGTAGTACAGCTGCTACAGTGGCATGACCGCTACAGTAGTACGGCTGCTACAGTGGCGCGGCTGCTACAGTGGCTGAGAGCACAAAACTCCAAAGTCCAATCCCAAGGATTGATGTCTAGAGTGCTACAAATGAGAAGGACGTTCTCAAATGCCCAAATAAGCTGCAAGTGCAACAATTCTTTTCTTCTTATCCAACATGCCCAAAGAAGCCACAAGCACTCCCCTATATCCTTTTCTCCAAGGGGCAACTCAACTCACTTGAGCAATGTGGGATAAAGGATGTGCAACAGTCCCTCATAAAGTAAATGTTTAAAGTGACACTCAATGTCTTTCAACTGGGTTAAAAGTTACCCTTTTTGCAGCACTTCAGGCCCCCAAAAATACTAGCAACCGGACTCCGAATGGTGCGAGTGATAGCTTGCCAGAAAGCTCTCAACAAGGAGCACCAAAACCAATCATCAAAACTGGCCTCCGTTGCGTCCTAATAGCTTACTAAAAATAGTAAGTGTGTTGGAAACTGAGTGAGCTCAGTCGCTAAAATGGGGACATTACAGTCCGCCCCCCTTGAATTTGCTTGTCCTCAAGCAATCTCAGCCCAGTCTGTTGGATAACTTGCTCACTTTCCCATGTAGCATCCTCCTCCGGCAGGTCTTTCCATTTGACCAAATACTCCTTCACTATCCTGTTTCTGAGTTTCCTCTCTCTAGTGTCCAGAATAGTCTCAGGTTCTAACACGAGCCTCCCTTCCTCATCCAAAGGGGGTAGATCTGCAGTAGGCACTACACCCTGACCAATGGCCCTCTTAAGCCTAGACACATGGAATACATTGTGCACTCGACTGCCCTCTGGAAGCTCAAGTTCATAGGCGACTTCACCCACTCTTCTAATCACCCTGTAGGGGCTGTAAAATCTAGGCTTAAGCTTCTCTGCTCCGCTCTTCTTGAGCGATGACTGCCTATATGGCTGTAGCCTCAAATACACCATGCCCCCTACCTCGAAACTGCGCTCTACGCTATGCTGATCAGCATACAACTTCTGCTGATTTTGGGCCTGCCGTATATTCTCTTTGAGCGCTCTCAAGATATCTTCGCTATCCTTCAACAGGTCTTTAGCTTTGGGCACTTTGCTGTCCCCCAAAGCCATATGTATGAAGCTTGGAGCTTCATACCCGTACAATGCCATAAATGGAGTCATCCTGATGGTCATGTGATGCGTGGTATTGTAACAATACTCCCCCATGTGTAACCGTTTAACCCAGGCTCTCTGTTGTGCGGTCACATAGTTCTGCAAATAACCCTCCACCCACTTATTTACTATCTCAGTCTGCCCATCAGTCTGGGGATGGTAGCTCGTACTAGGTGTAAGGTCTGTACCGCACACCCTGAACAACTCTTGCCAAAAAGCACTCATGAACTTGCTATCCCTGTCACTGACAATAAATCTTGGTAACCCATGCAGCGTAAAGACCTCCCTGAAGAACACATCTGCCACTTGAGCTGCTGTATAAGTAGAGGGAATAGCAAAGAAGTGAGCAAACTTCGTCAATTTGTCCACCACCACATAAATGCAATCTCTTCCCTGCACTCGAGGTAGGCCAGTGATGAAGTCCATAGAAATGCTCTCCCACTTCCGGTCTGGAATAGGTAAGGGCTGTAGTAAACCAACAGGAAATGTGTGCTCTTCTTTACTCTGTTGACAAACTGCACACTCCCTGACATGCCTCTGAACATCGTCCTTGAGCCCTTTCCATGAGAACCGCTCTCGGATCTGCTTGTAGGTCTTGAAGACCCCCAGATGCCCGGACATAGGTGCATCATGAAACACCCTCAGTATCGTCTCTCTTAAGGGTGATGACGGAATTAAATAGATTCTGTCCTGAAACCTGATCAACCCATCAATCACCTCATAGCGACCATCCTGTATAGTGCCTGAAACCAGTCCCGATGCCCAAGTGTCCCCAGCATATTCTGGTATAATCTTAGCCCGCTAGTCTCCTGAAATCTCTGCAAGAGCACAAATGTGAGGTCATCTGGATAAGGCATCAACCACTACATTCTTCTTCCCTTTGACAAACTCAATGTCAAAGTCATAGGCTTGCAATTTAGTGACCCACTTCTGCTGCCTGTTATTCAAGTCTCGCTGACCCATGAAATACTTTATGCTGTTGTGATCAGTCTTGATCACAAACTTTCCTCCAACCAAGTAGGATCGGAATTTGGCCAAGGCATGCATAATGGCTAACATCTCCCGATCATAAATAGAATAGCTTCTCTCCACCCCTTGGAGCTTCCTACTCTCAAAAGCAATGGGGTGCTTCTCTTGCATCAATACTGCTCCAACCCCGTCACCCGATGCATCACAATGAAGCTCAAAAGGCTTCGTGAAGTTGGGTAGAGCTAGAACCGGACATGAAGACATCACCCGCTTGAAATGTTCAAAACACTGTTGCGCTGCCACTGTCATACAAAAGCACCCTTCTTGGTGAGGTCTGTTAATGGTGCTGCAGTCTGTGAAAAGCCCTTCACAAATCTCCTATAAAAACCACACAATCCAAAAAATCCTTTGAGTTGTGTAAGGCTGGTTGGAGTGGGCCAATCAACCACCGCCTTGATCTTTTCTGGATCCACCCGAACTCCTTCAACACTGATAATATGGCCGAGGTAGAGCAATTTGGTCATGCCGAACTCGCACTTTGATTCCTTGGCATACAATGACTCCTCCAATATGACCAGCACCTCCTCTAATTGTTGTAGGTGCTCATCCCATGTCCTACTGAAAACTAGGATGTCATCAAAGAAGATTAATACAAATCTTCGGAGCTGCCCTCTAAACACCTGATTCATGCAACTCTGGAAGGTAGCTGGAGCGTTGGTTAGCCCAAATGGCATAACCAAAAACTCAAAGTGCCCGTAGTGACACCGGAAGGCAGTTTTTTATATGTCCTTCGCTCGCATCCTGATTTGATGGTATCCTGAATGTAGGTCTATCTTAGAGAAAAATCGTGCTCCATGCAACTCATCAATCCTGGGGATGGGGTACCTGTTCTTATTGTCTTCTTATCGAGAGCTCTATAGTCAATGCACATACGCATTGTCCCATCCTTCTTCACCAAAACCACCGTTGAAGCAAAGGGGCTTTTGCTAGGCCTAATATGCCCCATCTCCAATAGCTCCTTTATTGACTTCTCTATTTCATCCTTATGCTTTTTTGGATGGCGGTAGGGGGTGATGACGACTGGTTTAGCCCCCTCCTCCAGCTCGATAACATGTTCTACACCCCTCTTGGGAGGGACCCCATGTGGAATGCTACCAAACACCTTATCATGCCTAGAAATGATCTCCTGTATATCTGGGTGATATCTCTTTACCTGCTGCTCTGAAGGTGTAGGCATGATCAAACATTCAGCTGCCCACTCGACATCGTCATGTCTGAACAACCGTTCCATCCTTTTCAAGGATACCACCCTGAGCCCCCCATTAAGTAAGCCTCAGAGCACCACCTTCTGCCCTGATGCTGAAACCTCATCTCCAGCTTAGCCAAGTTGAAGGTGAACTCTACCAGAGAAGTCATCCACACCATTCCCAAGATGACATCATAATCGCCCATGCCAACTACATAGAAATAGTCCTCCAACTCATAATCTCCTCCCAACTTGATGCGAAGTTTTGAAATCTTCCGGGTGCATAATAACTTGTGGCCATTGGCCACTATGACTCTGAACCCTGCGTGCTCTTCGGTCTGAAGACCCCTCTTGGCCACCAGTTTTGCATCGATGAAATTATGCGTTGCCCCTGTATCGATCAAGGAAACCACGCGCTGCCCCTGAATCAGCCCTCTTACCTTAGAGGTCATGGCCTTCTGGACACCTGTCAGCCGAGCAAGAGACTTCTCAACATCCAAACTCTCCTCAGCAACGCTATCGCCCTGACTAGATTCCGAATCTGAATGCTGCCCCTTGTCTTCGGAAGGTGATTCGTCTGCTTAGAAATACTCCATGGGCTTAGCCTTCGCTTTAAGCGGACATTCATGAGAAAGGTTCCATGGCTCCCTACAATGAAAACATAGTTTTTTCTTCCTGAGTTCATTGAGGGTCTCGCTGTCCAACCCCTTTGTTTCCCCCTTAGGCCGCTGAGGGTCCTTCTGAAACGTCTTCCTTTCCTTATCCTTCCTAAAATGAGAGTCCTTAGAGTGGAGTTTACTCCTGTAGGAAGAAGATGCTAGGTCTCTAGTTTTCGTCATGGCCTCTTGTAGTGAAGAGGGGTTGTGTCCCTTTACCCATCCTCGCAAGGGGTCGGAAATCCCATCCATGAAAAGAACAACCAGTCTTCTTTCCGATATATCCGTCACCTATACTGCCAGCTTTTGGAACTCGGTGATATAGGCCTCCACAAAACCCCACTGTTTAAGCTGAGCTAGCTCCTTGAAATGCAATTCTGGGTCCTTAGTATCAAACCTGTCAATGAGTCTCCTGGTAAACTCTGCATAAGTATCTACCTGGTTATGGCCAAGCGTGACCATACCATGGTGCCACCACTCGTGGGCACTTCCATCCAAGTGCAATGCAGCGTACTTAATCGCGTCCCCCTCAGGCATGGGATTAAGCTGGAAATAAGTGTCTAATTTATGGACCCATGTTTGCATTGAAGTCTTACCTGTACCGTCATAGTATGGAATGGACAACTTTCCTAACTTTTTCCTCATCTCATAATTCTGTTGCCTGTTCCCTCTCATGGGCATGTGCTTGAGTCTAACATCCATATACTCCCTGAAGGACATTTCACCCTAAAAATCTGGTCCAGCATTTCTCCAATCCTCTAGTATTTGGTCCTGTATCTCCTGTTGTGTATGACCAGCGTTATCCTGGTCATTCTGTCTTGGAGGGAATTGTGGCATGAGTGGCCTTGTAGAAGAACCTGCTCTAGCGTATGTCCGGGCTCCCCTATTAATCGATGCATCTCCATTACCTCCATTACCCGGTCCACCTACCTAGTTAGCATTATTACCCTGGTTGGCATTGTTCCCTTGATCTGCTCTAGTCAGGGGTTGTGTAATTGCTAGGGCCATTTGTTGCAATGTGGTCTGTAGCTCCCTTTGCCCCCTGACAAGATCACTGAGCATCATCCTGGTGCTGGGTTCTCCCCTCTCCTCATCTGGGTCACCCATGGCTGGTGCTGCAAAGGGCTCACCCTCTTCAATTTCTGAAAAAACTTGTAAGTCTGGGTTTGTCCGGTTTCTCCTCAAGTAGTACTGATGTGTGGGATGCATGAAACCTCACAGGATGGCAAGAATAACAGGTTCTGATACCACTGTAATGGGCACCCCAGTTGCACCCAAAACTAACCCAGTAGGGACTCTTTATGACTCCGGTAGTTTTGCTGGAATTTCTTTTTTGGTTTTACAAAGACCAATATATGTAACATAAATATAGAATTGCAAGCATAGATACACACAACTGAAATAACCAACACACTGTATTTGTATTAATTGCAAAATGAGCAAACGAGTACAATGCCGGTCACGTGGTGACTCATTAGATCCCCTGGTGATCGTACAAACATTATTTCAAGCAGATATCCCAGCATGTGCCGAAGGTGCTTCATTTGTTCTTTGACCCCCCCGGAACTACGGACTCTGCAGAAGCTTCTACGGACTCTGCAGCCAAAACTACGAACTCTGCAGGCTTAGATCTACGGACTCCACCAGGCTGGAAATCTACTGACTCTGCAGTCTGAAATCTACAAACTCCACCAGGCTTGAAATCTACTGACTCTGCAATCTGAAATCTATGGGCTCTGCAGGCTGGAAACTACGGACTCTGCAGGCTTAAATCTACGGACTCTGCAGGTAAGAAACTACGGACTCTGCAGGCAAGAAACTACGGACTCTGCAGGTAAGAAGCAACGGACTCTGCAGAAAACTACGGACTCTGCAGGCAGAAATCTAAAGACTCTGCAGGCAGGAAACTACGGACTCTGCAGGCAAAAAACTACGGACTCTGCAGGAACTACGGACTCAGTAGGCAGAAATCTACGGATTCACCCGGCTGCATACAGATGCTACAGTGATGGAGCTGCTACAGTGATGGCTGCTACAGTGGCTGAGAGCACAAAACTCCAAAGACCAATCCCAAGGATTGATGTCTAGAGTGCTACAAATGAGAAGGACGTTCTCAAATGCCCAAATAAGCTGCAAGTGCAACAATTCTTTTCTTCTTATCTAACATGCCCAAAGAAGCCACAAGCACTCCCCTATATCCTTTTCTCCAAGGGGCAACTCAACTCACTTGAGCAATGTAGGATAAAGGATGTGCAACAGTCCCTTATAAAGTAAATGTTTAAAGTGAAACTCAATGTCTTTCAACTGGGTTAAAAGTTACCCTTTTTGCAGCACTTCAGGCCCTCAAAAATACTAGCAACCGGACTCCGAATGGTGCGAGTGATAGCTTGCCGGAAAGCACTCAACAAGGAGCACCAAAACCAATCATCAAAAATGGCCTCTGTTGCGTCCTAATAGCTTACTAAAAATAGTAAGTGTGTTGGAAACTGAGTGAGCCCAGCCACTAAAATGGGGACATTACATGTTGTCTTTTCAATATTTTAGGTAGTTGAAATGATGTATGTTCGGTGTTGCATGTTCTTTATATGAAGTTGAACTCCGAAGTTGGGGTTGAAAAAAATCTGTGAAAATTATCTTTAAACCATGATCCACAAGAGTTTTAATGGTTAATGGTACTTTAATTACAGAAGTGCAATTCTTTGTTCTATTTTATTTTGAGCAATTTGTTTGATATCAATACTTACGTACATTTGATCAGGTTTCACACGGTTTTCAATGTACATGCTTGTTAATTATGATTGTTAAGTTGGGGTTGTAATTGTTGAGGTGTGGTGTTCACATTATTAATGTATAACGTAATTATTGTTTAATAAACAATAATAAGTTAATAGGTTTATTACAGGTTAGTTTGTTACACAAATATATTGTTAATAGTTAACAATATATCTCGTAGTAATATAATTAGATAATTAAGAGATTGTAGGGATTATAGTATCCCCATTTATAGGTTATACCTTGCCTATTTATTTGGTCTACTTCCGAAGCTATGTTATAGGAAGTTGAAGAAGAGATTAATAAAATATTATTATTTTGTGTATTCGTTGTCTAAGAATATTTTTTTGAGTGTATTTTGTTTTGCTTATAAAAGGGAATCAATATCTAGAGCATGGTTGGATCTGAAATGGAAAAGTAATTCTTTTCGATGGGCAACTGGTATTCTTCATTGCCCTGTAAGATGAGGAAGTAATTAAGCATTTGTTCTATTAGATATTGTTATGGTGTGTACAAGCGCCCTCAAGCTTCGCAGGGGTCTTTCAGTTCTGCTAGTTTGTGGATTTAGAGATTAAGAGGACGACTAGGTGCTAGGTCTGTACAATTGTGAGAAAGTGCATTTCTAATCATCCAGGTTTGATCTTGATCAAAGCCTCGAGCCAATCATCAATTATCTGATTCCCCGTCCAACAGAGAACCAGTCTACACATCCGCATCGTTGCATTTGCATCTCGAAATGTATTTTCCCATGGAAGGAAGGCATTGACATCTTTTGATAAAATAATTTTGATGATCTAGCTATTTTTACTGTTGATCTTAAATTCAAGCTACACGGCTAGCCTTGCATCCATTTGTCTATGTGTTGCTTGTTATCTCATTGTTTGAATTCTTCTATGTCATGCATCATTGAATGAAGCCCATCCTTTGCATACAACTGTAAAGTATCATGCAACAACTAAGTCTGCACTAACAGAAGCTTATTTAGTTTTTGACTCGAGCTCTTCTCTGCGAGTTCTTCACAACAGAACTCGACGTCTCCAGGTCCAAACAATGACATTCGGCGATCACATCTACATTGTGCACCTGTTTATTTTCTTCTGCACGCTCAGCTTAGCGATGCCAAATTCTGCGACATATCAAGTCAACTTCCATGCGGCTGGAAATTCTAGGTAGTTCACTATGTATAAGTCTATTCTTTTTTGGTTCGTAAATATATCTTAATAAAATTAATTTTGTCTTTTGTTAGTTTGGGTTTTCAAATCCTTGTGTCTAAGTATTGAGTCGCCTCATAAGTGTGGGTATAATTTTTTAACTACTTGTCGAATTATTTTTAGTTATAGTGTATACTTGTATTATTATGGTTATTGACTTAGTAGTAGTCACCATCGAGCCAAGAGTGAAAATAATAAAGTCCATGTTGTTTTTTAAGAGTCAAAAATCCAAAGTATTTATAAGTCTAGAGTTTCGTACTTGTGTCCAATTTGTTAAATTGTCAAAAATTCAAAAGTGTTTCGTACTTGTGTCCAATTTGTTAAATTGTCAAAAATTCAAAAGTGTCAAGTATATTGCGTCTTTTAATGTCTTTATTTTTTTAGGGTCAGTCAAATATTCATCGAAAATTCTAATTGATGTCAATAGTCAAGAGTCATTTTTTAATCAAAAGAGTCAAAATTGAGTCGTTATTGTCAAAAAATTGTAAAATATAAAAATATTTATTTTACGGATGCATTTTCATTGGTACGCGACGTCTACATTTTAGGGGGAATTTCTCTTTTAACATACAGTTGAGCTTCACGATCCATCTAGCTATCTAAGTCTACTGGAGGATGGAGGAAACAAACGCTGGAGGTTCTAGAGCCTCTCGTCAGTCACTAACGATGAGGCCCCAGATGATTTGGTGATTTTTGTGTGTATGTTTGAATAAGAACAGAAGAGCATTTGTTCACGTGTGGTGTGGTTTTTCATTTTTTTAGTGTGGTGTGCTCTGTGCCAAATCAACTAATGTCAAGGATAGTTTTTCAGTGGAAGTGGAAACCATCTATGTTGTTTTTGTTTGAGTGGCAACAAACATTAACAGAGGCTGCATAAGATGACAATGAGGATTTGTTCCTCATGATATTTCATTCGCTGAGTTGTGTGTGTTTTCATTCCTCTACTGGTTTGGAAATCATTTTTGGAGAAAAAGGAGAGTGTAGATATAATAGATTGTGGCAAACAGTTGTATAGGAGGGCAGCTAACTGCAGAGATCCTCTAACTGCAGAGATCCGCTGACTGCCTTACTTCTTTATAGAGATGATTGGATTGACATGTTCGTCACGGTAACATGGAGTAAATGCGAGATGCATCCCTTCGCATGGTAGTGGTCATGTGCAGCAAGATCCAAAGAACAAGATTCAGATAGTAGTATGCAGACCTAAAAGTATGCGTTGCCATAAGATTCTGTTCAGGCTAGTTCTTGAAGATATATATTCTCTCCATGCTCACATTAAGGTGTAGACCAAGATTAATAATGTTCACAAAGGGGTGAATGTTGAGGTGTGGTATTCACATTATTAATTTATAACGTAATTATTGTTTAATAAACAATAATACATTTATAGGTTTATTATGGGTTAGTTTGTTACACAAATATATTGTTAATAGTTAATATATCTCATAGTAATATAGTTAGATAATTGAGAGATTGTAGGGATTATAGTATCCCCATTTATAGGCTATCCCTTGCCTATTTATATGGTCTACCTACGAAGCTATGTAATAGGAAGTTGAAGAGAATAATAAAATATTATTATTTTGTGTATTCGTTGTCTGAGAATATTTTTCTGAGTGTATTCTGTTTTGCTTATAAACTAGAATCAATATTAATATCGAGTTTTCATTTGGGGTTATGCAGTTTGGAAATTTGGGTTATTAAACCTCACTTAGAAGATTGTGAAATTCTGAGGGTTACTTGGGCTTTCGCTGTTTAACTTGTTGCATGAGCAATTTATAATATGGCACCCTTCTTTTTAGTTTTGGGCCTTTGTTTTATCTATTTTCAATAAGTTTAATGTGTAAAATGTTGTGAGAATTGTGCTTCCAAGTTTGGAATTACCTCTTCGCTGTAAGTCTATGTGGGAAATAGTTTATTTAATGGGTTTCTTGATCTTTCCAAGTTACTTTGGTAGCTTTTTCATAAAATTCCTATAACTCTTCAAAAGTAAAATTTTGGTATGTTTAGATTAAATTCACTTTAGTTTTATTTAAATTTTTGTTTTTTTGTACCTTTAGTAGGTTTAGGTAACTTGTGATAGAGTTTAGTTTCAGTAGGCTCAAAACATGAGGGTTTCACAACCCTTCTCATGTTGGTAAAAACACCAAACAACATCTTCAATGATCCAAAAAACCAAACCTTTCAAGAACTTCAAGAAAAGCCCAACAACTTATTGCAAGTCTTGGAAATGTTGAGCTGGAATAAAATGCCTTACCTTCCCCTGCTCTTCAAAGAGTGCTTGATCTCATGGAGGACAAAGATTCCATCCACAATTCACTTTCCAGTTACAAACCTTCCCTGTTCTTGAGATATGATATGTGGTAGAATAGACTTGAGCATGTTGGCCATAACCTTAGCGATACTCTTGTACAAGGTAATTCATAAAGAAACAGGTCAAATTATCTAAAGACTATACCTCAAAGATCTTTGGAGTGAGGGATATGAATGTTGCATCGATAGACTTAAGGATCTGACGAGAATGCCTCCATTCTTCCATAGCCTTAGCGACCTCCTACCCTAAAAGCTCACAAAAATATGAAAGAGGAAAGCAAGGAAGCCATCCGGACCTAGGGCCTTATCTCCATGCATCTCGAGCACAACATTCTTTATATCTTTTTCCTCCAAAAGACTAATAGGAGTAGAATTATGTCTTTCCAAAATAAGATTAAGAATGTTAACGGGCAAAAGCTCTTGAGATTCCTCTCTATCCACAAAATCCTCCAATAGAAAATATTCAAAAAAATTAACTACCTTTTTCTTAATCTCCTTGCGAAAATTCAATATTCTACCTTCCTGGGTTTCCAAATTGAGAATCTTATTGTAATGTCCATTTCCCACTATTTATAAGCTCTGAATTTTTGTGAATTCTTTTTCCAATATTAGGTATCAATAACATAATAAGCAACAACATACAAGATTAATATTCTAAATCCTACTAATAACACCAAGACCCCATGGATTTCTTTATTTCAAAAAGCTGAAAATACAATGCAATTGAAGTCTTTTATTGTAATGAGTTGAATAGTCATGAATATTGATGACATGACAGCTGGGAATTGAAATAACACACAAAAATACCTGGTTATATAATATGTAGAGTACAACCCAAGTTTAAAATGGACATACAACAAAAAACACTCGTTACAGATTTGTGCTGAATATCTGATCATAAATACAATGGATGGCAAGCTACATAAGTATTGTAGTAATGGTATAGATCATTGTAGTGGCCATACGAATCAATGTAGTAGTAGTACGGATCACTGTAACAACAATCACGGATCACTGTAGCAAACTGAAAACGGAATAAATTTTAATTTTTTGGCACTAATATGATTCCTAAATGGAATCACCACAACTGGAATTAGAGGGTTTTCATCCTCCAATTTTGCATATCAAAGGGTTTTCATCTTTGGGTGAAAAGATGAACACAAAGGCCCAAGCTCTAGAATAGGGTTTAATTTCAATGAGTAATGAATAATAAATCTTTTTGAGCCCAACTCCTTTCATAATAGTCCTTTTAATTCCAACCTTGAAATTTTTTAAAACACTTTAATACACTATACATTTTGGCCCGCTTTATAATAATAATACATAAGTTTTCTTTTACTATGTTATAAAAAATGAAGTGACTTAGGACCACTTAAAATATTATTATTAAATCATTTCCATAAGTTAATCCCTTAGCCTAAGGGAAATAAGGAATAGGCTATGGGTCCTCTGACTAGATTAATTTGGAAAAGGAGACATGACAGTCCACCCTTTCTAGAATCGCTTGCCCTCAAGCAATTGTAGATTAGGATGCTCAAAAATCTTTGCATCTTCCCATGCAACGTCTTCTGGTAGGAGATCCTTTCAACGCACTAAGTATTCCATTAAGCACTTGTTTCTTAGTTTCTTCACTCTAATAACCACGATGGCTTCCGGAACCAAGATCAATTTGCCTTCATCATCCAAAGGAGGCAACTCAGGTGAAGGCATGATGTGCTGTCCTAGTGCTCTTTTGAGGCATGGAACATGAAATATGTCATGAATCTTTTTGTCTTTTGGCAACTCAACCTCATAAACAACCTCTCCAATCTTTTGTTTGATCCTATAAGGCCCATAGAAGCGGGGCTTGAGCTTCTCAACTCCATTTTTATTGATAGAGGATTGTCTATAGTTGCAATCCCAAGAAGACCATATCTCCAATCTCAAGTTATCTCAATACAATGCTGGTTTGCATATAACTTCTGTTGATTCTGTGCCCATTGGAGATTTTCTTTGAGTGCCTCCAATATTTCTTGATTTTGCGTGACCAAGTCTCTTGCCCCTGACACTCTATTGTTTGTGATAACCAAGTCCACAAAAGAAAGAGCATCATAATCATATAAGGCTTTGAAAGGAGTCATACCAATTGACATATGGTGGGAGGTTTTGTAGCAATGCTCCCCATATAGAGCCATTTGATCCAAGTTGTTTGCTACCCTGCTACATAGTTCCTCAAATATCCTTTAATCCACTTATACAATCTCTGTTTGCCCATTTGTTTGAGGGTGATAACTAGTATTAGGAGTCAAATTGGTTTCCGTCAACTGAAAGAGCTCCTGCCAAAATAAACTAAGGAACTTGCTGTCCCTGTTGCTTACTATGTTCTTAGACAACCCATGAATCCTGAATAGATTTCTGAAAAAAAAATCAGCCACTTGTGGTGCCTTAAACTTGGATTTAACAACAAAAAAGTTAGCGTATTTAGTAAGCTTGTCAACTACAACATATATACATCTCTTACCTTGAACTTTTGGAAGACTAGTGATGAAATCCATAGAGATGCTCTCCCATTTTTGATTTGGAATTGATAAGGGATACAACAAACTTGCTATAAATACCTATTCTGTTTTGTTCTCCTGATAGGGAATACATTCTTTGATGTATTGGAGGACCTCTCCCTTGAGGCCCTTCCAAAAAAATCTCTCATTGGTTTGCTTATGCATCATGAAATACCCTGGGTGACCAACCAATGGTGTATCATGTACTACTCTCAAAACTTATTTATCACTTCTGATTTTGGGACGAGATAAATTCTGTCCTTGTAAAGGATGAGGTCATCTATCACCTTATACCTATTATCCTGTATTTTGTCCTCAATGATATCAATAGTAAAAACATTCTTTGCATACTTTGCTATGATAGTAACCTTCCAATCAACGGAGATTTTAGATATAGAGCATAGAGTAGGTTTCCTGGATAAGGAATCATCTACAACATTATTTTCACCCTTAATATACTCTATCAAAATCATATACCTGAAGCTTACTCACCCATTTTTGCTGCCTATCACTCAAATCTATTTGGCCGAGGAAGAATTTCAGGCTATCGTGGTCAGTCTTAACCACAAATTTGATACACACTAGACACTGCCTGAATTTTGCCAAAGCATGAGTTGTGGCCAACATCTCCTTGTCATAGATTGAGAATCCTTTTTCTGTCTCTCTGAGTTTTCGGCTCTCATAAGCTATGGGATGCCCTTGCTCATTAAAAACTGCTCCAATTCCTTCTCTTAATGCATTACACTAATACAAATGGAAGTGAAAAATCTGGAACAGCTAAGATAGGGCATGAACGCATTACCTCCTTGAGCATGTCAGAAGCTTGTTGTGCTGATTTTGACCAGCTGAAGCTCCCTTCTTCGTTAGTTCTATTAATGGAACTACCAACTGTGAGAAGCCCTTAACAAACCTCCTGTAATAACTGTAGAGGCCAAGAAACCTCTCAACTATGTCAATGTGGTAGAAGGCCAATCCAAAATAGCTTGGATCTTTTGTTGATCCCCCTGAACTCCATGAGCGTTAATGACATGGTCCAAGTACAAAATTTCAGTCATCCCAAACTTACATTTAGACTTCTTAACAAAGAGAGTATGTTGTTCCAAAATTCCTAGAACCGTATCCAAATGCCTCAAATGATCTTCCTAAGTCTTACTATTAATCAAAATGTCATAAAAAAAGACTTAAACAAATTTTCTCAACTGCTTACTGAAAATATGATTCATAGACGACTGGAAAGTGGTTGGAGCATTTGTTTGGCATGACCAAGAATTTAAAGTGTCCAAAGTGACATTTGAAAGTTGTTTTCAACACGTCCTCCTCCCTTACACGGATTTGATGGTGTCTTGATCTCAAATCAATCTTTGAAAATTTTGTAGCTCCATGCAATTCGTCAATTAACTTATCGATCTTGGGAATGGGATATTTGTTTTTGATTGTACTCTTGTTCAAAACTATGTAGTCAATACACATTTGTATAGTACCATCCTTCTTTACAAGGAATATTGTTGATGCAAAAGGATTAGAACTTGACTTGATGTGGCCCATCCAAAAGCTATTTAATAGTCTTTTCAATTTCTTCTTTGTACCCTCTTGGATGGTGGTAGGGTGTAATCATCACGGGCTTAGAACCCGATTCGAATTCTATTAAATGCTGAAATCCTCTATCAGGAGGCAATCCTGGAGGTAAACCATTGAATACTATGGCATGCTTGTCTAGAATAGATTGGATATCCACGTGATAGGATTTCCTATCTCTGGGTGAAGCTATGGTGTTCACCAAACAATGGGCTGCCCAAGGTACTTGTCCTCTACGAATTGATCTCTCCATCCTCTTGGCTGCGACAACTCTAGGGTATCTATTGGCAATGCCTTGGAGCACCACTTCTTTCCCATTTGATTTGAATTTCAGCCCTATGGTTTGATAATTTTGAGTGAATTCCCCAAGGGAATGTAACCATTGCACCCCTAATACGATATTTGTTTCTCCTATTCCCACAACATAGAAGTCATCATGCACCCTATGCCTGCCAAGTGTGATATCCAACTATTGAATTATCTTGGTGCAAGGGATGGTATAACCATCAACCACAATAACATTGAACCCATCAAATTCCTTTGTCTTCAAACCTCTTTTGGCTACCAATCCTTCATCTACAAAGAGGGTTGTCCCACTATCAATCAACATTGTGATTTTATGCCCATGTAGAACTCCACAAACTCCGAAAGGGTGATGTCTAGGAGCGGTTGAAGCGTAGCAAGGGTGCCTCTTGAAATATCCTCTTCTTTTCTTTCAGGTTTGGGTTTTTTCTCTTCATTTCTGATTAGGTTCCTCTGATTCCGATAATGCACTTGATATCACTTCTATGTAATGCACCTGTCCTCACCCAAGACATATGTGTGCAGGCTCCCATGGGTCCTTGCGCATAAAACATAATTTCTTTATCCTGAGCTCATTTTTGGTCTCTACCTCTTTGCTTGGTTTCTGTGGTAGCTCTTTCTGTTGAGAAAATCCTTGCTAAAATAGTTTCCTTTGCTTCCCAAAAGGTGATGTCTTTCGCTGCCCAACAGGCAGTGTATTTGTAAAATATTTATTCTTGGGTGATGAAATTTCCAAGTTCAAAGCCCTCTTAATAGCTTCTTGCAAAGATAGAGGATCAAACGCTTTTACCAAACCCTTGAGTGGTTCCATTAGACCCTCTACAAATAGAACAATAAGTCTCATTTCAGTCACATCAGGAACCATTACTGACAATCTTTGGAATTCAACAATATAGCTGTCCACTTTCCCATATTTTTTGAGTTGAGCTAACTCTTTGAAGTGGATCTCTAGATCTTTTGTATCAGATCTTTCTGTCAACCTTTGGCTGAATTCTTCCTCTGTGGTAATGGAACCATGCCCTTGGATGACCATACCATGATGCCACCACTCGTGCCACTCCTTCCAAGTGAAGAGTAACAAATTTGATTACCTGTTCTTCATAAATTAGATTCAATGATAAGCATGTGTCCAATTTCTGTAACGAAGATCTAACATAACATTTATTAGATCCATCATATGTAGAAATTGTAATCTTACCCAAATGCTGTTAGATATCTTTATGTGGCTGATTTTTTTGAGTTTTGTCTCTCATGTTACTATTATTTATTAATAGATTAAAAAACACTCAAAAAGTCAATGCTTGTTGTACTGCAAGGTTGAGTCCATATTCTGCATGATATGCTATCATTACCTATGTGATGTTGGGGTTCTCTCTCTTGGGTGTTTTTTTTGCAAAAATTTTGCTCAAAAAGTCTTGGAAGGGGGGTTGATTGAGGACCACTCATTCGCTGAAGAGTTTCATTCTTGATTTGTCGTATTCTAATTAATATTTTGCAGAGCTTGTACTAAACTTGCCATGGATTCTCTCAATTTCATTTAGATTGTTTTTTCCAAATCCCTTTGACCCTAGTTGATAGTTTCTTGCAAAGAATTCATTTAATCTCTCGTTTCCCTGTCCTCCATGTCTTCTTTTATTTTTGGTGACTAAGCCATTTTTATTTCTCTTTGATAATCCCTGATTTCTCTCCCACTTGCTTGCATAAGATATCATTGAATTAACTTTCCCTGTAGGTTGTTAAGATCATAGCTTTGATACCATTGTAATGTCCCTTTCCCACTATTTATAAAATTTGAATTTTTTGTGAATTCTTTTTCCAATATTAGGTATCGATAACATAATAAGCAACAACATACAAGATCAATATTCTAAACCCTATTGATATCACCAAGACCCATAGATTTCTCTATTTTAATAAGCTGAAAATACAATGCAACTGAAATATTTTATTGTAATGAGCTGAATACTCATGAATATTGATGATAAGACGACTAGGTATTGAAATAGCACATACATAAATATCTGGTTATATAATATGTAGAGTACAACCCAAGTTTATTGTGGACATACAGTAGAAAACACTCATTACAGATTTGCATTGAACATCTGATTATAAATACAACTGACAACAACATATAGAAGTACTGTAGAATGGTATAGATCACTGTAGCAGCCATACAGATCGCTATAGTAGCGGTATGGATCACTGTTGCAATGCTGTAGCAAACTGAAATGGAATAAATTTCAATCTTTTGGCACAAATATGATCTTTGGATGGAATCACCACAAATGGGATTAGAGGGTTTCCGTCTTCCAATCTTGCACACTGAAGGGTTTTCGTTGTTGGGTGAAAAGATGAACACAAAGGCTCAAGCTCTGAAATAGGGTTTCATTTCAATGAGTAATGAATAATAAATCCTTTTGAGCCCAGCTCCTCCTTTTTATTCTAAACCTAAAAGCGTTTAAAACACTTTAATAAAATATTACGTTTTGGCCTGCTTTATAATAATGATACATAAGTGTCATTTTACCATGTTATAAAAAAATGAAGTGACTTAGGACCACTTAAAATATTATTATCAAACCATTTCCTTTATTTTATCCCTTAGCCTACGGGAAATAAGGAATAGGCTACGGGTCCTCTAATTAGATTAATTTGGAAAAAGGGACATGACACTTATTCACTTGCCTTCTCTTAACAATGGATCGTTGAAAGAACTTTGTATTCCTATCTCCTTGATTTAGCCATTGAATCCAACCTCCAAAGGATTTCTTTGTGATAAATGTCATCAAGAAGTTTCATATCCTTCTCTTCCAATTTCCTCTCATAATCAAAACCCATTAGTTGGACGTCATCCTGAATCCATCTCACCCTATAAGTTCCTCTTACCAACGATGATGTTTTTAAAGACCTTTTTGTTCAAGTCCATGAACTTTCCTTTGACAAGCTTCATCTTAGAGCCCTGGATAAAAATGGGCCCCAAGCCACCACCTATACATTGACTCCTCACAATCCGGGTGCTCCATCCAAATCTTCACAACCTTGAAACGATAATTCCTAGGCAAAGAGTTCTCCTTGATGAAAAGGTTCACCTATTAGTGATGAGACCCCTCATCTTGCAGGACCGGATTTTACAATGAAGTTCTGATCCAACTATTCATTGGAGCCCAAGTGTTTATCCAATCCTTTTGAAATAAACTCCTTTGTTTTCCTGTTGATCCATATAAATTATTGTAGTGGGCCTTGTATCCCAGAGATGCATCTCATACACAAAATTTTGGAGAGTCTCCTAGTCTTGCCTGCGAACTGGGTGCCTCCCCCACTTATCAGAAATCTCCAAAAGTATATTAAAATCTCCCCTTATAAGCCATTTCCAAAATACCTCCTTCATACTCTTGGAAATGGTGCAAACATTTCTCTTTGAGGTTGAAATCGCTAGGCCCATAGAAGTTTATCAGCACAAAATTGAGGTTGGACTTAAGACTCCGAACGCCACATATTATCCAGTCCTTGGCAAACTCAAACCTTTCACAATAAACCACATTCAGATTCTAGAAGATTACAAGCCCTCTTGCTTGACCATCCAAATCCACCGCCTTACTTATGGCCTTGCTCTATAGGGTCTTTCCAAATCTTTGCAATAAAATCTGTTATCCTAGTCTCTTGCAGAAAAAAAATGTTTGGATTTTCTTGAATAATAACACCTTTTAACACTCTTCTCTTGGAAGGGGCATTCATTCCTTCGATATTCCAAGAAATAACCCTTATTGATTTGATTTGAGTTGCACTTTTTTCTCTTATTGAGCACTTTTGTTAATAGAGGTTGTGACCTGTTGGCCACTTCCACCATTGTCTCATTCTAAATCTTAAAATTCAAGTTATCTCTTCTTCGCATGCCCTGCCCTCTTTCTACTTTTTGGTCACTAAGAGATTAAGCAATGGTTCCTTTGATCCAAGTACATCCTTCTGCCTTATCTCCTTGAACTGTCAGTTCTCACAAAGTATCTTTGACGAGAACCTCCATATACTGATCCTGGACCCCTACCATGACAACCTCTTGAATATTCTTCCCCACTTGAGGCTCTTCTAAGATCCCCTTCAGCATTCTCCTTGAAGAAGTCCTCCAGGATTTCATCCTCAGTATTAGTTGCCCCTTGATCCTCTTCTGACTCTCCAGCGATCCTTTTTCTTGCACTTTTTTTCCCCTCCGAGAGAATCACCTTGCTTGCTAGAGCTTCCCACTTTCCTCCACTTGGTGTTGGTTCTATGTTTCTTATTTGGCTTCTGGAAATCCTCTGCATTCATCTTGTTTTTCACCTCCGGCAGGCTTTGAAATTTCTGTTGGGAAGCCAATGGATATTCTCTTACCAAATGCTCATACTCATGGCAGGCTCGGCACCTAAAAGTGATGCACACATAATCTATTTGTTGGATCCATTCTAGGCCTTCAGATTTCAACTTTATGCTCTTGGGCAAGGTACTGGATAGATTCAACTCTACACAAATCCAAGCATAGTTCACAACTCTTAACCTACATTAGAGATTTTATGCTTTCAGGGTCCATACAAATCAAAATTACAACTTTTGGATAAAATTGTGTTACTGTTTTTAACTTGACATTTCAGATCACCACCTGTGATTGTTTCCCTATAGTTGACTTGGACATATATATGGAACTTCCCATGAAATTTTCTAAAGTCTGGAAGGCATAATCTGACCATAGTTTATGCAGCAAGGTATACAAACGGATCCACGCAGGTGCTCTCGGAGGCATTTCTTCTGCGAGTTTGTAAGCGATGTGCCAATACTTCATGAAAAGCCCTGCATTCCCAAAAAAAAAATTGGTCCCCCAAGAAATATTTTATCTCTATCTGCTTTGTTTGCAAAAACAGTAATAAAATATCCCCTGGGGCAAGAACTAATCTCGTACTTCTGAAAGGTTTTCCATTTTTTCCTAGCCCATTCATATAGATCTTCCAAAGACAGTTGAACCCACACAAATCTGCAAATTAAACCCCTAGATAAGAGTCCATGGATATTACCTTTAAGCTTGTTGATTTTCAGTTCCAACACAGAAGTATCCTCCAATGCCTCTAGGCAAGCCGGATTGATCTTAGGTTCTTGGGCCATCACCTTCTTTGCCGCATCTGTAATGGCCACCCATATCTCCTTTTGAGTCAGATCTGTGCACGCTCCTGTGACTGCATGACAGAAATTCCATCCAAGGGGAGCCTGATGCTCCACCCTCCCTTCAGCATGCCCAAAACTCCATTCCCTCAAGATGGAAAACCAAATTCACCTCTGAAAAAAGAGATTTTAAGCCAGAAACCTACCAGGTACCCTCCAGAGCCATCAAACACTATAAAATTCAATCATTACCGTTAAATTTAAATTAAAAAAAAGAAACATATGTTAATAATGGGGTCTCACGTTAATTTATTAAGTCATTATTGTGTGATGGAATGTAAGAAATTATTTCAGCTATCACACGAGATATTGATATTTAATAATTCTTGTAAAGGCAAGGTTACCTTGACATAGTACCATAGTTGAGAAAGTGATTGTGATATGAGTTTAAATTTAATTATCTAGTCAAGAATATGGATTGGGTTTCTTGACAATTATTAAGGATCTTTTTCAGTGTCGCAGGATTGTTTAGTTTGGAACTAGCCATTCCAATACCACCCAGTGTAGATCTATTTTTTTTTAATTTTGATGTGTATACACACTGAATTTATAGAAGTGTATAAAAGCTGTTTTTTAGACGATTAAAAAACCATGGACACGAAATGAATATGGAAAAGAAAAAATTGATCATCGGTCCCCAAAGAGAGCATAATAGATGCCTTTTAGATTGAAAATGTTTTTTTTAAAAAGAACTTGAAATGGTTTAATAAAGTTGTGATGAGTTATTGTTAGTTTAAACTGTAAGGAATCTGGGCCAGTTTGTGTTGGTGGATAGATTAACCCTAAGCCTGGGTTGTATTTTATTAACACGACATGCTTAACCATTGCGTAACTCTTCCTGTTAGTGCATGCCTTTTACCATCCACTAATAGTATCTTTGCTTCAAGATTGAAGTCCTTTTTGCTCATTTACATCTGCATAATCAGATATTACTTCATTTTTCTTTTATGACATTTCTTGATCTTCATTGCTTGAAAGTGCCTTTTGTACATCTATTTGTTCCTGTTTTCTTTTAAGATTTCTAGAGACAGTGATCTGTTATAATTAGTTAACGATATGGGTTGATTCTAAAAAATCATGTCATTATTGCAGAGGCTTAGAGATTCAAATGGCAGAGGGCTACTGAAGTCAACACTACAGGTTGGAGATGACACCCAACCATACTTCGATGTTTCCCTGTGGCAGAAGCATGTGGATTCCAATATATCTGCTGGTGATGTTGTCCTCCTACAAAGTATTTTCAACACACCATTAAATTGTCTATCAAACATTTGCTATGTAAAATACATTCACAAAATATGTAGAATAGTATTTTAAAACTGTTTTTTATTAAATTAAAGTTATTAACAGGGGTAATATGATTTACTGATGGGGACTTGAAAGCAAAAAGGATCAATGCTAGAGAATTGAGATCAATTTGGTAGATTTCCTTGATCATTTAAGGCTTGTGCCCACCAACTTGTTTTTGATAGAAACACTATACAGAGTTCACATTCTTTCTATCTTTGCTACGTTTTATTCCAAATGACCTTTTACCTTCTTTTCTTTTCTTCGAACTGTGGAGTTAATAATTGACCAACAGTTAAATTATTTCAATCCAAGTTGCTTCAATCATATTTCTATCATTAGTAGTTCAAAAAAATGATTATTCACTCTTTTCTTGAACTAATATTCTTCTTTTTTCTATATTGTGGGAAGGAAGGGGTGTATGCATGGGATGGAAGAAGGGGAAGAAAAGGAGAGTCAAATTGAATTGGGTTTCATTGTTAGTAACACCCACCTAAACATGACGTTTATGAGATTGAATGATAGGAAAATAATACAAGAAAAATCATAAATTGATATGGGTTTGAGTGATGAGGAGGAACAATATAATAAAAATATTAATTTAATAAGGTGCTAGTAAATAAATGTGTTGCACTTAGAACATGCAGGAAACTGGGTCAGGGATGGCAGGAAACTAGGAGACAATTGTCTGCAACAATAGGGAGTGACAGACCAAATTCTAGATGATTATAGGGGACAATTTCAATTATCTAAAAAGAATTAAAAAAATAAAAACAGCATGCAAAGTTCTATATTATTTTGCATAATTTATGCATCATTACAGTCCAAAGTTAGACATGGATTAAGCAATGCTAAGGCACAACAATGGTCTATGAAATGAAAAACAAATTTTAGTAAATTATAAACATCATGGTCCATAATTATTAATTATAAAGTATCAATATAAAACAGTGACACAGTCAAGACTCGAAACATCTTGTCACATAATAACAAATATATCAATGATAAATGCAGATGGATGACAGATATGTTTGTATTCTCACCTCCACGAAAAAGCCTCTCCTACCAAACCAGATATCTTTCACCCCTACAGTCAGACCTCTGTCACACCAGCAGCCAAAGGTTGATTATTTCACAGTTTTCCTATGAGGCAGCCATGGCCTTCTCACAAGGAACTCCTATCAATATCTCAATTCAGAACTTCAGATCTGCTCTGCAATAAAGCTCCTCAGATCTGCAAAGAAGAGCTACATGGATTCATCCAATACAATGCGAGAAGAATGATAACAATGCCGATTTTCCTACAAAAAAAGAAAATGGTTGCTACCTCAAGATGGACACTCTGCCAAAGGTTTCATCCCAGTGGATGAAATTGAACAACAGATTTGGATGTTGAAAGAATGCATACTCATATGCAAATTAATGGGATCCTTCTTTGGATCAAAGACATTAAGGATCTTGGGACAGGAGAATTGGAATCGATTGGAATCAGTTAAGATCTTAATAATGCCCAAGGGATACTTTATGGCAGTTTTCTCTACAAAACAGGAGAAAGATGACATATTTCAGAGTGGAACATGGTTCAGGAAAAAATCAGGTCCATTCGTGAAACACTGGTCCTCGGTCTTCAATCCAACAGAGGGTCTTCCAAGCACTGTTCCTGTTTGGGTGAGACTGCACTTACTTTCAAGTGAATACTAGTAGAAAAATGTTCTGAAGAAGATTGGAAATGCCATAGTAGAACACGTAGCAGCCTCAACATTCACTAGAAACCCAGAAGTCCTCATCTATGCACAAATATGTATCAATCTAGATCTTGACAAACCCTTTCCTGAGAGATTAATTCTGGAGATAGGAGTTATTATACAGGAACAACCTCTGGACTATGAAAACATTCCATTCAGATGTTGGATCTTTGATGAGCACGGAGAGCTTGTCATGATTGTACTTCTCAGGAACCGTAAGATCAACATAAGCATGTGCAAGAGCTAGAGCAGCAACCTTCAAAATTTGAACAATCCTCATTTGCAGAAATGACACACACAGATGCTACACCGAGTCCTCTGAATTAGAAAAAAAAATCAAACAAAGGAAATGAAAAACAAATTCATAGGCACATATACAAGGAAAGGCAAGGAGACAAAAAGGTGCTCTAATCTGATTGCAAGACCAAACCCTCTCATCACATTGGCAAAAATAGATATAGTAGATATGGAAATCGTTCAAGCCACCCAAGACGACATCAATCTGCCACTGCAATCTTAAGGAGAATCAGAATAAAGCAAACTCAAAAACAAAGGAAATATCTAGAATTAGTGAAATTCACATCCAAAGTTGGTCACATCAAGCCAAATATGAAAAAAAAAAGCTGTAAAGCCCCCAAGGAGACCTCATTCCCACCAATATACAAATATGGGAACCAAAACAAACACCCCAGATCAAGAAAAAAAGAAATTAGCAACTGAAAGCATTGAATTAGCTGAAGAGCTGAAAGTGGAAAGCATTGTTACAAATCTCATAAAGATCTTTATTTTATAACTAACAAGCTCATAAATAGTCTCCGAAGAAGGCACTGCAAGTCCATCGCAAACCTTGTGATGTGGATGCTCTAATGGATTATAAGGGGCTTTGGCATTCCCAATAAATGCTGGTACGTAAAATCAAAGTACATACAAAAGGAGTGGATATAGTTTGTCTTCAATAGATTATGAGAGAACTCTTAGAGGAGCCTTGTCTTCAATAGATTATGAGAGAACTCTTAGAGGAGCCTTTGATATACAAGTATTTGGGGCAGCAAACAAATGATCCTTTGTTCTTATACTGACACCATGATTTAATGGGATTCTTCTAGGTATGTTTACAGATCGCATCAATCCTTCAGATGGGGATTGATCACAAATGTTTTTTATCATGATCTTCAAAAGGGGATTAGTGTTGTAATGTAATCGTTGCCCCTGATTTATTTATTTATTTTTTATTATAGTGTTTTTAGAATAAGACCGGAGAATGCAGAAGGGGTTTTATGTTTTGCGACCGTCCATCACATTGAGCACATATATTGATATATTCATAAATTGCAAGGAAATTAAGGTAGAATTATATTAAAATATATGTCATTACAACTTAATATAAAAATAAAAAAGTTTAAATCTTAAATCAGACCTGGAAAATACTTCATTTACAACGGATTTTTACCATTGAAAACGCAGATTAGAACTTCATGCTTGCTGTCCCAACTCAGAAAAACTGTGAAAATCTTCATTTATCCAATGCCAAAATGCTCAAACAACAATATAAACATTGTAAAAACTTTCAACCAAGCACCAACCAACCAGGGTGGGTCACTATCCACCGAAACCAACAACGTGAGATGAGGGTTTTCGTCCTCAACCAGCTGTAATTGAATCCTAGAAAAATCCAGCAGAGGCTGCTTAAGCTGCCAAAGTTCACCTCCTCAAATGAGAGCTCAAGAGTGATTAAATAGAAGATGAGGGAGGGATTAAGGCAACTTCTATTTTGAAAAATGTGTTTTTCCTTCTAAAACTCCACGTCCAACCTTGTTTTTTTTTTTTAAAACATTTATCTTAAACATTTTTTAAAAATATCATCAAATATTTCTTAAAGGGGACGTCCAACATAAAGTACATTGTCCCTTCTTTTAAAACAACGTTGCTCAACTAGGCCAAGGGGGTCTTTTATAACCCATGCTTATTCTCACTTAATTCAAATAAAAACTTTATTAAGTGACGAATTAACATATAATAACTATGACCATTGAGAGAACTCACCCCTGCCAAAAATGGGAACTTTGCACTGTTGTTGAAAGGGAGCCAAGACTGGGTACTAAAAATAGTGAGCCAAAACTCCAAACTGGTTCAAGTGAAGCTCAACTGGAACTTACTAAAAATAGTAATTTTATTGAAGATAGTAATTTACTAAAAATAGCCATTACCATTGGAAAATACTCAAAAAAAACTCATAAAAACCTAGAAAACTCATCTCAGGTCGCCAAAGTTCCCTAACCAAAATCCACTTAGCCTACGGGAACCGAAATAGGCTAATGGTAACTCAGACTGGCTATGAATGAGAAGGGGACAATACAGTTCTCCCTCCCCAAGATTGCTTGTTCCTCAAGCAATTGCAACTTAAGATGCTGTAAAATTTGCTCACTCTCTCATGTGGCATCCTCTACTGGCAAATCTCTCCACTTCACCAAATATTCTATGATAACCCTCCTTCTGATGGTACGCTTTTTGAAATTAATCATTGCCTTTGGAATAAGTATCAATTTTGCTCTCATCCAATGGAGGCAACTCTGCTAAAAGAGTTACGTTATGCCTGAGTGCCTTCTTGAGGCGTGATACGTGGAAAACATTATGCAGCTTACTACCCTCAGTTAGCTCAAGCTCATAAGCCACCTCCACAACTTTCTTGGTGACTCTAAATGGACCATAGAAACGAGGCTTTAGCTTCTCCGACCCACTCTTCTTGAGAGTGGATTGTCTGTAGGGTTACAATCTCACATAAACCATGTCTTCTATCTCAAATTCTCGCTCAATGCGGTGCTGATTAGCATACAATTTTTGCTGATTTTGTACATGTTGTATGTTATCCCTCAATGATCTCATGATATCCTGACTTTCCTGCAAGAAATGCTTTGCTCTAGGCACTCTACAATCTCCAAATAGCAAATCAATAAAGTTGGGAGTTTCATATCCATACAAAGCCATTAAAGGAGACATCTTGATAGACATGTGAAATGTGGAGTTGTAGCAAAACTCCCCCAAGTGCAACCATTTAACCCACGCCTTCTGCTGCCCTATAACATAATTACGTAGGTATCCTTCCACCCATTTGTTAACTATCTCAGTTTGTCCATCAGTTTGAGGGTGGTAACTAGTGCTGGGAGTCAACTTGGTACCACATAGTTTGAACAACTCCTGCCAAAACAAGCCCATGAACTTGCTGTCCCTATCACTGATGATGTTCTTAAGTGCCCCGTGAAGCCTAAACACTTCCCTAAAGAACAAATCTGCCACTTGTAGTGTTGTATGCCCTATTGAAATAGCAAAAAAAAGAGCAAATTTGGTCAAACGGTCCACCACAACATAGATACAATCCTTCCCTTGCACCTTGGGAAGCCTTGTGATGAAATCCATTGAAATGCTTTCCCACTTCTGAGTGGGAATGGGTAAAGGCTGCAGTAGACCAGTAGGGTAAGTATGTTCATTTTTATTCTGTTGGCATTCATGAACATAATAATATCCATCCCCTTCCATGAGAACCTCTCACAGATCTGCCTATATGTTTTGTAAAAATCAGGATGACGAGCCATTGGAGTGTCATGGAAAGTCTTAAAAATCTGCTTTTTCATCTTGGATTCAGGAACTAACATTATCCTATCCTTATAGAAAATCAAACCATCATTTACCTTGTACTTGTTAACTTACAAAGTACCATCTAGGATGCTATTGGCAAAGGCATTCTTAGCATAATTAGCTTGTATTCTTACTTTCCAATCTGCTGTTATCTCAGAAAATGAACATTAAATGAGGTCTCCTAGACAACGCATCAGCCACCATATTCTTTTTCCCTTTGACATACTCAATGTCAAAATCACAGGCTTGGAGTTTACTAACCCATTTTTGCTGCTTTTCTCTTAGATCTTTCTAATTTAAGAAATATTTCAAGCTATTATGGTCAGTTCTAACAATGAACCTCCCTCCATCAAGGTATTCACTGTATTTAGCCAAAGCATGCATTATGGCTAACATCTCTTTGTCATAGATGGAGTAATTTTCTCACTTCCTTTCAACTTCTTGCTCTCATATGCAATTGGGTGTTTGTTTTGCATGAGGACAACCCCAATTCCATCCTCGGAAGCATCACATTCAAGCTCAAATGGTTTAGAAAAATCCAGAATAGGCAATATAAGACATGAACTCATCAATTTTTTAAACTAATCAAAGGATCTTTGCGCTGATTCAGACCAAGTGAAGGCCCCCTTTTTAGTCAAATCAGTAAGTGGGGCAGCAACCTGTGAAAAGCTTTTGACAAACCTCCTGTAGAACCCACATAAACAAAAAAAACCCTTCAGCTGAGAAAGATTAGGGGGTGGAGGCTAATCTATCATTGCTTATATTTTTTCTAGATCAACAAGAACTCCATTAGCGTTGATTATGTGCCCAAGGTATAATAATTCAGTCATCTCAATCTCACACTTGGACTCCTTAGCAAAAAGAGACTCACTCTCAAGAATTCCCAACATCTCATCCAAATGCTTCAAGTGCTCTTCCCATGATCTGCTGAAAATGAGGATGTCATAAAAGAAAATCAACACATACGCAACTATCTACTGAACACACTATTCATGCAAGATTGGGAAGTAGCTGGTGTATTTGTCAATCTGAAAGGCATGACAAGGAACTCAAAGTGGCCAAAGTGACATCTGAATGCAGTCTTTTCTACGTCCTCTTTGACCCCAATCTGATGATAACCCAATCTCAAGTCTATTTTGGAGAAATACACTGCTCCATGCAACTCAACAAGGTGCTCATCTATGCGTGGAATGGGGTACCGGTTTTTTATTGTCTTCTTATTCAACACCCGGTGGTCAACACACATACGCATGGTACCATCCTTCTTCACCAACACTATTGAAGAAACAAATGAACTCTTGGTCTAATGTGTCCCATCTCCAAAAGCTCCTTAATAGCTTTCTCTATCTCATCCTTATGTCGCTTAGGATGCCTATAGGGAGTGGTGATCACGGGTTTGGCTCCCTCCTCTAGCTCGATCACGTGCTCAATGCCTCTATCAGGTGGCCTCCCTAGGGGAATGTTACTGAATACTTTGCTTCATTTGGAAAGCAAAGCCTGAATATCTGGTGGATAGGACCTCTTCACCTCCTCTGTAATTGTAGGCATAACCACACACTGTGTTGCCCACTCAATCTGATCATGTCTAAATAGCTTCTCCATACGTTTGAAAGAAACCACTCGAAGTACTCCAGTTGACATACCTATCAAGACCACATTCCTCCCCTTTGATCTAAATTTCAGCTCCATAGTCTGAAAATTAAGTGTGATCTCTTCAAGTGATCGAAGCCACTGTATTAACATCACTACATCTAGATCACTAATACTCACCACATAGAAGTCATCCTTGACTAAATAATTTCTTAGCTGCAAATTCAGCTGTGGAACCATCTTAATGCAATTGATTGTAAACCCATCAACAACCATCCCCTGAAATCCATTTACCTCCTGAGTTTGAAGTCCTCTACATGCAACCAACCCCTCATCAATGAAATTATGTGTGGCTCCTATGTCAATCAATGCCACTAACCGCTGCCCATTAATTACTCTTCTAATGCGTAGAGACTCATTTTTTTGAAAACTATGTAATTGAACAAGCTTCCCATCTTTCTCCTCTTCCTTTCCAACCTCTTCAGGAGTCTCTTCCTCTTCATTTTCCTCTGAATCAAACTGCTGGTCTGATTTTTCTGATGTACTTTCCTCTACTGAATAGTACTCTATTTGATGGTCCTTCCCCTTTGTAGCACACTTATGTCCTGGAGCCCAAGGTTCTTTACATGTGAAACACAAATTCTTCCTCCTCAAGTCATTGTCTCATTATCAATCCTTGTGTCTGATTTCTTTGGCTGTTCGGAGTCTTTTGAGAATTGCTTGTTATCTTGGTCCTTATGCGAAAATCCCTTGGACTGAAATCTGCTCTTGGAGGTGGAAGACTCCATGTCTCTAGTCTTCTTGTTTGCCTCTTGTAGGGAAGGTGGGTTGAAAGCTTTAATCCAGCCCTTTAGACGATTAGTTAACCCATCTATAAAGAGCACAATGAGCCTCCTCTCGGATATTTCTGTCATCAAAACCGACAACCTCTGAAAATCAGCAACATAAGCAACCATGGAACCCCACTTTTTCAGCAATGCCAACTCCTTAAAATGAAGTTCATGGTTTTTTTTGTCAAATCTCTCTATGAGTTTCTCAGTAAACTTTGCATAAGAAGTAATCTGTGCATGACGCATTATAACCATCCCATGATGTTACCACTCATGTGCAACTTCGTCTAAGTGAATGGAAGCATATTTAATGGACTCTTCTTCAGGCATAGGATTAAGATTAAAGTATGTGTCCACCTTTTGGACCAAGCTCTCGCTGAAGTTTTACCAAACCCATCAAAGTAAGAGAGACTAAATTTTCCAACTTTCCTTCACAAGTCATTATGATGCTCTCGATTGCCCCTGTTGGACATATGCCTCATCTTGAGATCTATATAATCACGTGGAGATATATCATGTTGAAATCCAGGCCCTGCATCAATCCAATCCTGTCTAAACTGATCCAGAATCTCAACCAAAGTGAGCTCTTGATTGGATTGTGCTTCCACTCTTGGTGGAAAGACAGGGATGAGAGGTCTAGCCATTGCTGTCCTATTGTGCTGATTGATTGCTCCACGCTGACTCATATCATTTCTTTGCCCATTATTGCCTCCGTTGTTAACTCCCGATTGGTTTAACCCCGCAACCAACTGCGCAAGCTGTTGATTGGTTTCCTGAGCATGTTGGGATGCCATTTCTTGTCCCCTAACCACGACATCCAAAAGAAACATCAACCATTCTGCTTCTTCATGATCTCTATCAGCCATATTTTCTGAGCTTGCTGATCGTACTGACTGTGTTTCAAAGTGTTGTTCTTCCCTCTTTGAAGGTCAATGCTCCCACAAATCCTCTTCACGTTTTCTTAAACTTTCAAGGTATTTTCTCTCTTTATTACTGATGTTCATAGAAATTCATTACCCACAGGTTGGTAGGAATGTTTTGTGCTCTGATACCACTATAATGGTTGCCCCTGTTTTTTTTATAGTGTTTTCAGAATAAGACGGGAGAATGCATAAGGGGTTTTATGTTTTGCGACTATTCATCACATTGAGTACATACATTGATATATTCATAAATGGCAAGGATCATAAGGTAGAATTATATTTAAATCTTAAATCAGACCTGAAAAATACTTCATTTACAATGGATTTTTACCATTGAAAACGCATATTAGAACTTCATGCTTGCTGTCCCAACTTAGAAAAACTGTGAAAATCTTCATTTATCCAATGCCAAAATGCTCAACCAACAATATAAACACTGTAAAAACTTTCAACCAAGCACCAACCAACCAGGGTGGGCCACTATCCATCGAAACCAACAACGTGAGATGAAGGTTTTCGTCCACAACCAGCTGTAATCGAATCCTGGAAAAATCCAGCAGTCTCCTTAAGCTGCCAAAGTTCACCTCCTCAAATGAGAGCTCAAGAGTGATTAAATAGAAGATGAGGGAGGGATTAAGACAACTTCTATTTTGAAAAATGTATTTTTCCTTCTAAAACTCCACGTCCAACCTTTTTTTTTTTTAACATTTATCTTAAACATTTTTTAAAAATATCATCAAATTTTTCCTAAAGGGGGCGTCCAACATAAAGTACATTGTCCCCTCTTTTAAAACAACGTTGCTCAACTAGGCCAAAGGGGTCTTTTATAACCCATGCTTATTCTCACTTATTCAATTAGCAACTTTATTAAGTGACAAATTAACAAATAATAACTCTAACCATTGAGAGAACTCACCCTTGCCAAAAATGGAAACTTGGCACTGCTGTTGAATGGGAGCTGAGACCAGTTACTAAATATAGCACTTACTAAAAATAGTAAGTGAGCCAAAACTCCAAACTAGATCAAATGAAGCTCAATTGGAACTTACTAAAAATAGTAAGTTTATTGAAGATAGTAAATTACTAAAAATAGTAACTTTCTTAAAATAGCCGTCACCACTGGAAAATACTCAAAAAAATCCAAAAAATTCATCTCGGCTCGCCAAAGTTCCCTAACCAAAATCCACTTAGCCTACGAGAATCGGAATAGGCTAATGGTAACTCAAACTGGCTATGAACGAGAAGGGGACATATCATGTAAACATATACATCCCCTGTTTTGGGAACAATAAAATTAATTTTGAAGATCAATTAACATATTAGATTAGGATAACTAGTCCTCTCGATCTTATCCTTGTAGACGATTTCAATATTGTTAAAATCCCTAAAGAAAAAGTGGGAAGAGGGTCAATCATAGGACTACAATAGCTCACAAAAGATTGGAAACATATAACCATATGGTAGATCTAGATTTCATGGTGCCTTTACACCTAAAGCAAAAAAAGAAAAGGAACACTATATATACACATTAAATTCGCTTTACTGACACTTCTCTTGTCCAGGGCTTATTGATGGATTAATCTTCCATATTCGTGATAGGGCTGGGCTAGTTTTGAGAAATCTTTGTGAGATATGTATTGTAAATGCTTGTTTACCACCTTTATACCATCATATTTGTCATCCTTTGCCTCCTAGTCCTCTACTCTAACCCCGTTCCTAATTTGGCTACTCACAACCGACGTCTGCGGCCCAATCAAAGACATTCTATCAGCACCTTGTTTAGGCTGTCATCATCAGGTAGGCTGAATATGTTTCGTTTCTTTCAATGTTTTCGACTGGGTTGATGATGTTGGCTGAAATTGAGACTTGATTTTAGGGATCCATACCTACAGTTATAGATTTCCTTTAGTCATTTCTTGACGAACAACAACTTCTGCTATGCTTGTGATCACAAACGCCCTTAGGGATGATAAAGAGGAATTAGGGTTAAGGATCTTAGCCAAAGGGAAGATATTTGCACTAAAGGCTATGAAGATTCAAGAATTGGGGCTATGTCAGCGAGGTACACCAAGTCTTTGGAGTCCCCAATTGTGGTCTACTTGGGGTTTCTTTTATCCATCTTGACTTCACCAACAACTGTCTCTCACAAAGTGCTCAAAGCCAAGGGGAATATTAATGTGCCAACAAGTTGACTCAAGGTAAGTATCCCTGAGCCTACCAGCTGTACTTTTAAAGGCTCACTAACCGAGCCTCAGCTGCATCACCCTGTTCTTTGCCAATATATCTAGGGGTGGCAGCCTTTTTAGCTCCTTGATAAAAGGTTCTACTCGATGCCTAGGGCCTTGGTGCTCTTCAACCCTATCTTCCTCCATGTTGTTATCTTGGTGAAACCCAAGCTGTTTCTGCAGACCTTCAAATTTGGCCATGCGGTTCTCTTGTTCATCAAGGCTCTCTTGGATAGTATTGAGTACTCCAATTACTCCAACAAGAACTTCTTTATGGTCAGGAGGAGGATTCTCATTACCATTTGCAATCTCATTTTCCAGAATCAGGGTTGTTTTGATTCTGATTTTTGTTTTAGTTGGGTCCTCTACTGCCCTGACCTCCCTTGCTCCTTCCATCCCCATCATTCCTACCATCACCTCTTTTGCTGCACGTTCTAGCCATCCTATGAAACACACAACTAGGGTTAGGTAAAACGTTTTCCCCAGAGATCCCTAGGATAGAGCCTAGTGCTTTGATACTTTATTTAATATCCCAAAAAAAGCCAACTACAATATTTTTGCTTCTGTAGGGATTTATGGGGCGTACTCCCATAGCTACACTTGTTCAACCTTGCACTTAGAAGTAACGTTCTAAAAAATGTAGATTACAGCTGCAATCTTTCTCTTGGATAGGAGTTGAAGGTCTGATTTACATTTGTGTTTACCTAATAGAGCACCATGGGGTCATACGTCAATGTTCTTGGGCCAAAACAACTATGCATTCAGTGTAACATCTTCTCAATAAGGTTCAGATAAGCCTCAAGCTCGAACTATCTTGAGGTTTCACCTCTCATTAGCAAGTATAGAACAAAATCTTTGATATTCCTTGCCCTACTACATAACTGAAATACTACAAACAAAAAAGCAACAATTTTACCGTTCTGGCTGATATTGCAACCTTAAGTGGGCTAACATACACTAATTGATTTACTTAGCTGATGTTGCAACCTTTTTAGTGTACTAGGTTGTAGTGCAGCAATAAAACCTTTCCTTAACTAACATAGCTATAGTAAATGACAATTATTCTGACTAATGCAATTCATAATACTATATAGAAGGGACTTCTTAATATTGTGACAAGGAATATAACCTTCTTAAATCACTTGAATGAACTACTATTCATCTATCTGAAACGTTACTGCATACTAAAGTAAGATTCATCAGGAAAATGAAAATCAAAAGAATTCTTGAACCATTCTTTGGGGCTAAGGAGTGGTATAAGCCTTAGTTTCAATAGAAACTTGGGACTAATTGCATATCCTCTGATCTCCCAACTCCTGCAAGCAGCTTACTTCCTTTATTTATTTAATAGCAATTGGCAAATCAACTAACCATTACATTCCTCTAAGCATCTAAGAAGTAAAGTTCCCATAGTCTTGCAGTTACCATAGTCTTGAAAAGTAATAGAGTGGACTTGGAGTATCCAATTCAACTTATTTAAGGAAAGCATCACTCTTCTATACACTTCTTCACCATTTCAACAATAATAGAATTAAAGCCCAGGGGTATTATGATACTAAAGGAGTATAAATACCATAGTACCCTTCACATAATCATTAATTCCACCAGGGTAAGAAGCTCAGCCTGAACATAGTATCACAGAACAACGAAAAAGAGTAACAGGTAAGGCACTAGTCCAAATTTGCAGGTGAAGGGATTGAGTAGAACAGAGCCCCTGTTTCTACTAACCCACCAACCACTTGTCAACACAATTACTTATGAATTCATACATATGCTTTGAAATTTTCAGTGACAGAGTTAGATAAAAGAATAAAAGAGAAAGGCTAGTCAGTGCTGATTGCAACACTGCTCTGGTCCTTCCAAGCCATGCTTAGTTCAATGAATCCAAAGGATATTCAGTCCTGATTGCAACACTGCTCTGGTCCTGCCCAGCCATGCTTAGTTCAATGAATTCATGGTACAGTATATCAAGAGTATGATATCACTTAAGAACAGAGAGTCCAACATATTTTTATTGCCCTCCATAATGTTACTGGGCAGGCTATATGTGTCTAGTAAATACTTTACAAACTTCTAAGACTAATCTAAGTTCGGGCCTCTTTTAAATGTTTCGGTATTTTTTGCTTTTTGCTTTTATTTTTTTAATTTATATTATATAATAGTTTTAAAACAAAACAAAAATTTAATAAAATTTATATTATAATTTAAATATTTATTTTATATTTAATTTATTTTATTAAATAAATTGATAATAATAAATTTTTTATATTTGAATTATTTTATGAAATAAATTGATATTATCAATTTATTATTTTTATAAATTATTTTATCAAATAAATAAATTATTTATCAGTGTATTATTTTTATAAATTATTTTATTAAATAAATTATTTTTAATATTTATTTAATAAAATAATTTATAAAAATAATAAATTGATAATATCAATTCATTTAATAAAATAATTTAAATATATATTTTTTATTATTATCAATTTATTTAATAAAATAATTTAAATGTAAAATAGTTATTAAAATTATAATTTAAATATCTATTTTATGTTTAAATTATTTTATTAAATAAATTATTATAGATATGTACATTATAATTTATTAATAATTCAAATATATATATCTATACACACACACACACACACACGTAACACGTTATTAATTATTAAATATATATTTTATAAATTATTATTATTTTATTGAATAAAATCTATTAATAATTCAATTTTTTTATTAGATTTTATTTTATTTTATAGTCATAATTTATAATATAAAATATAATTGTTTTTATGTTTAAATTATAATCTATATTTCATAATTTTTATTTTAAATATTATTATTTTTTAATATTTTTAAATTTAATTTTATTATATATTTACTTTTAGTATTTACCAAATAATTATAGTTTTATCATATTATTGTATATATGTCATTTAGTTAAATTAAAAATATATATTTTTACATAATTTTCTAAATGTGTATTTAAAAATGTTTATAAATTTTTTTTAGGGCAGCGAAAGACAACCTATCATCATGGCAAGTACTGTGCTTGAGAAGAAATACATTATTTAGCGAAATGCGAATCCTAGAAATATGAAATGCAATTTTTTTGATTCAAATATCACGAGAACTAGAACAAGGGTTCGGAACCATTATCTTGGAGGCCCAGATGTGAAAATTTGCCCAATAACGACAAAGAACCCCATATATGCATCATTTCTCAGTCAACTCCGAAGCAAATATGAATTGAAGATAGTTGCATTATCTATTGAATCTTCAAAGAGGGTTAAAATTCAACACAATTTGACACAGTTTGGCTCATTTTCTAGCTCAATGCATTCCCTAGTGTCTATGGAAGCCAACAAAAGTGAACATCAAATCTTCCACTCCCAACCTTCTTTGAAATCCATGTGGAAGCCACATGAAAAATATAAATTAGATAGATTGGTGGCCTGTTTTTGAATGCAAATGCCATCCCCTTCAATGCTGTTCGAAATCCACATACGAAAGCAATGGTAGAGGGAATTGCCAATTTCAGAAAAAGGCTACACAATGCCATCTTCCAAAAACCTAAGAACTGTTCTGTTGGAAGAGGAGGTGAAATCAGTATCTAGTGAACTAGATCAAATAAAAAAGCACTGGAGAAAATTAGGGTGCACTATAATAAGTGACAGGTGGTCTGACACAAAGCGAAGGCCCCTCCTCAATATATTGACTCAATGTCCTAAAGGGTCTATGTTTATCAAATCAATTGATACAAGCAATGATGTGAAGACTGCAGAGTTCATTTTCAAATGCATTGAAGCCATTATTCTGGACATTAGAGAAGAATATGTTGTCCAAATCATTACAAACAATGCAGTGAATTGTAAAGCAACAGTGGAGCTTCATATGGACATGTTTCCTCATTTGTTTTAGACTCCATGTGCAACTCATGTTTTAAATCTTTTGCTTGAAGATCTTGCAAAGATAGAGTAGGTGAATAGCATTGTCAAAGAAGGGAAACAAATTTTCAAGTTTATACTTAATCATTGCTTGACCTTGAGCTTGTATCGCTCATATGCAAAGCATGAACTTCTTTCTCCAGCCGAAACACAATTTGCATCTAATTTTATCACTTTGCAAAGGGAGGTGGAGGAGATGACAACATTGAGAAGAGTTGTGACTAGTGAAGAAGATTTCTAAGGAAAGAGTTGCAAAGAACATTGAGAGAATTATCTGGGGTAGTTCATTTTGGGAGGGCGCCGAGAACACCTTTAAGGTCTTTGAGCCATTTGTCCAGTTGTTGAGATTCGCTGATGGCATGAAACTGTTGTCAATCAGAGTTGCACCATTGTGAAGGTAGTTTTAGGCTTTCACAGTCTGCTGAAACATGGAAACAATCCTAGGTTGTGGGTGACCTAAACTGTGGATTGAATCTTTAGATTTTAAGAGCTAGCTCCCTTTGGTGTATCAATTAGGATCTTACTACTCTACGCTATGAACTGTCTGGAAAAAGGGACAAAGAAACTTGAAAGAAAATCCTACCTAATAATGGTGATACCCCTGAATGATTGGTTGATCCACTCAATTAGAGCTCCTAAAACATTGATTTAGACAAGAAGAAGACTGAACTTTCAACTCCAATTGACCAATATGCATAAGTATTCCAGCCAAAAGACACTTAAACACAAAGCATGACTTGCATAATTTGACCAGCTAGTAACTAGGTAAGAATCAAGACTTGGCAAAGAAGAAAACCATAGTTCCACGGCGTTTTAGGTCGGGGGGATGGGTTTTCGGGACAGGGGGCCTAAGTTTGGAGATGACGATAGGGGGCGGTGGGCAAGCGGTGTTGAAATACATATAGTACTTGAAAAATTAGTTATAAAAAGATGTATAAGGATTAAGTATATTTTATTGAACACCAACAATTTAACATTGTGATTTAATTGTTTAACTTTCAAGTTTGATCCATTAAACAATGAACATTAACAATTTAACTTTGAACATTAAACAATAAACATTGATGATTGAACATTCAATTTTCAAAATTTCATAATGATGATTCATGATTACAATAAAATATCAACAATGTTAAAAAACAAAATACTAAAATAGTGAAATACTAAAAATAAATAGTAAATACAAATGACTCAATGAGTCAATGGCTAATCATCCCCAATGTGGAACTCCTCGTCACTAGAACTGTTGGACTCCACATGCTCAAGCTCCAAGCTAATACCAACCAGCCCTGTTTGTGTAGCATCAACATCAATCTGCGCTGGCTCCTCTAACTCTACATGCCATTTGGTTGCTAGACTCCTTGTATGCAAGTGTGTTGCGGTCAATGAGATGCCAGGGACTATGTACAACCACAAGGTTAGGGTAGAAAGCATAAAAATCCATTTTTTTTTAAATTTAAAAAAAATGACTTTATGGTTTTGGTTTGCGCGAGGGATGCCTAGACATCCTCAAGATGTCCAAGGGACTTTTGGACGTCCCCGAAACGGCGAAGAAATGTGGCGGAGGTGGCATGACGGTTGGGGGACGCGCTCCCATGGAACAATGAAGAAAACTCTATCACTTATGCAAATCAATGACAAAATACACTATATCAGCTCGCTGAAAATTGAAAACAACAGTCCTATTAATCTGAAAAAGGTTACAAAACTCAGTCTTTAGCAGAATTTTATCTTGCCAAAAGAGGGATGCAAATCAAGGCTGAAAAGCCAACTTATATAGAAAAATATACACAACCAAGAGGTTGGCATTGAAAATAGAAGAAGAAAACTCTTTCATTAGCCCAAGTCCAATTTTTGTTATGCCAAGATAACAAATCCTTCTAAATTTGTCTCTTGTCTTTTGTCTTGCATGGAAAACCCCTTGGCGTTGAAAATAGACGGTGGGCTCAAGCTTGGGCTCTATGAAATCTATGCCAAATTTGGATGTCTTAACTCAAGCTTAAACCGACTTGAAGCTGAGTTGGAACATGAGAACGTCTTCTATTGCATGGAGCATGAGTGGATGTGACACTTGTCAATTAGTCAACTAGAGTTCAAGACTAGTCAACCTCCAATAGTCTTCGCTTGAGTTGCTGGAATGTTTGAAACGCTCAAAACCAACAAGAGTGCATGCATGACATCTTGTGTTAAGCTCTCCAATGTTAAACTCCTTGAATCCTTCATGCAAAATGAGCCTCCGTTTTAGAATTGAAGGTGTCATGTTTAAAATAATTATACATCTTGGACATGTCTAATTTTGTTTATGACTGTTTGCATGCTTATTAACCTATTTATTGATTGTTGAAAACCTTTGCATTTTCTGGGTCTTCGCTGTGTGCATGTCCTCTGTCTGGATTTGTCTTTTCCACGGACTTTATCTTTCTGCCTTTATTCCTAAGGAACTTTCCCCTTGTGATGTCTCCCGAAGGAATTCCTTCGGGCAAAATGTCCGAAGGAATTCCTTTGGACTTTTTGTCCCTGCCCCTCGGCTTATAAAATGGTCTTTCGGCTTTCTTGTAATGGTCCTTCGAAGAAATGAAACAAACCTTCTCGAAGGGAACATACCCTTTGGGTTTTTGTAAATGACCCTTCGGAATTTTACAATTGACCCTTCGGCCTCCCAAAAGACCCTTTGGACTTTTGTTTTGAACTTTCCCGAAGGGCACATACCCTTCGGGATTTTTGTAAAAGACCCTTTTCTGCGGACAATTTGTCCGAAGCCTTTTCCTTTGTAAACTTTCTATCGGAATTGCCCTTCGGGTTTTTGTAAATGACCCCTATTTGCGAACAATTGGTCTTTTCCGAAAGACATGTCCCCTTTGGGAGCTTCCGAATGCCCCTCGGGCTTTTGTAAACGGTCCACTTTTCCTTCAAAACGATCCTTTCGACAAACTTGTATGGTCCACCTGCCCTTTGGATTTTTCAAATTGCCCTTCAAGCTTCTTTGTTTTGAACTTTTCCCGAAGGGCACATACCCTTCAGGATTTTTGTAAAGGACCTTCCTTAAGGGTACACACCCTTAGGGATTTTTGTAAAGGACCCCTTCGAATAGTTTAATGAAATGTGATTTTCCCGAAGGGACTCTAACCCCTTGGAAAAATTGTAAAGGTCCCCTTCCCTTTAAAAAGATCCTTTCGGCTTACTTGTAATGAACTCTCCCGAAGGGTTGGTACCCTTCGGGATTCTTGTAAAGGATCCCTTTGGCCTTTGAAGACTGCCCTTATGAAACGTGCCCTTTGGATAAATAAAAATGCCCTCGGGCTTTTGTTTTGGGCCACTCGTCCCTCGGAATTCGGCAAACAGAACCATTCGGATCCCTTGAAAAGTCCCTTGGCAAAAGAAATGTCCCTGTTGATTTAATAATAGACTTTCCCTAAGGCAAAGTGCCCTTCAAGTTTCTGCAAATGGATCTCTCGGCAAAAATGTATTCGTCCACTTGCTCTTCTTCAAAAGGCATGTTTATGCAAAGTTCCAAATGATATAGGTTGCTATTTTGACCTGTAGGGTCAAAATTGTCAACATAAACCTTGTATTAGTTTTGTGTATTAAGGCATGGAGCAAGCAAAAGAACAAATTAAAAAAACACTAGTAGATGAGGGTGATGAAGTTCAATGCATTTGGGACATTGTGGACATCCGATGGAACATGTTACATCGACCTATACATGCTGCAGGTTGCTATTTAAATCCTAAGATCATAGAGGTGGATCGTGATTCAGATGAGGAGGTGAAGAATGGTTTATTGGCAACAATAGATAGGTTGGTTCAAGATGAAAATGAAAAGCCTAAGGTGAGAAGGCCGCTGACTACATTCAAGAACCAAGAAGGCATGTTTTCCCTCAAGAAAGTGAAAGAAGACATTGGTAATATGGATCCCTATTTATGGTGGCACATATGATTCTTGTACTCCCGAGTTACAAAAACTTGTCGTGCATGTCCATAGCTAGTGTGCTAGTGCTTCTGCATCTGAAAGAAATTGAAGCATGCATGATTTGATCCATACTAATAAGAGAAACCGACTAGGAGCCAAAAGACTCTTAGATCTTGTGTTTGTCCATAGCAATTTAAGATTGCTTGAGCACAATCTTGCAAAAGAAGATGACAATCTTCTTCTTGTAGATCCATCCTTTGAAGGAGTTGAGGAGAATACTGATAGTGTTGATGGTGCTACTGCTAGTTTGATTTTGAAGAAGCAGGGTTTGATGTTGCAAATGTTTGAAACTTTTGAAGTTTTATATCAATTTTGAGTTTAGGCTCTAAACTATGGACTATAGATATTTTGCTATCTTCTAATGTAATTCAAGTTTGAAACTCTTATGCATTTCTTAATTTTGCAAGTGTTAAATTAATGTTCATTTTTTAATAGATTGAAAATTTGAAATATTTTACACACACACACACACACATATATATATGTCGAACCAGATTTTTCCGGATTTTTTTTGTACCTTTTCAAGAAGTCCGGATTCCGCATTTTTTGGCCCTTTCGAACGCATTCGGATTTCCGAACCTTGTGACTACATTATACACACTAATCCTCAAAATGCATTCTAGTCATTTAATGATTGCCATACTACTTCTATAGGCTATCTTAGGGTAGATATGCAGTTAGGGTTTCAGATTTCATTTATCCTATTCCTTTCTAATCCAATTATTAAAAACCTACAAGCACTTATAATGCATTAACCCTTTGAACCCTTTATACAGCACAAAAATCACAGTCAAGCAAGTGACAACCTCAGCAAAAATAAGCAATAACATTACACAAGAACAAACAAACATTCACAAGGCTTCTCCAATCCATGCAACTAGGCAAGAAAGGGAACTTGGGTACTGCCAATATATTAGGGAGCACTTGAGGGATGGGGGAAGAAGTGGGATTTATTAGGGTACGAAGTACCTTAGTAGATCTCACTCCACCTCCACCTCCACCACTGCATCCTTTTGCCTAAACCAAAACCTTAAAAGTAGAATACAGGAAGTTTGTGCTTTCAACATTTCAAACTTCTTAACTTTCATGGTTTTCACTCAGGGATCTAAAATTTACTTGCAGATACATGGAACAAAAGAATGTAGATATCTAACTGCTTGACCTCTTTCCTCTTCTTTCCTCTATTCCTTCTCTTATCCACCTATTGTAGCGCTAGAATTGCACCTTTGTGAGAGAGTTCTTCAGGGTCTCTCACTTCTAGCTACAAGCGTTGGGACAACCTCAGGGTATGGGTAACCTGTTGTGAGGTTGAACCTCTAGGCTTTTTAATGAGGCTAGTTCTTCAGATGCTTCACTTCAGTTCTCATTTCCCACACTAAAATCTACTGTTGGCTAAGAAAAGGGATAGGAGGGTAATATAAAGAGGAAATCTAAGTTAAGGGAGGTGATGCACCAAAAAGAAATGATCCACTTTAGTCTTGAAATCTAGTCAACTACTGATGAACCCAATAGGACGTAGACTATTTTGATTCTACCTCAAGGCCATGGGCATGAAAAGTTGTGTGAAGGTCGAAGGGGAGTCCTGTGTTTTGAAGGATAGAAAGGGATAGGTCTGTGTGAGACACTATGAGTCCGTAACACTCCAAGGAGGGATCGACGTCTGGACACTTCACACAAACCAAGAAAACTCGAAGCAAGATGCTTGGAAAAGTTACAAATGATGAACAACAACATACCTTCTTGTAAATAAAATCCAAATATGCACACTTGATTTTAACCAGAATCAGAAAGCTTTCCTTATATTGCTTCAAAAGAGTTTTTTACAAAGCGATTTTGGCAGAGTCGCTTTATCGTCAGTCCAAGGATAGTTTCTTGGCTCCAAGGCCCCCATTTATAACAAAAGAGGTTGAGAGAAGAAGGGGACTTGTGAGAAACTGGGAGGGGAGTCATTAATTTTCTGCAACCACCACCGTCGTCCTCCTTTGACCATGAAAATGAGTCGTCCAAGGTCATCCCAATCCCCTCGAGCCCATCCTGCATTCAAGTCGCCCCTGGGTGGATTTTGAGGGAGCCATGTTGCGAGTGGCTGAATGTCTCCACTTGATGCAACTAAGTTGATCTCTGCATTAAACTTGTCATGGCCACCTTCCCCTTCATGTTTCCTGTCTGAAGAAGGATGAAGTCTCCATGCCTTTTTTACTTAGGTCGAACCATGTTGCTTTTAATCGCACGACCGTTCGTTGAGAGCGAGAGCCATGTCGAAAGACAAAAACGTTCATAAATTTGCACCTACCAGCTCCCGCCACTCGCTTTGGCTCTCCTTTGCTCTGATTGGTCGTTGGAAGTTGACTCGGGTCCTTGACTCGTGCCGTAGATCTTCCTGACATGGACGGCTACATGTTGTCGATCTCCTTGCCAACTGGCTTCGCCTATGCCACGTGGCTTCCTCTCATTCGTCTAATCATGACTCTCGTGCACCATCGATCCTTAGAACCATGCCGTTGGACCAAGCTTATTAAGTTAAGTAGCCTTGGAAACCCAATTTACTCTTCATAGTGCAATTTGGGTTTTCTAAGCTACTTAGTAACTTATAAGCTAAGTCCTTGAAGAATCCCGATTTACTCTTTGCAGAGTAATTCGGGTTCTCTGAGCTCCTCAACTTCGGACTCTCCCAGCTGCTCCACTTATAAAGTCTTTTTAAGTAAAGTACTTGGAGAATCCCGAATCACATTGTGAAGAGTAATTCGGGTTCTCCAAGCTTACTTACTTTGGAGCCTTTACGTTGGATTACTGCGGATTCTCAGAGCTCGTTTACTTCGGGCTTTTCCAGTTTGATGTCTTCGAGTTCATCCAGCTTAATTACTTCTCAACGGCTAGTTTATCACCCCCAAGTTTGACGTTCACGGGCCCCTCATTGGAAATTTGAATCCCAACGGCTAGTCCTCCATCATGAAATTGACGTCCATACAACTGTCACTCACTAGGACAATTCCTTTGGGTCCCTTATTGCTTCGGGTCTTTGCTCGGCACTTACCTTGAACAATTTCCTCGTGGACACTTTCTCCGAAGGAAATGGTCCTTCGGCTCTCTCCTAGCTCTTTGCCTTTGCACCATTTCCCGTGGGCAAATTGTCCACGGGAATCGTCTCTTTATCTTTTTGGAAAGGAAAAGACCCTTTGGAGAAAGTGCCCTTTGGCATTTGGAAATGGTCCCTTTTCGAAGGGAAGGTACCCTTTGGGTTTTTAAAGTGTCTCTTCGGAATTTCGACAATGAACTTTTTTGAAGGGAAAGAGCCCTTCGGAAATTCTGAAATAATCCTTCAACATTTTAAAATGACCTTTGCCTTTAGAAAAATACCTTCAAAAAAGCTGCAATGGTCCACTTTGAAAAGAAAGTGACCCTTCGGCTTTCTGACAATGGGCCTTTTCGAAAGGAACCTACCCTTCGAAAAAATTGAAAAGGTTCCTTTCTTTTGAACTTGGGCACTTTCCTTCAGAGAAAATGAAAAGTACCCTTCGGAAAATCATTTCGGAGAAAACGTCTGAAACAATTCCCGATGTTTTGAACAAACACTTGTCCTTAAGAACCTTTCTTCTAGACAAAATGTTCGAAGAAATTCTTTTCCTTAAGGCTCGAACAAAAACTCTGAAAGAAAGCACTTGGTGACGAAAAGGAGAGTCTCGAGAGTCCCAAAAGAATTATAAGGCAATGTTTCTTCTTGCTTCATCGGGTTCTTTCACAGTTGTCTACTTTCGACTTTTCACCGTTTTCAACTTATAAGGCAATTTAGTAAAGTAGTTCTATAAATGGAGTCCGTAGAACTTTTGATGGAGTCTGTAGATCTTCTGAACTCATGCTTGAAATGCTTGAACTGCTTGGTTTCGCCATGAAAACTGCTCAAGAACCTTTTTCTTTGCTCTGCAAACCTGTCCCTTAGAATTTGACAAAATACACTTTAAGCAATCTTAAAGTGTTTTAGAAGCTTTATGAGAACTGTGAGATCTCTTTGGTCCACTCATTTCATCCAAGACATCTGTTCATTTGCTCATCCATTAGCAACTTGATCCACCTGAGCACAGCTTGGTATATGGGCCAAAATTGGCCAACACCACCCTAGCACAACATCTCTTTTTTAAATTCCCAAGACAACTTTAAATAGCTTGAAATGCCTGTGATATCTGCTCAGCGCCGAGTTTAATGCAGCTGAAAGAGGAAACTCTGCACTATTTGGTAGTCAAGACTGCATAAATCCCAACAAGGGAAACTTTCCAATATTATCCCTGCAGGGCTGAACAGACCGTGAGCAGAGGAGAACAAGAATGCCATTGAAAGCCTAAGTTCCCTTTTGAGATGACTACAAAGGGTCAAAGTGAATGAATAACAATAATTTGCAATTTCTGTTTTAAGTCAAAGCCAAGGACAATGATTCTATTTTCCATCATAGATTCTTTGCAACCAAGATTTAATCAATCAACATGATTACGTGCGTGGCACATATTTGGCCTTCCTCTTAAACATTGGCATATGCTTTTCAACTTGTAAACCTTAGCCATATACATATATTTTGTAAAATGCAAGCATTATAGCATAACTTAGTAAGCTATGCCTTTCATAATAACTTCTGCATTAAAAGGGAGTTGCATGTTTTCTCATGTTGGTGTCTTGTGCAAAAGCCTATAGGTCCCTTTTCCAATTGTTGGTATCTTTGACCTTGCATCAAACCCGTACCCCTAGTCTTAGAACTAGTGCAGGTATGAACAAAAAGGATAGGCCATTAATACTAATGAAAGATACTTGAGCTAAACCACCTATGCACTTCTTGGTGCTTCAAAAACCATTTCGATAACCATGAGAGTTGCTTGGCACCACATAGTCCTTGGCAAGGTATAATGCCACAGCTAATAATGTTAAACAAGAGAATGGCCTGCCCATAGCATTCGGCTATTAGGTCATTTCTCGAAACCGATAAAAGCATCAATAGAAACACACAGGCAGAACTAGAACAAAAACAACTCAAAAACTATAAAGTGGATTGCAACTGAAAAACAGGCTCACAAGACCATGTCAGAAAACAAAGAGCGGCAAGATAAAGGAATCTTAGTGGATCTCTCTCTCTGTGTCACTGTCATACCATGGCTATACCAATCTTCATGCCATACTGCAGCAGGACCCGGCCTAACTGGTTTTCAGACCATCCCCTTCACGGCGATCCCTGAAAATCTAAGTTATCGGTTCGGGTTTGGGTTCGAAGAACCAGGTTCGCCAGCACAGCGATTTTCTTTTTGCCTTGGGTACATCTTGGGTCTGTCCATACAAAAAATATAGAAATTATAGCCTAATAAATAGGAAATTATAAATACCAATGCAGATGCTAGTTCCATCCACTCCATTTTCATGTGACCTTATTATGATGAAGGCTTCAGAGATCATATACCTTCATATTTCATAACATGTGATTTCTTGTTGAGCATGGCAACTGGGTGGAGAGAACAACTTTGGGATATCTACCTCAAAAATCAACAGGAATTTATCAAAGTTTATATAAAACTTCAACAACAACATGAAAACACCAAATTCTTAAAGTAAGGCCAGGCAAAACTCCAGGAGGGCATTAAAAGCCTCAAAGGGGACCACCAATACAGTTAAGAATAAGTAGCCCCTGAGCTTGAGTTCACACTCTCTCAGCTGGCTATCAAAAAGCCTATGTATATTCAAGAAGGTCAGACATCTCAAACCCTTGGCGCATCTTCTCCTGGTAAAGCCCTTGCCCCTTCCAAAGTTCTGAGAAAGAGTGACACTGGTGCCATCTGCAGTGAAGACATAAAAAATGTCCAACAATTTATCTAGCATCAAATGGCAGTATTTCTCCAGGCCAACACCAGTTCCAGTTCCACACATGGCTTCTTCTATGGTGCTGCCGAACTAACCCTGATTTGTGCAGATGTTGTCTTCAAGAGTTATCAATTATTCCAAAATTGTTGTCTTCAACATTGCTACAAATTAGGTTTGAATACAAGTGACTGCTGTCAATATTCAAATCTAAATTATTGCTTTTTGTGAAATAATGATAAAAAATTAGAAAAAAATAAAAAACCTGTTTTTTTCTGCTTTTTCCTGCGGGTTCTCCCCGGGTTCGTCCAGGGCCACCCGAGTTCGCCTGGGTTCTTCTGGTAGAAGAAGCTGGACGAACTTGGGTGGCCTAGGACGAACCCGAGGTGAACCCAGGCATATACCGGACCAGCCCCAGGATCTGGTACGAATCAGAGTCTGGTTCTTCTGCTAAATCTGCCGAACCAGTAATGTAGCTGAATATGCAAAGAGACATCAGCACTAGCAACTGGAGAAATAAAAATAGTTGCATCATATAAATGAAATAAATGCGACATCATAATTAGAAGTACGTCAGCCATCTAGCATGGTCATCACAAAATGCTAATGAATCAAGTAAATTGTAAACTGTCAACATCTCTGCTCATAATGAAATATAACCAAAAACTGCATAGTCCAAGTAGAGACTCGACCAGTCCATTATTGAATCATGCGCCAATTGGCACTGATTAATGGCAGTGCAAAAACGGGGGATGTTACATTAGTCTGTCTTATTATTCTTTATTATCGAACCCTAGAAATTGATCACAAAAAAGATGATGTATAGTGTGGAGATGTTATCTATGCTTGGATTAGCCATTACTAGCAGACTTAACTTCTATTATACAAAAAAGTAAAAGTTGCACTGAGTTTAGTACTAAATGCGTATGCAACTGTCTTCTGTATCATTTAGCTTCTTGTCAATTACAGGTCACTGGAAGATCATTATTCCTGGGTTCAAACTGATACTGAAGTTTTATTGAGCTTGATATTGTATAACTTTGGCATTAAAGATTATCAACTGTAGATTTGAGCAATACTTTTCCTTATTTACATGAATTTTTTGGGTGGAATAAATCACATTGACAGATTTTTCTTGCATAGAATAATATGGTAAATTGTATGCTGGGTACTGTTTAGATTATGGGATGAGAAATTTTCTGTCAAGCTAGTCAGAAGTTGAAAAGGTTGAGATTTTCCTAATATTTTCTAAATTTTGACATAAATGTAATCAAATCGGAATTAGCTATCCCTAATGAATTTAAGCACTACCTTACTACACCATGTCCATATGACCTTGTTGGGAGGGTTAACAAATGTCAAAGATGCTAAATTGACATTCTTTAAGTGATCTTTTCACATTGTTTAAAATTGTACGAAGTATTTGACAGTTTCTTAAAGGATTATGAAGTGGAAACGGCAAAGTCCCACCACTTTTGGGGGACAGGGGACTTGGAGATGGGGGGATGAGCTTCGAGGGCTTCAAATATCAGGGGATGTCAGGAGGAAGACCTCTCAGGTTTCCCTTATAGGAGAACATAAGAAGGTAATAAATGTCAATTAATGATTTATAGTAGTCCAAGAAATACACACAATGCAACTTCCAATTACACAAATTAAAACGAGTCCCATATTTTCTTGAGTAATGTACATTTTTGGTTTCATATGAGGTTATTATGGACTAGTTGCATGTTGTAGTGGACGTTGAACTGTAGATGCAGAATGTGATTAATTGGAGTGTTTTGGTGCCACATTTTTGGGTGCCACGTTTTTGCTAATGTGGTCAATCGATAACATAAACCAAGATTCAAGACATGGACTAGTCAACTTCAAATTTTAATTTTTGTTGGAAGCATATGTTGACTAACCAAGACATTTTAATGCTGAAATATTTACAGCATTGTCTCAAGAAATCCTTCGAGGTTGATGTGAATCAATTGTACAAAAGAAAAAGATCTACTATCTTCCAATTTTAATGGGGTACAAAGCTTATAAACCATTTTGCTGTGACATACTCTGCTATTTAGTTAAGTTACTGCTAATATTAATGGGGATTCCAAACAAAACTACCGGGGACTGAACAATTATGCCTCTCTAAAGCCAAAGGCTCTCCTTATGACTCCAAAATAATTGTCATGGAACCCAAAATGTGTAGACCGTTTTTGTACAATGGAGTACTAAATATTGTACATAGCTATATAAGAAGATATGAAGAATTGAAGTATTGATTTTATTAATCTCTTAGATGAAGTTATATGGTTAATCCATCAAATGGATTCTTGAATAAACTTTCTCAGCATTTACATAGCAGCACTAAGAACAAACATTGAAAGAAAAAGAGTAAAATATGAAGAGGATTCATAGTTCCAAAGGTTAAAAACTAAATTGTAGGTATCATCTTTTAGGATTCATGGCTTCTTGAAAACTCACATTGAGGACAGCCGTAGAAAGACCAAACAACTTTGATTGAGGATTAAAGTCAATTGGTAGCTCTTTCAATGGACAAAATTAAATGTGTTGGACAAGAAAACTACAGGACATGATTTGGGGATGTCTAGAAGTCGACCTTAGGTTCTAGGATAAATGGGACAACAAAGGGCGTAGCCTTTGAACCAAAAAATATAAAGAAATAAAAAGAGAAAAAATATAAGATTTGGAAAGTTACTGTTGACGCTGTGATTGTGTTGGTTGAATATTTTGTCTATCAGCATACTGGTAAACAAAATAGGTCTTATCAGCCAAAGCAAGAAGATTAGTCGTCCTAATGTGTAAGTTTATCACATCAAAAGGAGACTGCTCTCTCCTCTCATCAAGGGGAGGTTCCTTATGGATATGCTATATATATGTATAAACAGAAAATAATACTCAAGGGTAGGACCAGGCATCCATCTCTCTTTTTTCAGAGATGATGTATATAAAACAAAAGAAAAACTCAGGGAATGACAGACAGATCTCCTCTTCTTTCAGGAAAAACTGTTCAGTCAGCGACCAGAATATCCCTGGAAATAAAAGTAGAATATAACTGAAGTATGATAACCAGCAAATCGAAAATAGAACACAAAGTCTCTATCATGAAATGCTCAAGAGTAATATACGAAGGGCAATGAAAGCTCAAAGTCTTTTCAAAGTCCTTTACACAACAATGAAAAAGCAAACACACTGAAGGTAGCTATGGGGGCACAAAGTCGCTCCACAGTTGATTCTTCAGGACGCCTTCTTGACTAATTTACTAATCCCGCTTATTAAATTAATGAAACAGAAAAGATATCACAGCACAAAGTCTGAAAAAGTCCCTTGTTTTCATTAACAAAATATGATCAACAGAATGAGCACAAAGTCTCAATGATGCCTCTCAATTTCGGCAGAGTTTCGTTTAGTTTGTCAAAAAGATGATATTTTTACAATGAAAGAAAGTCCCTTATATAGCCACTTCAAGAAGGACTCGGGAACAGTAATAGATCATGATGCGTTGGGAAATGTTAGGAAGACCAGCTGGAACTTTGGGGCCTTTTACCCATTTGATCTTTTCAATGTAGATGAACAAGCTACGCAATTGAAAGATTACAACTTTCAATATCCCGCTGTTGGTCTGATCTTGTCTTCATCGTTCCTCCTTTCCAGATTGATTGAATCGGGTCCTGGATTCATCCATTATTCTGTCTTTCCTCGCTTTCAGCTGGTTTTTGTCTTGAATTCTGGAAATGCATTCGGGTCTGTGGATCAAAGGATCAACGGCTATTTCACTGCCTTTAAAATTGACGTTTACATGCCCGTCAATATGCTTCCAACGGTTAGTCAGCTATGCTGAGTTTGACGTCTTTGTGGGCGTCACCCCTTGGCCTTCTTTTGGCTTTCGGCCTTACCCAGTCGGCTTAGAGTTACCTTGTGTTTGAATAGTCTTTTATTTCGGCCGCCAAGAGTCCCCCGCAAGGGCACCTGCCCTTCGGGGTCCTTCGGCAGCCCTTTGTGCTTTGGCAGTCCCCGCGGACAAATCCTTCGGATAAATGTTCCCCGTGGATGTTTCCCCGGGGATTATTCCCGGGTATTTGATTTGAAAGCTCCGTGTGGGTAATTCCGCAGACATTTGTCCTGCGGACAAAAAGTCCGGGGAAAATTCCCGCGGACAAAAAGTCCGCGGAAATTTGTTCCGTCAAGTTTTTGAACAAGTCTTTGGATTTCTTTTAAAAATCCGAAGGGTATTTTGGTCGATTAAGTGTCCTCCGCAAGGGCACTTGTCCTTCGAAAAAGTTCCTTTCAGCATTGAACTGTCCCTTTGAACTTGGCCGATGAACCATTAGTTAAACCGGTTCAACGGTTCAATGAAGCGCGCCAAGTCCTTTTGAACCAAAAGCCAATGAACCATGCAATGAACTTGGACGTTGAACCAATTGATTGAACCAAGGCTTTGAACCAAAATGGTTCAAGTCAATGGTTCAATGAATAAAATAAACTGATAAACTAAGCATTGAACCAAGATGTTGAACTTGCCTTTGAACTAACAGTTGAACCATTTGATCGAACCAATCTGTTGAACCAATCTATTGAACCGGTTCAATGGTTCAATGAAGCGCGCCGAGCCCCTGTTGTTGAACCTGTAGACGTTGAACCAAAAGATGAACTAAAAGAATGAACCAACTGAATGAAATAAAACGTTGAACTGCTTGGTTGAACTGAACCATTAAACTATTCTTTTGGTTGAACCTGTCATTGAACCTTGAACCTGTTGAACCTTTGAACCAAAATGGTTCAATGGTTCAATTGAATGATTTGGCCAATCGTCTTTGAAGCTGATGAACCAATTGAAGCGAATGAACTTTGAACCATTTTGAAGCGCTTAACTCTTACCGAACATGAACTTGTTGAACCTTGAACCCATTGAACCTTTGAACCAAAATGGTTCAATGGTTCGACGGTTCAATGGTTCAAGTCTCTTTTTGTATTTAGATGTTTGCCGATGAAGATTTTCAGTTGAACCAAAACTCTGAACCAATCCCGAAAGATAAACAAATGTTGAAAATCAATTCTTTTGACTGAAAACCGCCTGCAGAAGTCTTTGAACCTGTATAAATGAACCTCCCTGTAGAAACTGAAAATACAAAGTCCGTAGAAATCAACATGTAAAATCCATTGAACTTGACTTGTAAAGTCTGTAGATTTTCTGAGAAGCTCTGAAAATGAAAAATCTGAATATCTAAGACAAATTTTTAAAAATGGAAGATACAATTTTGGTCTGTAGAACCAAAATAATTCAAATGTTGTTCCAAAAATAGCTGTTATTTTTGGGAGACAACAGATTGCACCCTCTGAAAGGATACTCAACTCCCTTCCTCCACGCGGCACAATGGAGACATTCCTCTTGCTGTGGGTGGCAAATTTGAGGAATGAATCTCTAGATTAGGGGCTAGTTCCCCTTGATGCACCTTGAGGCCTTGAATTTCTACTGCTAATGGGGGGTGAAAAGAGAGAGATACTATAAAACAAAACCTAACTAAGGTGGTGATGCACCAAAACTGATTGGTCTACTCAACTTCCACCTACACTTTGCACCAAAAGAAGTAAACATATACTTCATTTGAATGAGAAACTAACTGCATCAATGCTTCAACAAGGTGTTTTATGGAGGTATGAGGAAGAAACTACCAGAGGTGTTCTAAAGACACACTGTTGGACAGTTGCTCACCTACGCATATACTTCAATCTGGACACTTCTTGTTGACCTGCAGAAAAGAATCTGCAATACACTAGATATGTTGGTATAAAATTCTAAAAGCATTAGAAGAAATGACTGAACATAAGACAAGACTGCAGGCATATGCAAAAGTGCAAGCTCAAATGGAGGCAAAACACTTCTTTTGATTAAAGGTAAATTCTTTAGGGCTTCGCCATACAATGTTGAGAGAAATCTTTTCTCAAAATGAGAAGTTACAATATATAGAGAACTTGGAAAAGGTCATTGACTAGTCAAGGGAATGAGGCCCATGCTATATTAAACACTCTTGCAGTGAAGAATTAGCCCATGCTATTTTCGTCTCTCCTTAAATGCGTCTGTGAAAGCCATGTTGTAGGTGCTTCAGATGTTGACTTTGCTGTCCGGGCCTGCAAGAGCATGGGTCACTTCTCTTAGCAACCGACAATGCCATCCCTCCTCATGTTCTGGGCCATGCTCTCTTGAATGCTCATGCAACTGGCGACTCATTAATGTCAAAACAAGGAAACATGGGCCGCTCCCTTCAATGTTTTCAACCAACTCTTTTAATGGTTCTTTGATGGAGACTATTCCACCTGAAAGCATTTACTTCTCCCGCTGGCGACTCCTGTGCCACCTGCCTTGGTCTGATTCGTCCCTGCGCTTGACTTGCTACGCCACCTGGAGCGTTTGTCTTATATGTGCGTGGTCATGTTTTGGGTTACCCACTGTGCTTTCTCTTTTCTTGTTATTTCTTGTCCTTTTTCTGGCAATTCGGGCTCTCGGGGCTTACGAATTTTCTCTCGGGCTCCTTTGGCGGGTTGTTGAGTCTTCCTTCGAGCTTTCGGGCTTATCACTTTTAAAAAACCTCCTTTGACGAGCCTTTAGGCTTCCGCTTATGAGTTCCTTCGGACATTTTTCAACGACTAGCCCATCACCTTAAATTGGACATCTACGGCCCTATCACCCGATTTGGAATCCAACGGCTATTTCACTACCTTGAATTTGACGTTCACGGGCCTGTCACCCCATTTGAAATCCAACGGTTATTTCACCACCTTGAATTTGATGTTCACGGGCCTATCACCCCATTTGGCAATTCCTTCAGCTTTTTGCAAACCGACTTTTTTGAAGGGAAAATGACCCTTCGAAAAAAATGAAAAGGGCCTCTTTTCAAGGTCAAGTGCCCTCTGCAAGGGCACCTACCCTTCAGACTTTTGTCTTTCGAATTTCTTCAGATTTTCTTCACTTGTCGAATTTATTCGGACAAAATGTCCGAAGGAATTCCTTCGGACTTTTTGTCCGAAAGAATTCACTCTTTAGGTATTCCCCTTTGGATTTCCTTCTTCAACCCGTCAAGTGTCCCGAAGGGCAAGTCCTTTTCGGGCTTTCTGCCTTGACCCTTTGCTTCGACCATCTGCCCTCCACAAGGACACCTTGAGCCGAAAGTTGCCCTTTGGGCTCTTGTAAAGGTCCATTTTGCTGATTCCCTACCTCTCGCTAGGGCTTCTTGGCCTCTAAGTCGCCTTTTGAAAGAATTGCAAAGGTCCTGTTTGGCACCTAAGTGCCCTCTGCAAGGGTACCTACCCTTTGGACTTTTGTAAACGACCCCTGGCCCTATGAACTTGGTCTGTTTTGCCAATAAAAAGCGCTTCGAAGTAACCTACTTGCCCTGTTAAGCATCCAAGATCCAAATGAGTTTCAAATCGACTTGTGCTTGCCAAACCCAAAGCACTTGGCAACCAGAAGAAGACACTTGGTTTTTTCATGGAAAAAGGCCTGTCAAAGAAAAGTCCACAAGGCAACTGCAAGATGAACTTGTAAGAACCTGGATTAAAATACCCTGCAAGGAAAAGGAAAGAGGGGTGCCCAATTTTGGCCTGCAGGACCAAAATTGGTCAACAGTTACATTAAAATACTATCTATTAGTAGAAAAATTTGAGTATTATTTGTTAGTAGACAAATTTGAACTAATCTTTGATTTTCTCATTAATAGTTTAGACAATTTGTTTTCGAGCCCTATACGAACTTAAAATGTCTTTTTGTGTTCTGAATCGCTCCTTTTAACAAGTGCTAAAGCAATATTTCAAAAATCCTTGGAAGACAACCTTGGGAGCTAAGAAGTTCCTTTCACGCTAGAATCAACACAATACTAATCCAAGAGTGTATCCCTTTTGGATTCTCTCACAAGATTTTCAATAGAACTAGAGGAGCTTGTAACTTCTTCAAATATAAAAATCAAGCTCATCAAGATGTATTTGAGTTAGAGTTGTTTTGAAAATGATTATAAAATAAAATTTGAAACAAGATTTGTCATAATTGATCAGTTCCTTATCCATTGGCCATCTATTCAATCTAGATTCTCGATAAACATAAAATGAAAGAGGTAGAGAAGGTGAACTCTTGTCAGAAATAAAGGGATTGTGTAATTAATCTATCAAATAACAAGTTCAAGAAAGGCTTTTAGTAGGAAAATGTAAACCAAGGAACCCTGCTATATGAACACTTTAGATAGCAACCAAATAACTAAACAAGCATTATGAATTTAATGAATTTCCTTAACAATAAAAAGAGTAAACTGAGGATTTGGAAAAAGGGGGAAAATATGGCGTTGAAGGTTTTACCGTCGATTTTTTCAATGATGGCTCCATACGGCCCCTATAGGTGAAATGCTAGAAGCATTTGTATTTGGAAGCTTCGCTTTTCTAAGCGAATCCAAACATCTCGAATCAAGAGTATTAGAGAGATCTATGACTGATATTTTGGAGGGTAGTAGGGATTTAATTTACAGAGGTTGCACAACTGATTGAAGAGTCTTTTGTGCTTCACGGGACTGTCATTATTGGCGATTACATTCCCTGGTTGTCGTGGCTTGATTTTCAAAGGTGTGAGAAGGTGATGAAAAAAATTCAAAATAAAATCAATCCTTTCTTGCAGAGAAACGTGGAGAAGCATCGTGAAAACCCTTCCAAAGGTAAGGAAGACATGAACTTCATTGATCTGCTCATCCGGCTCGGGGAGGAGAATGGGGTATCGATTCCTGTTAAAGATGAGTATGCAAAAGCATCTGGATATGATCTCTCTTCAGGTTTAATAGTGAAGGTATGTAGCTTGGAGGTTGCATGGAAACTGTTTGACAAAATGTCAAAGGGTATTGACATTACATGGAATGTTTTTTCCTGTGTAGTGTATTAGTTTTGCGACCACAAGTGGAAACCCATCGTGAATTGGGACATGGAGGGATCCTTGGGCTAGTTTTGCTCCACAATACTTAGCAAAGGCTTTCTCTTATTGGTAGCGTTGTTTCACAAACTGTTTGCCAAAATGTCACAAAGAGACTCTGACTTAGATTCTCAAAATAGTTCTTTGATTGGCCATGAAGGAGCTATGGAAGGACAAAAGGGCCTACATCAAGTAAATGGACTAATGATGATCAAGATTGAGGCTCTAGAACTCATACAAACATCATGTAATCTTTGGGAGGCAAAGGAAAAAGAGGCTACATACAAAGTGTTTGACAAAATGTCAGAACCAAACTACATTGCTAGGTCTTTTTTGAAAACTCAGCATGATGTTTTTAAAGGCCAAGCAGCTGTCACTAAGTTGATTATCTGTGGTAACACTATTCAACAAATACAGGTGAAGACTATTGAGGGGAGGACGATTACACTTTCAACAAAATCTTCAGATTCTATTGCTGTGATCAAATATATGATACAACACAAAGTGGGGGTCCCAATGGATAAACGATGTCTTATCTATGAGGAGGGTAAACAACTGGATGATAATGCTTAGTTGATTGATTACAACATTTCCAAAGATTCACTTCTTTTCCTGTTATTGTGTAGAAACTCCTAGTTTCCTCTGATTCTGAAAACTGACTGTTTATTTGTTTTTTCTGAAGTTTTTTTGATTTTTTTGATGTTTTTGGGGTTTTTGCCAGAAATAAAGGAAATGCGATTTTGCATAAAATAGTAAATAAATCCTATAAAATTATCTAACTCCGTAAACTGTATAATAAATTGCAAACTCCAGGCTTATTTTAATATAAAATCTTCCTGAGTTGATTACAATTAAAACCAATTACATATAAGGTGAAAAGCAATGATATTTTAAAAACTTGGTTATTTTGATGCAGCATTAAATGCTCTGCTGTAGATGGCACGGCTGCATATGCTTGACCTTCTTTCCTGAATCTGGTGATCTCCGCTTGCTCCCAATACAACTGCGCTCCAGAATGATAAAGAACAAAGACCAGAAGGGAGGCGTATTTCCCAATGACAGAAGTATGGCCTGCTGCAAATAAGTACGGCTAGGTACAAGTACGGCTGTGTCAGAACCAACAATTAATGATGCTGTACGACCTGCCTTGTAACTCTCCAGATCTCCACAAATAGGCGCCTAGGTAACACACTGCGTGCTGAAAGAAAACTGTGCTGATAACATGTAAATAGATAATCTCTGAAGCTCTGTGATTCCTCCTGAATGAAGAAACCCCTGTTGCAATAAATCAGGTGTTATTTCACACCCTCTGAATTGCTTCCAATGGAGATGGCTCGTTCCCCAAGGAAAATCGAACTTGAAACCCTGAAGTCTCTTGCTCAGATCAATTCTCAAACTCAATAATCATCATATGGCTCGATTCCCAAGGCAGCCTGCTTATATAAGCTCAAGGGTGCGATTTCCTCAAAGATAGGTTTTTAATTAAAAATTCGCACTTCTCTTTATTTTCAAATTTCCATAGTCTTGGCCAATTTTATAATAAAATACAATTACAAATTGGCCCCCTCCTGATGATGGGCGACCCCTCAGCATTAAAAACACTTAAGTTATAATTTTTAATTATAACTTAATATAATAGTCTTCGCATAATTAATATTTAATTAATACAATTAAATATTAATATTTCCCTCGTTACTCGCCCAATGACTGAACCGTCTGAAGCTGTCATATACTGAAGTGATTCCGCACGCTGCCAACCCATATTTCTAAAAATAGCAGGGGTCCCACTCTGACCACCAGGAACTGCTAAAAATAGTAACTTCTGCTAGAAGTCTCCGATCGAGCCGAAACGAAAGCCAACTGATCAAACTCTGCCAACTGAAGCATGAGCCAAGCTCCAATGTGACCCTCTATCCAGTCTATCAGCCTACGAGGGTCGTATGATAGGCTAATCCTGTGCTCCGAGAGATGTCACTGAGAAGGGGACATAACATATTGCGGCTGAGAGGAGTTTAAGGGTCTGGGAGGTCTTCTACATGAAAGCCGGTATCTAATAAGGATGCAGCCCGTAACAAGGCACCCACTCAATCAACATTCCCTATTGATAAGCCTAGCCCTTATATTGTTGATAAAACAGATGAAGTGCCAACTGTGGAGGTTAAGCATTCTCAGGTTAATGATCTCTATAAAACCCTTCAATCTAATGCAAGTATCTGTCGTTTTAATGGGTTTTGGCCTTGCTCTGAAGATTTGCATCACTGGATTTTCACATATTGGTCCAAACAATGTGAAATATTATTGTGCTCAAAAGGCTTTTTTGTAGTACAATTTCATACCACTGAAGATTATTAGAAGGTTATTGAAATGGGGACATGGTTTTGGGGAAGAGCAGGACTCTTCATTACTCCTTGGTATCCAGAATTTGATCCCAACACAATGGTTGTTTCCAAAATGCCTATATGGGTTTGCCTACCCAATATGCCCCTTCCTTTTTGGCATCCGACAATTTACACAGACATTGAGAATACTTTGGGCAGTTTTGTAAAAGCAAACATGAATCACACATGACAATGTCTCTTCATCTTTACTCGCATTTGTGTGGAGATAGATCTTAGTAAAGGCTTACCAGAAAGCATCATTCTAAAACATGGTGTATTGACATGGACACAACCGAGACTATGAAAATACGACATTTAGGTGTCATTATTGTCAACAAACAGGGCATCTACAAGATACATGTGTTCAAGCAAAAGGACACATGAAGGGGAAAAGGGGAACAACTACCAAACCAAAGAGATGGCAGTGTCATGAACCAAAATACTTGGAAGATGGAGAAGACAAGAACAAAGCAGAATCTCATACGACAGAGGAAGAGGTCGACAACAATGTAGGAAGTGAGGTTAATATTGATGATTTCAATAGACCCTCAAGAGATATCAGAGGGAGAAAAGGTGGTGGGGCAACCACCCAAACGGAGGAAAGAGACAAATGAAATTCCATTAGGAGGAATCAAGAGACTACATGAATCGGATAGTTCTGAATCCGATAAAGAACTGTCCTTGGTTATTCTGGAACACAACTGTCTCATCCTCAAATGGTGGTTGCGGGAACTACTTCAGGGGGTTGGATTGAAGTAAAAAAGAACAAAGGGAAGAAAGGGCGTACTGAGATTTCAGCCATATGATCTAGGCTGCGCATATCTGTTTTTCGCCCTAGGTTAGAAGGTATGGTTTGCAGCTCATATAATGCTCTTAATGTTGTTTGTACTATTTATTTGGCCCATGGGGGTGGTTTACAGGATCTTTAGTCTAAATGCTATATGCATGTACACGATATAGTTTTTTTTCTAATGAATAAAAGTTATGATTTTTTCTTTGGAAAAAAAAAAGGAAAAGAGTAAACCGTGACCAGGAAATTGGATCAACCTGTTTCTTTATTAAAATAGAGTTGCTTGATTATAATAGAATTTTGAAATAATAGCAACCACTAGCATCTCAAATGACAAGGAGATTTGTGTGAATACAATTCAACACTTTCTCCTCTTGATCCTGTAAGTCTAGAAATGTAACAATAACAAGATGGAATGGATCTGATTTTTTTTAATCACAACTCCATGAAAGAGAAACTTGAAATGAGACAAAAAAACATGATTAAGGCATGGATGGAGAAACTGAGGAAAGAAAACAACCATCAAGCAATTATAAAGGATAATTACCAGTGAAAAGGATCTGATTGCTATTGCATGGAAATTATTTATAAGTAAATTCTCCTCTTCTTGTTGGATATAACTAGAGTTTGGATATCTTGTATGTCTTTGCGTGGTTGGAAATTCCCAAAAATCTATTTTAAAGCAAGTGGTTGCTTTTGCTGGGAAATTAGGCAGTAAAACATGGTATGCATCTATCTTCAATTATGGGCATTATAACTTGTGAAAATAATGCTTTCCTCATCCTTTGCTTCATCTTTTCCTCTTGTTTGTTTCGTTCTTTTCATAGAGAGTTTTGCATTTTCTAATATCCCCCGTTGACTTTAGTGAAATAATATTCCCTATTTAAAATGGATGCCAAAGATAAATCATTTTAACCAAGTGGGTCAGCTTTAGCTTTTACCTTTGCTCAAATGACAAATTAAGTATTTCATGCGTCTCCCTTTCTTCCACTTTCATCTTCTTATTTTCAATATAATCACTTAGTACTTAAAAGTATCAGTATATCATACCCTACTTTATATGCTGTTACCTCCTTTAATAAATTCTCGGGAGAAGTGATTAATTTAGGCATGCTAGGGAAAGAAAATGTCTCAGATTATTTCACTCATCTCTTGTAAAAATAAATGGCATTTTTTAATCACTCCATACCGTAGCACCATGAAAATTTCAAAACTTTTAAACATATAAAACTATGGAGACCTTTGCACAAGTATTGTGTAATGATTAATGACCAAAGTGTAAGGAGTGCATCCGGGCATCAACATGTCTAAATTTTAAGTTTCTCATTATTATTTTTTAAATGGTTTTTTCATTTTTTGATCCCCAAATAGGGCCCCTATGGGGTATGCCTAGGCATCTCTTGGGGAATGCTTGGACTCCTCAACAATGTACACGGCATGGTGGAAGGGGTGATGCAGAGGGGACCTTCCCAAGCTATACCTTGTCAAAGTGGAAGGCTTGAAAATATCCCTGCTATTCCCCCTCCCTCCAACCTGCCCCTGCCTCCCTCTTTGTCCTTGTTTCCACACGCGTCCCCTAGCTTATTGAGAGCCAAGGAAACATCCCAGTTGAACACATTTATACACTTGAATTTGGAAAGGAATGTTGGGTGCATGCGCTTCCCATGCTGTGTTGGCTGATAAACAAACTTATAATTGCAAATTTCTGCTTCATTTTCAAATGTCTTGGATAGAAAACCATGAATGCACCCAAAATCAAGCAAGAAACATCCTCTACCATACTAATCATGCTCAAAAAGAACAACTTTGTTTTTGTAGACTTATCAAAAGAGGGCTTATAGTTTTGCTGGCCTCCTCGCTCTTGTGGTCTTTTTTAACGAGTTAGCCTAGAGTCTGGCTGGTAGTCCTTATAGTAAGGTCCTCCACAACACATTTTCACAATCTCTCTTCTTCCTTTTGAAATTATGGTTTGTAAGCTTGTAAAAGCTTCTAGAGGAATTCTTGAGGGAAGGAGATTTCTTAATAGATAGGTTAGAGGATCTTAAAGGGCATCATCTATTTGTTTGTGTCTTTTGTTTGGATGAATGGGATTCTGTTTGCTAGCCACCTCCTTTGCATTCCATGGAATCTAGGTAGACTGGAAAAATTGCATCTTGAAGGCAGGATCCATTTATGTAACTTATAGCCTGATATTCTTAAATAATGGCAGGGAGACGATTCATCAAGGACAACATCTTTGACGTTGTTGTGACTACATCCATTGCCACTATTTTCTGTGTGTATACTTTGACAAAAGGCTTCTAGTTTGTCATTTTCTGAGTGACTTCTTATTATGGCACCTTTTAGCGCCTTCAAGTATTTATCGCGCTGCAGGTCTTGATTTCATCCCCTTCTAAATTGTTCTGCCATTATTTAGCAAATCCTTTTAAGGACAAAATTACCATCAAATTCTATTCAATGTCATCAGCTCGGTGAATCTTTTTACTAAGGCATCCTTCAGCTCCCTTAAATTATTTATAGGACTACAGATCTTGACTTCATCCATTTCTGAAGATTGTTTTACCATTTTTTAGTAAACCCCTTTAAGGACCAAGTAACCATCAAATTTTTTTCAACATCATCATCTATCACATATTCTTTAAAATAAGTTTAAGCTATTTTTTATGAAATGCAAAAAAGTAACATGGGAAACTCTTCTAGAAAATTCTTTACAGTCAATCTTGGTGCACTCACTTACTTGGAAGTCGTCTCTTGATTACTTGAGGTACTAAATCTTTTATCTTGATAAACTTGTATGAACTGTTCTGGTTACTATATTTGAGATTTCTTCAATAATGCTATTACTCATCAATAGCTGCATGCTATTTTTAAGATTTAGACGTCATTTCATTTTGAAGGTTGAGAATTTGATCACACAGCCAAAATTCCTTTCACAATCTTTGAATTAGAGAGCTCTATTACATGAATAATTGGAAATGAAACTTACTAATAGGATGACTGGTGTATGGATGACAACAAAGCAGACTTGGATGCCCAAAATGACATCAACAGTGCAGATGACCAATTAGACATCAAAGACAACATTAGAGCAGAGTTAGATGTTTTAGGGATAATGATTGCTCAGATGCTCTGTGTGCACATTGGGATGGCCTGCTGCCATTACACAAGATATAAGACAACCTGTTAATGTTATTAGTGGGCTCAGACGACCTGTTGATAATAGATGTCAATGGCATTTTTGGATGACATGCTAACAACCCAGAGGGGCCTGGATTTCCTACTGATATTTGGGAGTGGTCTTACACCGATAGACTAGCAGTTGGATAGACAACAAAGCAGACTTGGATGACCAAAATGACATCAACAGTGACTTAAATGGTACACATGACATGTTTGACATCAAAGATGACAAAGTGGTCCCCTTTCATTGTAATTATTACCAAAATACATGAGAATACAATGTCATTATTGTAATGACTACTCATGGTGGTCATCTTGAGATGGCATAGAAACACATGGGTCAAATCCCACAAAAAAATAAAAATTCTAATTAAAACACCAACTCAATTTCTAAACATCAAAGATGACATAAGATCTGATTTAAAACGCATTGTAAAGATATAATAACTGCTCAGGCGACCAATATGCACACCGTGGACAGTTTGTTGATATCACATAAGAGATTAAATGGGCTTCTGGCATTCAGTTTTTTATGAAACCGGGCGGTAGGAATGTGCAAAAGCATTCAGTTTTAATCTTTTGGAGCTTACAGGAAAGATATTTAACAGCAAAGATATTTTGGTGGGAATATTATTTTGGATAAAGACGGAGGTATTTTTTCTGGGTTGTCTTGGGGATGAAGGCATGAATGCTGTCCATTGATCAAAGGAGGAGGATAATTAGGCCAGATGTGTTAATAGGGTTTGACATGTGTCCATTTGGGGTTTTTTGTTCTCGTTGTGTGGCTTAGATTTGGGCATGTGGCATAAGTTTTTCTCCTTTTGGTTTGGTGGATTGTAAATAAATAATCTCTTTAATTTGGAGGTCTTTTGTGCTGGGAATTGCCTAGCTCTCTTTGAGATCTTCTATTTTTTTTTTTTAAAGCAACTATGTATATTGGAAACACCTAATAAAAATATCTTGTGGCTATTTTCCTGCCCTTGGTCTGGAATTATGTGTGGATGTTTAGCCTATTTACAACATTGAATTTCTTACCTCTTGCATCTAATTATTTGTGATGGCTAATATTAGATTGGGTTGAATAATTGTTTTGTGCTTTTTCCCTTTGGATGAGTAGGAGATCACTCTATTTTGGTGCATCGCTGTTTTTTTTGCATTTGCTATATTTTCCCCCACCCTTTTCATCCCAACCAAGTTTAAGACAATGCTAGGATAGTAGAAACTGACCTTCTCTGGAGGTTGTCTTGGCTTAAAACTACCAAGGCTTCCCATTTTGATCATTGAATTGTGGGTGCATCAATACTATTTATAGTTAGGTGGTTCAGGTGATCAGCATTATCCTTTATGGAAATACAACTGTTCATTTGGTCATTAAAAACCTCTCAAGGAGGCCCCCTCCCGAGGTTGGCAGTGTTGATTTTGTTGTCATCCCTTAGGGGATCAACATTATCCTAAAGAAAAATACAGCCGTTATTTGGCCCTAAAAATTCGTTCAAGGAGGTCCCCTTTTGAGGTTGGCACTATTTGATTTTGTAGTGAATCATGGATGGCTTCATCCCTAAGACATAATCTTATGGATGCATGAGGGTCACTCTTAGTGCCTTTGAGCCCTCATAACAAACCTTGGCACTAGGAGACCACAAAGGGTTCTATTTCAAAAGGCACAACTCATGTTCCTCCCACCTCTAGTTTGAATTTGCCTTAAGCTTGTTAATGGTGGAAATTGGGGATGTAATAGTGATGGCATGCTGACATCATTAGGTGGTTGGATGACCGAAAAAAGTGTTTTGACCACTAGATGACGCTATAAGTCACTGCACATAGCCAAAGGATGTGCTCAAGAGATAGGAAGCTATAACAAGGTTCTTCAAACTTCTTGGTTGTAGGCTCAAATGGCTTGAGCGACATCTATAAGGTTACAAAATAAAATTGGTCAATTTCATTATACACTTGCGATCTTACCTTATAAAGCTTGAACTCCTCAAATTACCAATTTTTTTCTGTAGGTGGCTTGTCTTCTTCCTTAGACAACTATTTTGTGGTTCGAAACACAAGTGTTCAGGGTGTATGGACTTAACAAATCTCTTATTTTTAAAAATATTTGACTTTTGGGTTTCAAATTTCAAATATTTGATGACTTTGACCTCTATAAAATAAATGATATCTAGGTTTTGCACAAATTTATAAGCTTCGACAAAGATTTCCGATTTTTTTTTAATAATTTTCTTCCTGTAAATCCAGGACATTGTCTTGCAATAATATTGCTGTCCTGTAAAGTCAAAAAATGACAGTCATGGTACTTACAATCATGCCACTAGTAATCTTCATCAAACTCTTGATTCCTAGGAGCTAACGTATCCATTTGAACCACAATGTGATCAATGTATTTGTAGCTTTCTTGTTTGCTTTGCTTATAATATTCAAGCTTGATCCATTTATAAGGCCTTTGCGCATGACAGCATCCAAATTTCAAAGTGGGACTGCTCATTTGATCATTTTGCATGCATTAATGCCCGTATACACCATAAATATCGTGAATGCTGCTGTCGTTAATCGAGATTCCAATTAACTAACACTTGCTTTCATGGTTGTCCGCCCTGTATACTTAATTACAGCCATAGATGTGACTGGACAATGTTGATTGTCGCATCTCTAATGTTGAACTTGGTAAAGTAATCACGGTAATTACTTGTGGCAGAGATGACTTGGTCTTCTGCTATTTAGCTTGTGCTTGGACTTGCTTTTTATTTTGCTCATATTTTAATTTTCTCCTCTAAAAAGGATTTTTTGGTTGAAAATTGAATTTCCTCCTTATCTTGTTTATTTGAGTCACTTTCTACAGAAGGCTGGCCATATTTTGGTCTGATGTTTGTGCACAATCTTTTACTTCTTGGTATTTCTTGGCTAGCCCAAGGACTGGAATTAAAACTACTTCCACTTGAGGGGAAAGTCATTTTGAACTTCACACGCTATCAAATCTGCATACATTTTTATATATTTTTCCCAAGATGCTTCCTCTTTCTCTTATCAATTGTTCTTTTATATAGCACTCCTCTTTCTGTAGGATAAATTTCAGTGGCGCCTTTAGTACTAACCACTTAATTGATTATTCTATTTAGGTGTTCCGATGTTCTATCTGCTTGTTTGTTTGCCTGCAATTTTTTCCTTTTTATAGTAGATTTGTATGGCAGATGTCCCCTTTGAAACATTCCCGTGAAAACCTGCAGTATTGTTGCCTCTAATTCTTCCTGTCAGACACTGAGCAACACTTACAGCCTCTTCCTTGCAGTCTTGAGTTACTGCAAGTTTTTTCCTTTTTTCCCCCTCTTGTTTTTTTTCCCATTTCTCTTTTGTTATAAAAACATACGACTCTGCAAACTACGTCAGATTTTAGAGTGACAGATTTTTCATTAGAAGTGTGAATTTGAGTTTACTAAACTGAACTGAGTATAGAAGGGGTTAATATCGAGTTTTTAGATTGAAGAATTGGAGCAGGCTAAGGAGATGTTATTGAAAAGCTTAAATAATGACATGATGGAGAGATAATTCAAAAGGTAGGATTTTTTCAATAGTGAGTATGAGATACACAGTTGTCCTAGTAGTAGCTCTAGCAAAGCTTAAAAACAATTCAAGCACATTTGTCTTTATATACCTATCAGGTACTCAAGAGTGTGGGTGAAGCAACTGGTTACCCGTTCATCTTGGGCATGCTTGGATCACTAGAGAAGCTAAACAACATTCCCAATTGTTTAACTTGTGAAATTGATCACCTATGGCTTTGACTACTAGTATGTTGATGTTGGGATGACAGGTGCACCTGCACAAGAGTTAAATGGGAACATTGCGTTTGAGGTGGAGTGTGAAAATTAGGTTCAAAACTTGGTTTTGGATTAGTGGTTGTACTTTGTGTTGCTCTCATCCAAGGGGCAGTGGTGTAGATGGATTTCAAACTTGAGAAAATGAATTTGAATAGAAAAGTTTCAGGGTAGATATCAGTTATCATCAGTTGATAATTTATTGTTTGGACTTTGGAGCTCTTGTTTGAGGGAGAGTGTTGGAGTAATTATGCACTCCAACAATATCTATACATTATTGTAATGATGACTTTGTGGAACCGTTAGTGGTGGCGTATAGCCAAGTAGAGGTATAAGTTAGTGGTTAGTGATGGTTAAGATTATTGGTGGTCAAACTATTGTAAATGCACTTCTGATGTATAAATTATGTACTTGAGATCATAGTTCAAACAATCGGCAAGTGCCCGACTGGGTGCTGAGTTCTTGCGGGTTTTTTTGATCGGTGAGTTACTAGGAATTCAACAAGCGAGTTTTTGGTAAGTACTTTCCAAAGTTTTCCCCCAAAAATTCAAGTCATGCAAAAACTTTCTAACCAGCAGATTTTTTTCCACCTTTCTATGGGTTGAAAGGATTTTTCAACAACTTTTCAGCAGTTGTGAAGTGATCATCAACGAATTTGAAGGATTTTTTTCAGCTGCCATGATATTATGATGTGCATTATACTCTTTTTTGTCTAAATCTAACAAAAAATAGACTTATGCGTTCTCTAAATTAATTTCTGATGCTTTTTACAAGTATTTTACCTGTTATCTAAGTTTATTTTATGAATTTAAATATATTTTTTATTACCCTAGTTTTTTGCAGAGTCCTAGACCGAATCAAAATTTTGGGCTGCCGATATTTTGTTGAGTCTGAGATTTTAAACTATGCTTTAGATTGAGAGGTTGACATAGATTTAGTTGCCTATCTCGAACTCACTGTGTATTATTCTACTGAGGCTTATGTGTCCATCTTTTGTGTGTACTTGATAGGCTAATTATGATCTTGGTACAATCTCATCACCTACTTTTCTTGGTGTCTAATCGCTCAATTGTTTTTTTAAATATAGCCCTTTTTTCCCCTTGCTTGTTTTCAAACACGGGCCTTTCCCAAATGCTCGTAATCTAATTTTCTAGTATAAATCTCTTGGATTTGTTATTGATTCTTATGTTATTTGTCTATGGTCTTCTAATATTAAACATTTAGATGTAAGTTATTACATGAGTTATGGAATGAGAGTAAAGGTTATATTATTTGCATAGTTTGCTCATCTTTTTTTGACTTCTCATGGTGCTCCATAATGCATTGTTTAATGGGTGATATATTTGATAAAATACCAAGAACTAATTGTGTATACTTGTTGTTGAAGATGTGAAAGTCACGAAATTTCGAGATGCGACGACAGCAACAACTATTCAACACTCGTCTATCTCAATATTAATCCAAGCATGTGAACTTTCTAGCCACGGTGATCTCTTTTTCTATCTCTAACAAACACACAAATATGCACACTTGCACATGCATGTAAATCAACATTTCTAATTTTCTTGTTTAACAACATCAAGACCTTAAATAACTAGAATACTTCAACCAAACACAAAATTACCAAAAAATTTAGAATGTCAACGGGTTTGTTGGTTGGTAGAGGCAAGGAGTGATATTTGATTGACAATTGCACATAAATTTGATGATAAACATATAATGACATATTTGTCCTTTTGGTAATATAAACTTTGGAGACCCACTTCTTTCTTTGCCATCTGATGCTATAAAAAGCTTCTAATACTACAAAACCTGTTTGTGGCTATCGTTTCTAAATGTTTTTTGTCTCTTCCCTTCCTTTTGAAAAAAGTACCAAATTCATATAGTGGGAGAGGTTTTACACCTTTCAATACAAGTTCACTAGAAAACATAACACTGGCATCTCTTGGAGAGAGTATTCTTTTTAATTTGTGAAGGTGTTCATATGACTCGTTTTAGGTATGCTTTTTGTTTCATTCATTTACTTTTTAGTAAGCACTATCTTTTGACATGTTATTTTGATGTTCATGATCATCAACATGCAAAAAGACATTTTGGTTATTGGGTGGAGAATACTTTGGTTCTTTTTTATTTGAAACAAAATTTTACTTTTCATCAAGGGTCGTCTATCCATTTTCATCTTCTTTTTGCCTAGTGATTATGGTTCATGCATATGGTAACTTATTTGTAATGTCCATGTTTTGATTGTGTTCCTCTTTTGTTACTTCTACATGCTTGATAAAGTCATCCTATGTGTGAGTTGTATGCTCGATATATTTTACTTCTTGGAGGTTTTGTTGACCATTTACTTGTTGGCGATTGCCTTGTACACTCACTTGTTGACAATTTTATCTTATCTCCATTGTTGGTAGGAGGTTATTGTCATCATGTTTCCCTCAAGTTGCAGGTCCCTCAACATGACTTGTATCAAATGTGTTTGTCAATTAACAAACTACTAGATTGTCTCCCTTTAAGTGTTTGTGGAAAAACATTAATTTTATCTCAAGAAGCGAATGTTTGTTGACTGATGATCAAACTTATTTTTAGCTATGGTGATCTATTTTGCATTCCCTTTCTAATAGGTACACAAATATAGACACACATGCACACTTGCATATGCACACAAACCCTCTTTTTAATGTTTTTTGTTTTACAATTTCCTTCATACAATTAGAATATTTTAACCAAACAAACCATTACCCAAAAACTATTTAAAGTCGCTCTCAAATGCTACCTTCTTAAAGAGAGAGATTTGAGCCCATCTCAAATGAGTGTTTTATAGAAATTTAAGATAGCTTTGTAGGATGTATTTTTTATGATAATTGATACATTGCCTCTAAAATTCGAAAGGGCACATGTAAATGTATTTGTGAGCCTGTGTATTCATCTCTAAGAATACATACTAATATACAAGATACATGGAAAAAAGACCATGGAAAAATTACTACACCATGCAAATGCATGAGAAACTTTAAGAGATGAGAGAGGTTGACTTGTAACCATAACGAATTTCAGCAATCCAAATCTTCACTAATTTTCTAACTCTTATGGAAGATGGCTCTTTTGAATGTTATGCTCTTACTGTTTTCTACTGAATCTATCCTTTTGTTAAGCACGGGATATACTGAGAGGGGGGGTGAATCAATATATCATATATCTTAAAAAACTTTCCCTTAACCAAAATCCACTTAATCAAACATTCAAGATATGCAATAAAACTCAAACAATAAACACCACACAAGATAGAGAGAGACACCAGATATAACGTGGAAACCCAATGTGGGAAAAACGACGGAGAACAATCTCAAGTATATGAATGAGCACCAACCCAAACAATATTCGCAAGCACCAACTTGCAGGAGCACCAACCCCTTTGCTGAGCACCGACCCAACAACTATTCGTGAGCACCAACCCACACAATATTCGCAAGCACCAACTTGCAGGAGCACCAACCCCTTTGCTGAGCACCAACTCAACAACTATTCGTGAGCACCAACCCACAGGAGCACCAACCCCTTTGCCGAGCACCAACCCAGCAACAATTCATGAGCACCAACCCACAGGAGCACCAACCCCTTTGCCGAGCACCAACCCAACAACAATTCGTGAGCACTAACCCACAGGAGCACCAACCCCTTTGTGTATACCACACACCTATCTCTAAATGTTGCTATCTCAACAAATGATAGTTCAATACATCTCTTTCCTCTCTCTCACCTTTGCTCTTCTAAGCTAGATATAACAAATACAAATCATATTCTTCTCTCTCAAATGCTCTTCTAAGCTAGATATTACAATATCAAATCAACCTCTATCTCTCATATTACAAATGGCTTTTCAAGCCTTTATTTATAGCTTTCCAAATGACCTTTGGCCTTCCCCCTTTGTGACCCTTCAATCCTCATAGAAAATGGCGCCAAACTTGTATGACCCTTCATATCCTTGCCTTTGAAAAGTCATGTGGTGACCTTTCATGGGCAAAAACGTCCTTCCCTCTTTTGCCCTTATCTTGGTGACTCTTCGTATTCCTCAAAGTGTCCTTTCATGAGAAATTGCACCCTTCCTCTTTTGTCTTCACTTGGTGACTCTTGGAATTCTCCAATATGACTCTTCATGGGAAAATGCGTCCCATCGTTTTTTTGTCTTTACCCCATGGCTCTTTGACTTCTCCATGGGCCATTCTTTTGTCTCATATGCAACCAAAAATATATTCGTTAATATTAAATAAATATTAACTCACATTAGCTAAGATATATTTATTACAAACATCATTAAATGCAATGGGGCCTTTATCACCAATAATGCTAGACCTTTGACATCAATGACAATATTTCCATCACCTTTCTCAGCGCTTTACTCCTTGCTCTTTGTATTAGAAGAATTCAATCTTACGAGCTCACAAGTAGCCAACCTCCTCATCTCACTAGATGCCTAGATTCAAAAATGCCGCTCTCAAAGGGCACATGAATCCTACTAATGGGGATTTACTTATGTTTCTCCCCATCCATGCCCAAATGATAGTGGTGAAACCATCTTTCTCATCTCGTAAGGAGAATAGGTGCTACCTACAAATGGATAACCCATGTTGAATTCACTTCCTTGTGGATGAAATTGCAAATAGGTTTTGATATCTCAAATAAAAACTTTGATTTCTGGGAGCATACTTGAGACCTTAGACACTCAAAAATTGGGTTATGGCCAATCAAAACTTACAGGTTCAATGGACATTCTCGTGATGCCAAAGGGGCAGTTCATGGCACAAACACCTAATTTTGGTATAGGCCTTGTAATTGCAATGTTATTATCATGTTTTCATACATAAAATCATTGGCTCAATTCAGGTTCATATTGGCGCAGTTTCCTTTGTGTTGGACCCCACATAGCCTTTTTTTTTTTTTAGATAGATACATGGTTTGTATTGGGTGCCCAGCCCGCAAAGTAAATTTTTTATAAAAAATAGCCCAAAGGCCAACCAACAGACTAGAAAGACAAACTATCGCCATTAACAACCACCCGCCAAGAACCCCACAAAAACAGGGGTGTAACACAAAAGACAACAGAGAACCCAAACATTATGAACTTACCACCAAAAAACTAGAAAAGACCTAGAAAGGACAGGGAACAACATTAGAAGTTTAAATCAGCTCAAATTTCGTCATTTGTGTCAATTAGGTGGATGATTTCCTTTTTGCCGCCTTCCGGTTCCTCCATTGATTCTACAGTTTCACCTTTTACCCGTTTCATCGAAGCATTGCCACCCGACGAAGACCCGATTCTTCTAGGGGTGTCTGAACTTGATTGAAGTGGGAGATTGATTGCCCATAGAGGTGTCTGGACCTAATTCTTCTACCAAAGCTTTGTTATACCACAGAGGCACCGCCACCTTACCCCGGAGAACCCATTTCAACAACTTTCATACCGCCTCCACTCGCCATTGGTCATGACGATATGCCTTCAACTAAACCATCTCTGGAATTGGACATTTGAACTGTATCATTAGAAGCAAAGAGATAAATTTCCCGACCTTCATGTCGGACGACTTTACCTAATTATGAAGATCTTTCACAAAACCCAGGAGTATCATGTACCTCGTCTCAAGCGCCCTAAAAGTAGAAGCCGGGACAACCCCTAAACCATCCCACCCAGAGAATGGAAAATTTGGGAGAGGGGTTAAATCATGTAGAAGGATCTTCTTAACAAGACCAACTCAAAATGCCAGATGCACACAAAAATCCACCACCTTTCGTACCATTTTAGAATCAGACACTAGGAACACAAGATTCGATGCAAAAATTGCCACCATTTCAAAATTAGCCCTGCTCTTAACACCCTTCACAAGAAAATTATGACCGAGAATATCCACAATAACCCCAAACATCTCTTCGATCCGCATCCAAAAGACGTGCTCATGAGATTTGGTCATCAAAAGCCATTTTTCGAGTTTCGCTGGCTCCATACACACACGCAGTCGCCAAAGCAATCTCACTCACGTTCTCCATTCTTCACACAACCGACCTCAAACACAACACACAATAGAGAGCAAACAACAGACACATGCAATGAAGTTTGAAAAGGACCGAAAGGGTCGAGGACATAATGAGGCGTGAGGGAAGCCTCTCGGGTGGCCGACAGTCCTGCCAATCTATCCCACCTTTCCTCATAAATGCAAATTTGCCATCTGATTATTGTATCCAATGCAAGCCTTTCGTGTAATGATGGAAAGATGATGCAAGGATAACCATTCCACAGGATTTAACTGATTCCCAATCCGCTAAATTTAGACCCCTACTGAAATAACTAGGGGCTTTTGTATTTGCTTTGTGGGCAAAGCAATACAAAAGTAGAAACAATAGAGAGAAATTAGCCGAAATCGATCGTCAAGATGGATGGAAAATCTTCCCATGCATCCCTCACATTGTCCACCTGACAAACTTCCGCTTGATCAATACCGTAGTTTGCCAGGAAATCCGCCTATGAATTAGCCTCTCTATAACAATGTTTACACTCAACCGAAGAAAAGGTCTCCAAAATCCTCCAGGTATTCTTCAAAATATTCTCTAGATGCCAAAAAGTAGTCTCCTTCCTTTTCCAAAGCCAAAATAACCACTTGAGAATCACCCTCAAGAATCAACTTCGGTATAGCACATTGGATGGCCAATTCAATTCCACTCGCAAGCGCTTGGGCTTCCGCTTCGTTATTAGAACTATCCTGAATCTTTCTAGACATGGCTCGAATAAGGGATCCACAACAATCCCAAATGATACAGCCCACCCCTGACGTGCCTGTGTTCCCATGAGATGCACCATCGAAGTTAAGCTTAAACCAACCGGCAGGAGGAGGTACCCAAATCGGCATCCTTGAAGTGTAATTCTTACCAATTACTGTTGACCCATTAATGGGGCACATAGCCTTTTCTTATTGTCATTCACTCTTGAATATATTGAGATCTGTAATTTGTTTGTCTCAAGACACTCATAAATACTCTTGTGAATCCGTTGATATCTGTTTATTTAGTTTTGGCCACCTTGATCGTTATCGAGACAGTCCAATAGTGGTGTGACCATTGTCGGAACATCCTAATAGTGGTCATGTCAGTTTTGTGTCCTTTGTTCCATTTCACCATGTTACATTGTGCCATAATTGTCAGCTTTCCTGCTTCCACAATGTTACCTTGCACGCTAATAAGGTCCTAATTTGAATTTGATAAGTGTATATACACACAAGCACCCTAATACATTTGAGAGATCAAACACACAATAATCATATTGAAAACTCATAACAATCACAAGGAAGTCTTCTAGATATTGCATCTATAGATTTCCCTTTACTGCATTGAAGTGTTATTGCTGCATACTTGTAACAAAATGACTAGTGAAATAACATAAGGATAAGGCCGGGGACTATCATATACATAGATCTGATTGTTGACATGCATAAGTGCTGATTTCCATCTTGTCAAAAATAGGTGGCTGACTAAGGTAGACCCCTAAAAACAACACCAACCATTTTATGTCCTTGAAAGGTCTCATTGAATGCATTAGGGCCTAATTAAAGTAGAAGACATTTTGGTAGTTTCACACACCAATTCAGTGATGTGAGAGAGGTTTTTGTCGAGTAGGCATAGATGAGGGGAGTCACAAAGTTTAAAACAAGCTAGTCTACAAAACCACTTTCGGGAGCAAACTGCCATTTTCGGGACACATTGTTACTATGAAAATTGTTTGCTATTGGTCAACCTGTATCGAGACAGTACGATTTTGGTTGCTTTGTCTGATTATGGTCATCTTTTTAGATTCTCTTCTACATTCTTTCTGGACCCTTTTCTCAATACTTTCAGCCTATGCCAGTGTTTAGGGGAGTCAGGGTTCAAGTATGTGCTTATAGACCCTCTTTGACAATTATCTATCATTCAAGGTACTTTCATTCATTGCCCTTTAAGCACACAGGCAAGTCTTTATTTATTGTATTTTTTGGCTATGTTGTTTGGAAACAGGAACATTTATTAAATGTGGAAATGCGGATTTTCAAAAACCCTTGATCTGGAAACGTCATGGAAATGTCCGTACAATACACACACACACATACATATAAACAATGCATAATACTCATGTTTAGTCTATAAAAGATGAAACACTTAAAAATATATGGTATTCATTCATTAATTACTTCAAATTCAAAATTTACATTCAAATCTAGAATAAATCATGTAGATTGTCCTCAAAATCATGAATGCCACTCCCACTATTTTTCAACTTTATCATTTACTAATGCTTTCTCTCGCAGGGGCTTGCCAGTGCATTGAATTTCCCTAAGTGCATGCCTTAAGGGTGCACAGGGAATGGGGCGGGATCAACTCATGGCACTTTGTGAGAGATGTTCTCATGCGATTCTATCATTCCTACATCCCTTCATGCAACACTCATACCTCCTATGATGTCTCCTTGAAATCTTGAAACCCTCAAATATGGCTAAGTCTGAAATCCTGAGATATGACTAAGTTTGTAATATGATAGGATCCTCCAAAACCTAGAATTTGCATTATAGCTCCTAATGGTCCAAAACCACTCTCAAACATCCTGAAAGTATATATATAAAATAACTTAAAGTGTAAGAAACTAGATGTCCCTATCTAAATGTAAACTTATACTTTAATGTTTGTTTTATATATATACTGTCTGGGTTTGCAATTCCCCCCCTATGAAAATGCCCATAAATGTCCCAAAAACGCCCGTACACATGACAAAAACGTCTAGGAACTTTTTGGCACATGTCAGAATGTTTTTGGGACATTTTTGAAGCGTTTTTGTACTAGAAGCATTTTTGGACCTGGTACAAGTGGGGACGTTTCAGTGCAACACAGGTTTTGGTATTTACATCAAATCTACTTTTGTGCCCATTTTTTATTAGAGTAATGTTATTTAACCTATATCCACCTTTCATCAAGGCACATGGCTTTATTTATGATAAAGGATGAAATGGAAGCCATATGGAGAACCATGGTTCATGAATAAAGCTAAGCTCTTCAAGAAACCTTAGTCTCTAGCATTGAACACAACAAACAACCTCTCAAGCACAATTCCAGACTGAGTAAGACTGTAGTGATTGTATCATAGGAGGAAGCACATGTCCACAATTTGTTAGATGAGCTCAAGCTTCCTCGACTTTCTGGTTTACCTTGAGCTCCCACAAAGACACACCTACACTCTATTGTGATAATACAAGTGTTATTCATTGATTGTAATCTAGTCTCTCATGTCAAGACCAATCACATTGAGCTTCATCAACAAAAACTTCGATGGTTGATCTAGTTGCATGTGATAAATTTCCAGCATTCTTGGACTTAAGTCTAGATTGTTGACATATTTTTGAAGTGGTTGATAGAGGCAATTTTTTGTCAAATTTAAATCTAATCTTGGGATCTAGGAAGTTGTCATTAAGGGGGCATGATATGCAATGTTACCTTATTGACGCTTAAGTTGCGTTCGAGGAGGGGGTTTTGGTGTAATATGTTACCCTAAATTATCAAGTCCATCAGGTTATCAACTTGTGGTATCTTTTATGGGTTTGCTTAGGTCACAATGACCTAAATTAGGGCTAAAGAGTTGTTTACTCTCCCCTAAAGTTATTTTATTGTTTAGTATAAATAAATGGACTTTTCCCTTATCATACAAAGAACTTCATCTTTAAAAATACATGATTATTCTTTAACTATGATTATTTGGGTACCATTAGGATACTCTTTACTTTTGTTTTGCCTGTGTGGAATTAATTTATTATTGTCAATCACTGGATATACACTAATTTATAACATCCTTTGTTTCCTTTCCTCCTTTGATGCTTACCTTAATTTCATCGACATTGTGCAATCTCTCTCACATTCTTCTGATACTTGATAATGGTTGCTTTATTTTTAACTAGAAGAGAAAAGTCATTATTCTCTTTGTCGTCACTCTTCTTCTTTGTTGTCTTTCTGCAACTTATCTTCATAGTGTTTCCCAGCCAGTTGACGATGTAATTCTTGTTCATGTTCTTCGTGAGTATTCTATAAATTGAGGTATCTTTGGCTGAAAATTTTAAGAGGGATTCCATCAATCCCTCAACATGCCAGATGCACACTTGGTTATTGTCCGCCTTTTGTTGGGTAACTTGGATCCACCACTTTTTGAACAAAGTTGTATCTACCAAAGGTTCTCAAAATCTTCGATCAATTCATCATTTTTTCTTTGGATTTTTTCCACTTGATGAAGGTCACAACCCATTGTTTGATTTATTAATTTTCAGTTTTTTTTTTTAAATATATTTTTTTGGTAATTTTGAGCTTCTATGACTCTTTGGTATGAACAACTAGGCTGTCACTGCATGGTTTGTATGGCACACAAGACCCATCGAATATGGGTTGGAAAGGCCACCACCGATGTAATTAGAAAATAAGAAAGAATCAATTATTTGGTACATTTAGAAAGATAACATATTTGCAAAACGTGGATAGATACACCAATTAGATTGGTATAATATAATTGTAGATAAGACACAAAATTGCTAGAAATAGGAATGTCTTCATTATGCACATCAGTAATGTATAAAATCTGCAATAAGCATAGTCAAGAAAATCCATGGGGAGATGTGAGAGCTACTTTTGGTCATTCATGGACATTAATATAATTTCTTTCCTTCTTTCTCCTTATCACCATCACAAAAGGTTCATACATGTTGGCTAATGGTGGGCATGTCTATTGAAGACAACTGCCTATACACAACCAACAACACTAACAACTCAAATTATTATACAGCACTTAGTTATTGCCATGAACAATAATTTCGTATTTATAATATTTAATGATAAGTATAACTAAATGGCTACTTATTTTCCTACAACTGACTCCTTTTTGTGCAGCAGTTTTCACTTACCTTGTCAGTGCCAAACATGCGACCTTATTATCGAGGTTTTCACCAATCAATGCACTTTGATGCTGGATTTGACAACCCCAAACGTGATTCAACCCTAGATGCCAACCAGTCTTTTAATGCCAATTTCTTTCTTTCACAATTTAGGATAGGTTTTAGGGCAAATATTTGAAAATCATCTCTTATAGGAAAAGCAAATAGTTTGGTGTTTAGCCTCACTTTTGTCAAGTCTTAGAATTTCGTAAGATATGGTCCATTATGAATCATCATGAGAAAAATCAAAGCATGCACAACTTTAATGGCACTAGCTTAGCTCGATAGCTGGTCTTCATTTATAATGGTCACTGATTGATTTCATGTAGACACCCTGGATCTAATGAGCGGTTTCAATATCTTCAAGGACTTCTGATTTGGATCTTGAAGACTATTCCATAGTGGAGTGTAGAAATGATGGCTTTTGAAGTTCGATTGGGGATAATGTTACACTAACGATGCAAAGCTTGGGAGAGATTGGTTACTTAAAGAAGTGAAGGATGGCAGTTATGTTGAAGAGGATCTCACCAATTTAGAGGATGAAGACCCAATTAAATCTCCTAATTTTTTCTTCCTATTTTTGGTGGCAAGTTGCATCCTATATTCTGTACAATTTATGTTGTGCATGGTATGAGTTGACATATTGAACATAGATTCATGCTCATTTTGCATGTGTTTTGATTCTTGCTGCGTGAATCATAATTTTTATAGCTTCTTATTGTATTGTTGAATTGCTTTCTTTGTTACAATCTATTTTTTGGAGTATTTTACTTTTTTTGATTTCGCTTAATTTAGTTGACATGAATATGCATATACACAATACGTATATATGTATATGCATGTATATTCTGAATACTACTAACAATGCTAGGCACTTCAAACTTGTATTGGGCATATCCTCTTCAAATCAAATCCATGCTAATGTAGTCGCAATAGGTTGCCTCAACGGTTCTAGGACTTGGTTCTTAGGATAACTGTTTGATGCTTTGTTTTCAATGGTTGTAAGATATCACACTTACTAGGGTTTTAACATACCTCGCTCCTTGTGATTTAGCTCTTTATGAGATGTATATAAATAATTGCCTTCTGTAGCGTATTCAGAACTAAATTTAATTTGAAACACCACATTCAAAAATGTTGCAAGTACATGTATTTAGGCTTTAACCATGATGCAAACTAGTAATTGCTGTTTCCTTTTTATCTTTGCATCATTGTAGTTTTTTGTTACACGAGGCACCTTTTCTTCATGATTACTAAAAGAGGATCCTGTTGCAGGAACAGATGAAGCCATGGAAAGGGCACAAGTAGGGATTGCAATGAAGAAAAAGTTGAAGGTCGTAATAGCATGGGCAAAACATACTCAATCTACGTTTCTCTCATATTTGGGTGCTATGCGGGAATATAGTGTATTTTCTAAGGCCCTGACATTATTTCTGTATTGTATTTGTGTTGTGTTGCTTTCCTAGATTCTTTATGAAGTTCTCAAAGAAATATATACTTCCATGCTCAAGTTAACACATAATACCATATTTCCAAGAGCTACAGTTGTGCTTTTTCAAAGCAATTTTCTTAAATGATTGTTCATAAAAATATAAATTGTTTGAAAACCACCCTTTTGATATCAGGAGGGCCTACCCATATTACGTGTCTACCAATGGAATTGAACTCTGGTCACTCTCTCGAGAGGGAACCCCATTTACCACTAGACCACAATAACATTGACAAAACTATTACTCTTTCTAAAGAAGTACAGATGTCATTATTTAATGTATGAAAAAGTAAAAAATTAGTACCGATCATATCATGTGAATTTAGAGCAATGTATCTGAAAATGGTTTTGGCAGTCGGAAAACCTAGTAGGAAGTTTCTAGAGGGTTTTCCATGTTTCCAAAAACATGGAGACATTTTGGAAAATGGTTCAAGTTTTCACAAAGTTCCCGAAAATTATTTAAAGTTTTTGCCAGTGTCCAGGCCTGTCTGTTAATTTTTTTAACAAAATTTAAAGCATAAAAAGGAGGATGGGGAGGGGAAATTTTGCCCCACCACATGCCTAAACTATGAAACCCTGAACTTAAGAGATAAACAATTGAGAAAACTTCTTATTTCATTATTATTTTTAATGCACTTTGGAGCTTGGAGCTTGTGAGCAGCAGCGACAGTTGCTATTTTGGATAGCATTGAGAGTGTTGGACAACATGGCGCTTGAATCAACAAGAAGAGCATTTGGAAAGAAGTTTTTGAATGTGAAAGTGAAGAAATATTTTGATAACCATTACAAAACACTTTGAAGAAATTATAGATTTAGACACTTGAATTTTGCATAACTTGATTCTCTCAACAAGAGAGACATGTTTCAGTATTTTCCAAAGATTGATTATGGTAAGCATTTTGGGAGTCTTGTTTCCAAAAGAAGCTAGAGGGAAAGTTTTGAGGTGTCCAATTAACTATCGGGAGCACGTAATGGACCTTGTCCATAGTGATTTATGTGGATTAGTCCAGTCCAAATCAATTAAAGAAGTTGTTTATTACATAACTATCATTGATGACTTTTGCAAAAAGATCTGTGTACTTTTTGAAGCACATATCAAACATGTCATACATTTAAGGTATTCAATGCATTTGTAGAAGAGTTCATTTTCTGTGAGATAATGGTCCTTAGAACACACAATGGTGAAGAATATGTTTCTAATGGGTTCAATTATTATACACAAAACACGGCATCTAGGGGAAATTTAGAGTTTCATACAGTCCATAATAAAAAGGATCAGCTAATCCTATTGGCTATTTCTATTTATTTTTCTGCCCTTTTAAATATTCCTGCCAAAATTTTACATCAGCTGGATTCTATTAGCCAGAAATTTTTATGGGCAGGGGTTCAACAAGTTAAGAAATGGCATCTGGTGAAATGGAAAACACTAAGTATGCCAAGAAAAGAAGGGGGTTTGGGTTTCAGATCAAGTGTGCTAAATAATAAGGCTTTGGCTGCAAAATTATATTGGAGATTGTTGCAATCTCCCCATCAATTATGGGCCATCAACATTAGAGTGAAATATGCGGAAAGAATGATGCCGCATGAGTTGATTCGTCATTCATTACCTTCTCGGGGATCCCCGATTTTATTAGTTCTTAAAATTGGTGAAGGAATTATAAAAAAACAGATTTTTTGGAAAATTGGTAATGGCGATCAGGTTAACTTTTGGACTGATTCGTAGGATGGAAACCTACCTTTGATTGAGCAATACCCGGATTTTAGAGGTATCATGAATATTCTTCATAGTAGAGGAAAGAAAAAGGTTGTCCATTACTTGCAGAGATCGTCTCAAGGGATTGAGTGGATTTCTCCTTCCTGGCAGGTCAATTTGTCTATGACCCAAACTCAATTTTTTCAAACTCTTCTTCAAAATTGAATCCTTCCTCTTTCTTCCTCTTCTAATACTCTTGCTTGGGGAAAATCTTCAGAAGGGAGTTATTCAGTAGCCGAAGGATATAGTAGTTTGGCCGAAGAGCAGCCTCATCCTTGGAATGATATTTTTGTTGACCTTTGGAAGCTGACTTTGTGGCCTAAGGTTAGATTCTTTATTTAGCTTCTTTTATATAAGAGGATTCTTACTGGGGACAATTTGATGAAGCGGGGTATGGTGGGACCTTTCTGGTATCTTTTATGCAAAGAAGTGGAAGAAACTTTGACCCACTTTTTTTTTCAATGCCCTTTTGTTATATCCCTATGGACTTCTTTGGCTGATTGGTTATCTGTCAATTGGTATCCTTCTTCAAACTTGGTGGAAATTTTTAGAGTTTGGAAGCGTTTGGTTTCCGATACTCAGGATCTTTATAAAGGAGTTTGGATTGCTATCTCTCTTATGTTGTGGAATAAATGGAAGGAGCGAAACAAGCGTATTTTCAAATCTAAAAACAGAGACATATACTATGTCAAGGATCTAACTCGAAGCAATGTAGCAGAAACTATTGAACATAATGTGAAACTTTCTTCTCCTTTACTTGGCAAATGGAAAAGCATGATACACAAGTTAAATTTACAGGAAGACAAATTGATTTCTATTTCTAGTATTAAATTATCAATGCCCATTGCTTTAAGAAAATGGCAGCGTCCTCCTTTAGATTTTTTTAAGCTTAATACAGATGGAGCAGCCAGAGGCAATCCGGGCCTAACCAATATTGGAGGGATAGCTCATGATTCTCTAGGAACTCCCTTTTTTTCTTTGCTCATCAATTGGGATTTTTTACTAATAATGTGGTTGAAATCTGGGCAATCCAGAGAACTCTCCAAGAAGCAATTAAATTGGGTTGTCTTAGAATTATAGTGGAATCTGATTCTAAGGTAATTTTCCATCTTCTTTCATCCAACAAGCATCATACTTCAAAAAATTGGCGAATTACCAGGATTTAGGATAATATTCAGGTTCTTGCTAGACAATTTCACACTATTTTATTTCAACATGTTCCTAGAGATCAGAATAAGGTGGCGGATGCACTGGCTAATTGGGCTTTGGATCATCATAATTTGATCAATTTTGGTCCTCTGCCTCTAACATGGTCTTCGTAGAAGTGGAATCAGCTTGAAAAGATCATTCAATTAAATTCTATGGATGTATAATCTGATGATATGTTCTCTCTCTTCTTTCTTATGTTGTTGGAAGTCTAAGGATAGATCATGGAGTATCAATATCATGGCTTGGCATTGTATTGATAGTATTTTATTTCTATTAATATAATTTTTGTTTTAAAAAAAAACAAAAAAAACAAAAAGGAATAGCTAAGAGAAAGAACAACTCAATAATGGAGACAATCAACAAGGTGACGAAGAGAGGTCTTCATGATAGTTTTTAGGGAGAGAGAGTACATGTTGGCCATTTTTCTGGGCATACATACCAAAATTTTGCCTAAGTTTGAGAGGGTGGGCATTCAAGCAAGACTTCAGGTTTTTGGAAGGATTTGGAAGGAGAAGTCTTCGGGTTTTTTGGAAGGATTTGGAAGGAGAAGTCTTCGGGTTTTACAAGAGACAACTTATTTCACTTTGTGAGTAATCAACAGTTGAAAACCCTCAACAGAAGTAATTCGGGTTGGAAAACCCGAATTACTCTTGACAGTGCAAATCGGCTTTTGAGAAGTGCTTTGCTTGTGAAAGTTTTATCAGCAGAAGTAATCCAGGTTGGAAAACCCGAATTACTTAGGGTAGTGCATTTTGGGTTTCTCAAGGTGAATGACTTATCTCTTTTGTAAGTAACAAGCAATGAAGAATTTGAAGTAGGTGCCAGTGAAGACTCTGAAGTTGCAGACACTGAAGAACAAGCAAATAGACTTTGGACAAAAAGCCCGAAGGAATTCCTTCGTAAAATTTCAAAGGACAAATGAAAGACAAAAATCTGAAGGGCAATGTACCCTTTAGAAGGAACCTCCAAACAGCCCGGGTGCCCTCCAAAAAGCTCGGGTGTCCTCCAAAAAGTCTGGGTGTCCTCCAAAAAAACCAGGTGCCTTTTCTTAAGGGTTATTCGATAGGAAGGAGTTGTTTGAAAAGTCCAAGGGCTGTTTAAAAAACTCAAAGGGCAGGTACCCTTCGGAAGGGTCATTGACAAAAATCCCGAAGGGTAGGTACCCTTCGCGAAGGCTCATTTCAGGATCGGTAGGGATGTTTGCAAAAAACCTGAAGGGCACTTGCCCTTCAGGAAGGTCCATCTCACGAAATTCAAAGGCTTTACAAAAAGCCCGAAGGGCACCTACCCTTCGAGAGAAGATCATGACAAAAAGCCCGAAAGGCTAAGACCACGAAGGCTAAGGGACAATCCCCACGGACTGTTGTCCACGGGAGATTCACTTGGCAGAAAGGGACAAACAAGAATCTCGAAGGGCACTTGCCCTTCGAGGAGTGTTTGCAAATTGCCGAAGGGCAAGTGCCCTTTGGCAAAAGTCATTCCAGGAGGGAAAAAGGGCCATTCAAGAACCCCGAAGGGCACCTGCTCTTCGAGAAAGCTCATTTCGAAAAATAACGAGGGCTTTCCCTTCGGAGAGGATGCAAGTAGAAAGCTCGAAGGGTAGGAATCCCTTCGGAAAGGAGCAAGACAGAGATCCCAAAGGGTAGGTACCCTTTGGGAGAGTTCAAAAGGTGAAATAGAAGTCTGAAAGAATTCTTTCGGAAACATTTGTTCGAAGGAAACAAGGGCCGCAAGAAAAGGATAGGGCAAATCTCCAAAAGGTAAAGCTAGGAAATAGAAATCTGCAGAACATAGACATGAACAGGCAGACCAAAATAAGAGGAAAATCCATGCAAGCAAAGGCTATTTTCGATTGACTGGTCAAAGCTTCAGTTGATTGGTTTTTGAAGTCAAGCTCATCTCTTGGTCAAACTCATGCTTTCAAACGTTCCAACTCAGCTTCCAACGTTTCAATTGGATTTCTAATTTTAGTGTGGCGTGGATTTCATGCATACTTTTGGTCAACTCAGCTCTTCAAACATTCCAATGGCTCATGAAGGGTTCCAAATTTGGAGGGGGAGTAGCATTTTTGCATGATAAGAGTTTGACTTGTCAAAATTAGCCTATTGTCCATAACATTCCATGCATGATGCTTAAATAAAGAACAACCTAAGCTTAGCCACCGTCCATTTCAACATCAAGGAGTCTTCATGCAAGACGAAAGACATAGAAAAGACAAATTTGGAAGGCTCATGCAACACAAATTGGACTTGGGCTAATGAAAGAGTTGTCTCCTTTTCTATTTTCAGCGCCACCTCTTGGCTATTGTAAATTTTTTATATTAATGGCTTTTCAACCTTGTAAAAATCATCTTTCTTTTGGCAAAAAAATTTCTTCCAAAGATTGTGCTGTAACTTTTTTCAAAATCAATAAGAAGACTGTTTTTTTTTAAATTTCTAGCAACTGGTATAGTGTACTTTTGTTATAGATTTGCCTAAGTGATAGATTTTTTTTCTTGTCAAATATGGATTCGTTAGTTACTAGTTGGTCATTTATGCAGGTCATGTCCTGTGTTTGAATGTTTTTTGCTGAGTTTACAGTGGATATTAGTGGCTGTTTAGTGCCTTTCATCAAGGCTATTTCTCTATTTTCTTCAAGCTTAGATCATTAGACAGAACCGTTTCGTGTAATACTTATGTGTATTGATCAATTGGAGTTGAAGTTTTGCCTTTTCCTTGTCTGAATCATTGTTCTTAGAAGCTCGATTTGAGTGGATCAAGAAAATTAGGTGTATCACCATTTTAGCTAGGATTTCCTTTCAAGTTCTTTCTCCCCTTTTCCCCACGTAGTTTGTAGCGTAGAAGTTGAGATCTTCATAGATACATTTTACAGGAACCAACTTTCTTTGGAGGTTCTTCTCATCATTGAGACACCCACCCTTGTGAGAAGATCCCATTGTTTCAACTGGAGCAGGGATTAGCCATTTTAGCATGTCTTCGATCAGGGTGCAACTCCAGGTTCACAACAATACACACAATAGTTTATTTGTTAAATTCAAGTCCCTCAAAGGCCTTGAAAGATGTTTCCCATGGTGAGGCTTGGTATGGAAAGTAGCCTTAGGTGAAACATCAAGAGGAGTTTGGTTATCTTGCATATTCCCTCATTCTCGAAGAAAAGTGATACAAGTTTGACACCCTCATGTTTGAAAGCAGTGAAGAGCGTCGTGTGAAATTGGATAGTGGGATAATTAGTTGTTTGAGAAGGCATTTATGAGGCATTATTATGATTTTATTCAGGAAACTGAAATGAAGAGGCTTGTTTTCCGAATTGAAGTTGAAGCTGAAACTGGACATTGCTATATGATGCCTTTTTTGGCCGGATTTGGTGCTTTAGTGTTTTTGCATGATAAGATGCACTCATAATCTGAAGTTCCAATAAGATTTAAGGTATTGGTGACCAAAATTTTCATTCTATTTTCGTGGGTCTAGGGTCCCTAACTGTAGGTGTTTTTAGCAAAATAAATAAGTAAACAAAACAAAGCAATCATATAATGGCTATTGAATAGTTCACAAATCATCAAAAAAATATTTAGTGTGGCTATCATCTTGGGTAGCGTACAATCATAAATTTGAATTGCCCAACCTAATGTTCATTGTTAATCAAAATACATAGTCCTATTGGTCAAAATGGAGCTACATGATAGACTAAAAATGCAAGAAGGGCGCTGATGCAGTTTATGAAAAGGTGCTGCTAATTGGGGCTTTAAAGAAATTTCCTCTATTGAGACAAAACGATGCCTATTTCTGGCTTGCTTATACTTACTGAGATTGCATACTGTTTTTTTTAAATTTTTCTATTTTGCATGCAAGCGTGCACATACATGAACCTCATGGCTTGTTTACCTTCTTTGAGTTGACTTGCGGCAGATTTTTGTTTCTACAAGATTTTTCTTCCCTTGTCTTTCAAGGTTCAATATAATTCGATGTGTGTGTGTGTGTGTGTGTGTGAGAGAGAGAGAGAGAGAGAGAGAGAGAGAGAGAGTTATATATATATATATGTTTACACATACATACATATACATATCACGTGGGTGATCAATATGTTTTGCTGGTTGGTATTTTCTTTTAAGTTTTTGATAAAGAAGAGAATTTTACATTTCATTGAGTTTGTTTCCATAGTCATAGAGATCTTGAAGAAGTATTTGACAATATCAGTAATTTGAAACTTGTCTGAACTATCATTGTCATCAGAAAAAGGCACATGGTGCAGATGCAAATCGAACAACATACAGAAACTGGTTATGCAGCGATAAAAACAAGTTGAGACATTGCTCATCTATTACAGAAGTTGTTTTTCTCAAGGAACTGTGTCTTGTTAGATTCTTTGGAAATATTGGAGAGATTTGTTTACGGCGCAAGGCAAAGAAGTCGGATACAATCTTATCTGTGGAAGATTGGGTATTTGTTAGTAAGATTTTCTTGGGACGGACAGAGAAATTTTTTACAAAAGCTTTTATATGCAAAGGTTGTAAAAACTGTGGCTGCCCCATGGAAGAAGAAAATAAAAGGTATCAAATATCTCCTGCATTCATTTTATCTTGTGTCTAAAGAATTCTATTGCTGAATGTCATTGCAAAATGTGTATGTTGCTGTGAAAGAAGTGAATCATTATTTCTTCTGAATCTTCATCATCTGACTTGGAAAGAAAACCCAATTTTTAACTTCTATTACTTGTTGGTTTTGACTTAATTTTGCCTTCACTTTTTACTTTATATTTCTCCTTTTTCCTATAGAGTCTGTCTGTATCAGAGTAACTTTAGGTATCCCCTTTGGCCTAAATTTTACATGGTTTTTTCTACAGTCCCATTGACTTTTTGGGTCAGTGTGCACATAATATTATTGTGTTTCATTTGATTTCTGGCTTCCACTTCGATTTGGTACTTTTTCCCTTTCCTTTTTAGCTCAAAATCTGCTTCACAAAGATGCTTTTGACATTTCCTTATAGCTTTATCTTTTTAAAGAATAAATACTCATGCTTTGTGGTTGTGAAATGAACTCCATAGTTGGATGCAGTGTTTAGTCTTTTTTTTCTTGAGATTGCAGTGGTGTTGTAATTTAGGGTAAAATCCAACCATTTTCCAACTTGTATGCTCGAACTGTTTTGTATAGAGATTTCCAGAAAACAACTGTTGTATAAAATTAAAGACACTATATCTTAACGTTTATTACCACCTTTTCGCTTGTTAGCATCCTGTCCCTTCTATTTAAGGTAAACAGTCACTTGGGAAACCTGAACAACATTGCTCATTGTAAATTCTCCTATCAATGGGAAAGTTTGGAACTTGAATTATTAGGAATAATTTAAAACTTGTCATTTTTAATTCTTGGATCCAAGAAGTCTTCTATTGCCTAAGCGATACATTGAAAACTTTTGCTATTCTTTTAACAACCTATCTATGTATTGGGTTTCATTTGCCCCAGGGTTGGGAATTGATGAAGAAGAAGTTGAAGGAGTGGAAGAAGATGATAAAGAATACAATGATCGGCTTTTGATGGGGATGGTAGATCGAAGTCTTTATTCAAGAGTCCCAAGAAGTCTTCTATTGCCTAAGCGATACATTGAAAGCTTTTGCTATTCTTTTCCCAATCTATCTATGTATTGGGTTTCATTTGCCCCAGGGTTGGGAATTGATGAAGAAGAAGCTGAAGGAGGAGTGTAAGAAGATGATAAAGAATACAATGATCAGCTTCTGATGGGGATGGTAGATCGAAGTCTTTATTCAACAGTCCCAAAACACCCAATAGAATATAGGATTCTACCTATGACTATTGATTGATGCTATTGACTAGGCCAGCCCTGCGACATATGGATGACCACGTAATGCTCTTGATTGTATATAGAAGTCAAGGGCAGCTATATAGAATATAGTCAGTCATTAGCATTAGGTCCCAAAATATAGAGAGATTGCCCCACTATAGAAAAGGATATTACTGACCGGATAAGGATATAATCTATTAGGGATAGTTTTATGGCGCTATGAGTTATTAGGAATAGTGTAAACTATTTTTTTTTTGGATAGATGATATGAGGGTTTGGGGCCCCTCACCCGATTTATTAATTGAAAAAAACAATGTTTACAAAAAATGGGGTGAACTTGAGAAAACAAGAACCCCAAAAGAAATGAAAACCTACAGAAAACTAGCCTCGAAAGGCACACAACCAGCCATAGCCCTAACACCCCAAAGGGGAACACAAAACAATGAAGAGCAAAATAACAAAACATCAGGGAATAACTACCCAACTAAAGCTCAACCAAAACCTCTGTCAAGGCTACACCACCATCAAAGGGATACCCTCCACCAACCACTTGAGCCAATTGTTTGTTGTCTGGCTATTACATTCCTCGTCCTCCAAAACTCACCTCCAAACCTGCTTCACCATCCTTCGAATCACACCTGAATCCACCAACACGTGGTGCGGTTACCTTCCACCTTTGGAGCCTCGGCTTGCCCACTCGTCTCTTCATCAACACCCCCAACCCCTGGCACTATTTTCATGGCAGCCTTGCAAGCTTGCATGTGGGTTGAAGATGCCCTTCGTTGAATCGAGGGACCCATGCCCTTCCTTGGTGGAGAATCCTGTGGCCGTTGTAGCAGAGCTCCAAACGTCACTGGGGATTTAACTGCAGCCGTCAACTTGGAGGAGTTTCTCCAACTAAGGACCGCCAACATTGAGGCAATGGGGGCTCGCATATCGCTCATAGCTAACTTAGGTAGAAAGCGTCTTTCCAGGCCAAGGTTCTTTAAGCAATTTTGAAGAAATTCCAGATGCTCCATCATTTCAAAATACCTTACCTCCTGTAACAATATTGTATATAATTGTTATTAATCCTAGGTGTCTAGCATAGGTTTCTTGCTTTTGTCTTGTAGTGTTTAGTTGCACATTTGCTTTCGTCTTGTAGTGTGTAGCTCAAGAATCTTGTAGGTCGCTGAAAGGACTTCTTGGCATATGAAGTGATAAGTCAATCTTTGGCTTATTTATTGTAATGCTTTCTTATTTTCAATTTGAATCATGAAATGAAACCAATATTTCATTGTCATTCTGTAAATGGTATTTCTTCCCTGTCATTGGTATCAAAACCTAGATTTTTATAAAAAAAATTCTCCTCTTTCTCAGCTATATGGCCTGCTATTTTCTTCTCGCTGAGCACCATAGTCTATTGGCTTGCTTAGAACTGCATTGGGAATTATGAGGACTGCGTTTCATCAAATTTTTGCAGAATTCAATTCGTTTTATTCCTGTTTGGCAAGGTAAGAGCTGTTTTAGTCTTGTTCTGTTTGTTGCAGCAGGGTAGTATTCATTTCTCTCAAAGTAGCAAAGAATATTCAGAGTAGCGTGGAAGCATTCATTTCTCCTAGAGTAGCATTCATTATTTCTGTTGTATGGTTGTTTGGACTGTGTTTATATTATTCTTGACTGCATAGTTTCTATTGACATTCTGACCTTGGTGTAGAGCCGCGTGGACAGTCTGAAAAAGATTTTTGTTTGGCTGCTTGTGCCAACTAACCTATTGAAATTTATTGGCTGTGTATTGGTCACAGTTTAATCTGCTGATTGAGCAATTTGAACTGCATAATATTCCAAAATTTGCGTAGGTTCTCTATTTTCTAAGTGGCGCTTAAAGACAACTGGTTCAAGGCAAAGTTGGCTGCCAAAATCTTTGCTATGTTGGAGGCTGTACATCTCTTTTATTCCATTATTGGAATTATCTGCCAAATAAGAGAGGTATAAAATTTTAAGCATTTTTTATTTAAAAAACAAATTTCAGTTTTTTAAATGCTCTTATTCAAATTTTGAAAATCACTTAAATTTGAAAAGCATTTAAAATTTGAGCAATTTTTCATTGAAATTGCCTTGAGCAAACTACTCGAAGCAAAATTGGCAAACGACAACCAATCTTCGTAAATGCAAGGAGAAATAAAGAGAGCTACTCTTTTACCTATTCGTTACTATCGAAAGTTGTAAATCCTAAAATTAAAAAAAAACCAAGTATATTTTGATGTATGAGGTTTTATTTTCAAGTCAGTGCTAATGATAAGGTGAATCCTTTTTAGTACCATTGGGTATATAGAAAAGAGGACCATTTTGGAGTGATAAGGAACCAATTGGGGTTAAACTCAAAACTCAACTTTTAAATACTCAAAACTCCAAAAACTCAAACAAAAACCATGCATTCCATCAAATCTATTGTTGGTAGTGGCACTATATTGATCGACAAAAACAGTTGGCTAAAATAGTCTCGACAAGTGGAGAACACACTCATCTTCAATGATTTATAGTTCGATATTTGTAATAAGGAAAAATAACCAGTGAAACCAACATGGAATGCAAAGGATATCCATGCATGGAAGCAGTAAAACTAGAAGGCGTTGGCCTTGATGAGGGCATTAGTGGACGGAAATGTGTTTTGTCATATACAGGGGTGCAGTATACCATGGGAAACATTTCACAAACTGAAGGAGCTTTATGATTTCCATTCAGAGTTGGAATTCATTCAATTACAATTAAAGTTGTTTAACCTAGAGTTGAAAGATGGTGGTGTGAGGAGATTGGCTTAAGAGATATGTGCCATCAAACATGATGTAGAAGCAATGGGTTTTAAAATTGACATCTACATGACCACATTCATAAAAGTCCTTCCCAACTATTCAACCTACTTGGAGTCTCTACAAGCAAACAATCAGTTGAAGACTCTCACATTTGACTAGTTGGTTGAAGAGATGGCAAAAAAAAAAAAGGCTTTTGGAAGAAAAACTAAATCCACAACATCAAACAAGGCCACATCTTCCAAAAATGATGCCAATAATAAGTACAAAAACAATTACAAGGGAAGAGGTGGCAAAATAAAAATCATGGTGATCAAAATAAAAAACAAGATGATAAACAAAACCTTTACTCCAAATGGTGTGACAAAAAAGGAAGCCATGAGACTCACGAATGCAGGACTCCATGGGAGAAAATTGAAACAATTAAAAAAATCAAACTCAACGCAATTCACCAGCAAATGTGTGTTTTGCAGTACAGATGATGAAACAAACAATATCTCGATCAGTTCTTTATGGTTTGATGCTTGGGTTTTTGATATTGGTGCCACTCAACATATGACTTTCCGAAAAGACTTCTTTGAGGAGTACAATGAAGAAAGTTGTGGCTCAGTATGCCTCACAGATAGATCAAGTCTGCAACCACAGGGAAGAGGTACAATTCGACTCAAGTGTCTAGGGCTTCCTGACTACAAACTTGAGAATGTTCTCTACCTTTCTCAATTGAAACAAAACTTGTTGTCCCTAGTGCTCATAAGGCAACAAAGCCATTCCATTTTGTTGGATTATGGTGATGTCACAATCAATAGAAAAAGTGACAATGCAATCATCTTGACTAGATATGAGGAAGGAAAAATACTCAAAATCAGGGTTGAGCCATCATATTCAAGGAGTTATGCTCATCTCGTGGAAGATTCGGGCACACTCACTATAACATCATTCGTGTATTGCAAAAGAATGGTGTTGTTGGCATGCCTTTGCCCGCAAAATCAAATGAAAAGTGTGAGGCTTGCATCTGGGTAAACACACAAGAGAACCGTTTTCAAAGTCACAGTGGAAAGTTGACAGAAAATTATAATTTGTTCACTCAAACTTGTGTTCTCTTCCAATCCTCTTCGTTGGTGGTCATAAATACTTCATGTTGTTTGTTGATCACTACAGTACGATGACTTGGATATACTTTCTGAAGAAAAAATCAAAAGCCTTAAAGACTTTCTAGAAGTTTGGAAACATGTTTGAAAATTAAGCTCAAACCTACATCGAGACACTCAGGACAAACAATGATGGTGAATTCACTTCAAAGAAGTTTGAATCCTATCTTGAGAAAACCGGGATCAAACACCATCTCACAGTTCCATACACTCCGCAACAGAATGGAGTTGTAGAAAGGATGAACAAAATTGTGATGAATATGGTTTATGTAATGTTGTATTTAAGAAGGGTAAATCTGCACTTTTGGCCCGAAGCAACTAAAACAAGAGTATACCTTTGTAACAAATTACCATCAACAACGCTTGAATCCAAGACTCTCTATGAGATGTGTTGTGGTCATCTTCCTTTAGTGCGACATCTTCGGATTTTCAGATCGATTTGTTATGCATTGATTCCAAAGGAGAAGAGAAATAAGTTGGACCACAGGGGTAAAAAATGCATCCACCTATGATATTCTGAATCCTCCAAGGCATACAGGTTATATGATGAGAAAGAAAAGAGCCTTCTTGTTGCAAGAGAAGTTGTCTTTTGTGAGACTGTAAAGGACAAAGAGCATATTGATCGACAATTGAGTTGACTTGACAAGTATGCAAAGTTTGATGTCTACAGAGAGTGATTTGAATGTTCCAGACTTCGAGTGGGGGACACAGTTGGGAATCTATTGATTTTCTATTGTCTCCTATACATGATCTTGAAACTCCTCCTGAAGGAGAGAGTGAAACATCCTCAGATATTGAATAGGGGCCACTAGAACAGAGGGCAAAAATTGATGGAACTTCAGAGGATGAACTTGAAGCACCTAAAACACATAAACATACGCCTAAATGGGCCACTCAAACATTGAAAGATGTGAAACCTGATGAAGTTGGAAAAACTGCACAAGAAGTGCACATGCAACCACATCAAAATCCGACAAGTCCCTTGAAGAAATTCAAGATAAAATTGAAAAGCTCATCTTGAATGATTCTCCAGAAAAACTTAATGTTGCGTTTGATTCAGAACCAACATCTTTCAAACAGATTGAGAAGCTTGAATCTTCAAGAAAAGCAATGAAGGATGAGTATAATGCATTGGTCAAAAATGGGACTTGAAAATTGGTTGATCCTCCATATGGCTGCAAATGCAAGACTGATAGCTCACTTGACAAGCACAAAGCAAGGCTTGTCACAAAGGGGTATGCTCAAAAAGAAGGAATTGACTACAATGAAACCGTTGCACATACAACAAAATGGACTACCATTCAAACCATGTTGGCTTTGACAGCTCACAACGGATGAAAAGTTCACCAAATGGATGTCAAAACTGCATTCCTGAATGGTGACCTCAGGGAAATTGTGTACATAACACCCTGAATTTTTAATAGTAAATGACAAGAGCACAAGGTGTGCAAACTAAAAAAATCACGAAAAGTCCGTAGAGGGATTAATTCTGTGTCATTTTGAGCTAAGAAGGGAAGTTGGCGCTGACCCACCCAAACAAAACCCTCCACTGCTTCAGCCAAGCCAACTCGAAACCCTAGTCGGATAAGCCTACTTGCCACCGCCAATGTTTTCTATTTGTCTTTCGAGGCAAAGAGGAGGTTCCCAATAAATGTCGACACTACTAGGGAATTGACTTTCACCCTCTAATTGGTATCCAAAGAAACCTAGCCTATTACTTTCATAAGGACCAACATAACGCTTTCAAATTGAATCACAAAAATTCATTTCAAACATGAATTTGTCCCCTGTCCACCAAAAGCCATTTCCCTCTCGGTTTCTTCTACACGTAGCAAGGGCTCACTTAGTGCCACTTGTAGCATGCTATCCATGGTGTTGAAATTGATAGAGGCATGACAGGACAATCACATAGGCGTGGAGAGAGAGGCCCTGTAGTGAATGCATTGTTTGTCGCAACAACTTTGAGTTAAAACTGCAGAGAGAATGCCGCTCGTGGGGAATGAGGCCTCCAACATCAATTCAAAGCCAATGAAAGGCAACATGCTCATCATGAAAGCTACGCCACCCCAAGTCACATCATTAAGACGGTGTCCCTTCGAAGCTCCAACTACCCCAATCATTATCAACAATTATTTCTTCCATTTGTTCTAATCCCTTATTGGCAAGACTCTCTGCCATAGAGTTTTCTTCTCGAAAACAATGAGAAGCCTCCCAAAAACTAAATTTGTCCAACAATCCCCTAGCACGACTTAAGATGTTATTGATATTCCATTATCCAGCCTTTCTATTCATTAAACCCTGGATAATAACCTTTGAGTCGCCTTCAATTAGGACTCGCTCAATCCCACATTGTGTCAGAATATCAAACCCCAAGACGAGACCTTGTGCCTCTGCCTTGTTGTTAGTAGCGTCTACTAGCTTCATGATGCGGTTCAAATTAGTGAACCCGCATAATCCCGAATAACACAGCGTGCTCCAGAGGCTCCTAGATTTCTCTTGGCAGCCCCGTCGAAATTCATTTTGAAAAGTCCTGGAGGGGGAGGCACACACTCCATTTTACCTTCGTGCCTCGATGCCTTCGAACACACCACCGACCCATTAATGGGAAGAATAGTGTAAATTATTACATAAACTGAAATGCTTAGAATATTGTTATTGTTATGTTATTTTTCCATATACAGAGCACTATAAGTTTAACAATGCATATGCATTTTTTGAATTTTCAGCCTAGTGCATCCTCCATTGCAAGATTTTATTATAGCTTGTCTGCTGATATTATTCAATCTTTGATATGATTGTTTCATTCATTTTTCTACCATTTGCCTCTTTGATACCTAACGTGAGAGTGTCATGCAAATTGATTGCAGTATTTCTATGTTAAGGGAATTTGATCTTTTGCAAACTCATGAAAGCAGATGCTATTCGGAAGACCTTATAATGGGTATCTAAATATGAACCCATGCTACACTCCTAAACACCCTGAAGTGTGTAAGCACATACTTTCTATCCCACCACCTTTCATGTCGTGTAATGTCCCTCATGGCTTTGGTAGGAATCCAATTCAAAATATAACTAGCATAATTCAAAACTTCTACACAAAACATATCCAGCATGCCCTTACCTTGTAACATACAACACGCCGTCTAAAACAAAGTTTAATTCTTTTGCTCCACACTATTTTGTGTAGAAGTGTAGGGGCCTTGGTGTTGACCTGTATTGATATAGATGGGGAGGCTGAGGGCAGGGCATCTATGCCCAACGGGAGAGGATCCCCTTAGCATGTATCCACACAATCCCTAACTAAAAATAAAATTCCTCTAATGCTTTGTTTACATACTCCCTCGTTGATCATACGTTGAAAAATTCACAACTTGCCTAGACTTTTTCTCAACCATAGCCCTCTACTTGAAGTTTTCCAAAGTGAAGGATTTATTCTATAGAAACTAAACCCATTTCCTCCAAGAAAAGTCATCAATAACTGTCAAGGTGTATCTTGTACTCGCAATAGATGAATGATTCATGCATAGCTTAAATCAGAGTGAACCAACTTTAGACACACCTTCACACACTATGCCTTGCTCTTCTTGAACTTTCATTGATGAGGCTTCCTGAGAACACATCCCTTCCACAAACCCTTAGCAGAAGTAATGGAAAGAAGACCATAGACAACTATCTTCAAATGACCCATCAACTGTGTGTTTTTGAAAATTAAGTGCCCTAATCTCAAATGCCAAAGGCAAATATCCTCATTGGTCTTCATCACCAATGTAAATTGTCCTTGAATCTTCAAGATGTCATCAAATCCGGTGAACTTGTAAGCCTTGGTGTGCTTGTCAAGCATACCACTCACAACCACTTGAAACCTGTTTGCAATACCCTTCACCACAAACATATTAGGGCAAAGCTCCATCTTACTATGTTGAGTGATTTGATATGCATATAACAAATTGGAATTAAGATCAGGAACATTTTTAAAAATCTCTAATAATACCCTTGATCATCTCAACGTTACCATATTTTGCAACCGTTAGTGTTGAATCTTTTGCAATATGGATTCTCTCATCATCAGGTTTGCCTAGTGATGTAAAAAAATTACCGTAATTAGACATATGATGATTACATCCTGAGTCAATAATCCAATCAGTTTTGTAAGTGTGAGTATACAAGGCCTTAGAAGTACAAGCAACAAGATCTGAATATTTACCACCACCATTACCTTGTTGAGACTTGAGCTTTTCAATCTCCTCCATGAGATCATGCATCTTCTTCACGTGGGTGTTCTCTCCATGTCTTGATTTGCTATAGTATTAACAACCCTTTTTGTTCTTCTGGCCTTCATCATCCTTGGCATTTTGATCACCCTCCTTGACATCACCATTGTGAGAACCATTCACACCTCCATTGGCTTTGCGTTCTTCCTTTGGACACCCATCCTCGTTACGATTTCCCTTGAATTCCCCCTCATTAGTTTTTCCATTAGTCATGTGAGTTTGTTGCTTGGAACCAATTGATGTATACACAGTACCATCCTTAGCCATATGATGAGTACATCACGAATCAACAATCTGCTCAGATCTATAAGTCTGAATATGCAAGGCCTTAGAAATACAAGCAACAAGATCTGAATCCTTACCACCATGTTTACCTTGTTGAGACTTGAGATTTCCAACCTCCTCCATGAAATCGTGTCTCTTCGTCACATAGGTGTTCTCCTAATGTCTTGACTTGCCGTAGTATTAAAAAATTGTTTTGTTCTTGCCTTCATTATCCTTGCCCTTCTGATCACCCTTCTTGGCATCACCATTGTTAGAACCATCCCCACCTCAACCGGGTCTGCAGTATTCCCTTGGACACCCATTCTTGTCATGATTTCCTATTGAATTTCCGCGTATTAGTTTTTCCATTAGGCATGTGAGTCTATTGCTTGGAACCCAACTTCCCCAACTTAATGAGGTTGTCCTATTCTAGAATCCACATTTGACAAAGGTTCTCAATGGAAACTTTTCCCTTTTCCTTCGACATGACCCTATTGGAGACTAAAGAAAGACAAGAGTACATCAATTGGTGCCTCCAGACTCTAGCACCATCTTTACCAATCGATCATATTTCTTCAAGAATTCCATTCTACACTCCCCAAACCGATGGTGAATATCCTAATCTTGGATAAAAAATCCTCAATCCTCTCAAATTTTGAATGATCAGGCTTGATTAACTCTCACCCCAAGTTGAAACTGTGACTTTCATCTAGATGGTTGAGCAAAGCTTTCAAATCAGCCCATATCACTTTGGGAGTATCCTTCTCATGTACATGAAAATGAAGCTTAGGAGTAATGTGTGCAATCGACGTCACCTTTGCTTGATCTTCCCTATTGTTGCAGTCATCTCTCTTCTCTATGGATGTTGGAATAGTCTCACACCCACAACTGCACAAGCCATTAGCCATAAAAACCTGCTCCATAGCTTTGATCCAAACCTTGTGATTTTTCACCACATACATTGGAATACGAACAATTTGATCCATCTTGAACAAACACAAGCACTGGCTAGAAATCTCCAAATGCTACAACCAAGTACACCACTGCAAATAGCTCGAAGAGATCTCACATGACATGGTGATGATTCTGGAAGAAAATTTGCCTTATGATGGTCTAATGGACTTCACATTTAACGTATCCATTGGCCCTAAATGACAGAATCTGAAAAAATGCAGAAAAGTTACCCTTGACAAAATTTTATTGAGGAATCTGCATAAGTGATCAGATTTGGAAAATAAGCACTCCCACCTCAGAAATTGGGAAGAATCTGAAATCTATCGCCAGAAAATCTCATTTGAACTGCCAAATATGCTGAATTGTGATTTCTTCTTGAGAAATCCAAACCCTATGGAATGCTGAACATGGCCAAACACCTCCTGTGTTGCTGCCAATGCCTATGTGCATCACATGGTTGCAAAGGACCTGATAAGAGGGTTTGCATCTACTCTAACATGATGTTTTCTAGCTTGAAGGTTAAGGATATGGTTCCAGATAGATATTTTGGGTTATTTGGGATAACAAAATTTGAAATATTTAGGCCTTTTTCACACTTAAATATTTGGTGGTTTGTCAAGAGGTCTAGTCACGATTAAGTTCTACGTTTCCTCTATAGTCTTTCATGTTTCCTGTTTGTCTTAGTGCTAAACATCGTCCTACAGTTTTTAAAAGTGCCATCTTGAGCTAGGAAGTTTTTTTCCAAGTGTTTATGGATTACTTATGAGTTTCTTTGGTTTTAATACTATATACCATTCAAGGGCTAGTCTTTTGTGGTGTAAGTGAATTGTTGACACTCTTATCTATTTCACTAAATCTCGCACAATAGATCTTTTGGGCTATTGCGGATTACAAAATTTTAAATAGATGGTTTTAGGCTTTTTCCCTATAACAAGAAACATGACAGTGTATTGGTGTTTCATGTTCTAATGGCCTGAAATGCCGACGTGATGGAAATGTTCAAGGTCATCATTTTTATGAGGTTTATTTATAATTTTTAAAGTTTAAAAGTTTGAAGCTTCAATAATGAAAATATTAAAATACTAAATAAATAACATTAAAATTAAAATATCAACAATAAATAATAAAAAAAATTAAACTTAAATTAATTAAATATTAAAATATGGCTTCATTTATGGTATTTTATTATTTTACAAATAAAATAAAGACTATATATATGTACAAAAATCATTTCTCATGCGCAACCTTTCCTAATCCTGTTTCTCGTTATGTTTGCATTTCCATCATGTTTCTCGTTTCTTGCAACATTGGGCCTTCTACACCCTTAAGTGTTATGTAGATTTTTGTGAGGCTGAGTAGTGTTGCAGCGAAGCTCTCTTGCTTTCCTATAGTCCATGTTGCTTGTTTGTCTTGGTGCTAAACATCATCTTAATTTTTTTTTAAGGTATCAACTTGAGGTGAAGTTCTTTCCAAGTGTTTATGGATAACTTACACGTTTCTTTGGTTTGAATACTATGTACCATTCATGGCCTAGTCCTTTTACTGTTTATACTCCATCTATTTCAGTAAATCTCACACAATTGAAAGTAATGGTCAACGACCTGAGCCATTATTATTATGATGAACTGTTTAGGCAATCAAAATCTTGTAGATTGCCTCATAAAACATTTTTGGTGGTGGAGGGGAGGAAGGAGGATTTTTATTTCTTCAATCATAGCATTTCTATATTTTGGTACTTCTTTCATTGTTTTCATCATACTCGGATTGATTTTACCTCTGCATTGTTCGTATCATGTTAACAGAGATGGAAATTAGTGATATCATATTTTCTAGGCTTAATTTTTTCATGTGTTTTCCAGGATATCACAATGAAAAAAATACAAGATACTTTTAATCAGTTACCAAATTCTTACGAACTAGATAATTATGCAAGCCAAATGCTTTTGATAGGCTTATTTTTTTCCCTGAATGCTTATATTCGTTAGTCAAAGGCCCAAGGGCAATTATAGTTCGAATGCAATATGTTCTCAAAGGTCATGGTGGGCTGAAGGAAATAACAGCTTGAAGGCTATGAAGGCAATAATGGTCTAAATGAACTCCTATGCAGTCAGTGGAGGGTGAGACTTTGAACCTCACTTCGGCATAGTTACCAAATTCAGAAATCTGGATTTATACGGGCCGGGGAAAAATTCGAAAATATGGAAGTCCACATTTTTTTTTAGAAACTCCGGTTCATATATATATATATATATATACATATATGTATGTATATTATAGTACAAACAAATGTAAAATTTTAAATGTTGAACTGGACAGAGCAAGTTGGCTGGGACACAGGTTTGCAGAGAAATGAATTTTTTGTTATGAAAAAATGAAATTAAATGAAAAATGCGATTTGGTAACTATGCATGTCAATATTGCCTAATACAAACCTCATGCACTGCACTCCACTAATTTGTAGCCCAAATCTTTGGCAGGGGTGACATGCAAGAAGTATCCTCGAGTATTGAGCCCATTCCTATCCGTTAACTGGTCCTTAAACTTCCCAGCTCACCACACATTCCTTTATAGTAATGTTCTTTCAACAAAATATTGGATTGATGGGAGGTAGATCGAATGTTCCGAAGGCATCTGAAGATGCACCAGACCATTTCAGATTCATGGTGGAGCATGGTGAAGAGAACAGACGTACAGATGCAGAATTTACCCCTAAAAAGTAAAAATCTAAAAAGACCAAGAAACTCAAATAAATCCCAGATTAATTCCTGTCCTAGCCTCACTCAATGATCTAAAAGAACTGGACATTTCAATTCAGCAGCAGCAGCTGACACATCAGAAAGGATTCTGCTGCAATCCATTTAAGCCAGATTTCCGAACCACGATTTCATCTCTTAGCTCATATTCTGGCAAAAATCCCACATCATCAGGAGCAGAGACTGCATTTCCACCTGTGGCTGCCGCAAGTGACATCACAACATAGTTGCAGCAGTAGCTACAGCCCCACATGAAAGCCTAACCTTAAAATCTGCAGCGAAGGGGCTGAATTTCTACACTGCACCTACCTAAATCAAAGTCGATGCAGTCACTCCAGGGTTCCAATCAAAATATTTCACGTTTCTGGTTAGGCTTGCTGGTTTATGATTTCTTTTCATACATGAGATGGTTCTCTGGTCATATCTGTTTTTAATTTTAATAATTTAAGGAAAAAGAATATAGTCCATGGCATCTTATTTGGCTGGCTTCTAAATCTCTTCAAGTTGATTCATGGCCCTCTTATGTGGCATTGTCAAGATTATTTTTTTACTTTTGTTTTGTAACTGATATAGGATATTTTAAGGAGTATATGCACACCATGACTGCCAATTTGATACGTTTTCCATTTTTGAAGACATAAGATGGAGGGGGTTTCTTATAATCCAATTGATGGATCCTAGGCATTTATGTTAATAGTCACATCCATAAGTCCATGCGAGTTGTCTTTGAGCCACGGTTTGCATGTATCGATCATATGATTCCTGGGCAACAAACTCAAATCTATATTTTTGAGGACCCTACTTCATAAGATCTATAATCCACTTAGAAGATAACTTTATAAGATCTATTTTCACATGGTTTTCTCCAAAATCTATTTGTAAAGTGTGAAATTTAAAATGTAAATAAAGAAGACACACAATGCAATCATGCCTAAAGTACACTAACCTCTAGATATAGTGATACTAATAAAAAAAAACTAAATAATGAAACACTTACAACACATGAAATGTATGTTCATCACCTTCTCCTTTGTGTGATCAGTGGTAGATTATCTCTTTATTGCTTGATGTGGGTGCTTCATTTTTCTCCAAACAAAGGGAATTAGACAACATATGATTGCAAATTGCTTAGATTCAAAGGATAAATCGATGGAGTTTCGATAGCTTGAAGGTGGAGGATTTGAGTGGAGGATTGAATGTCAATTTATAGGCTTGAGGGTAATGAGATGAATGCTTAATAATAACTCGAATTTGTTGAATTATGAAATAATTAATAGCTGGATTTGAGTCATCATTTCAATGGATGATGACTAATTCCTATGTGTGTGCAAAGAAGAGAGAAAGTTAGTTGGTAGTTGAATGACTCATCATGAATGGGTCAAGATAGTTGAAAAGACAAGGGACGATTCACAAGTTGGTTAAAATGTTATAAAATGACTCATAAGGCGGTTGAAATGTTCTAAAATGACTCATAAGGTGGTTGAGGAATTTGAGGAATGTGGTTGGATGAGTAAATATTTGGTTGAGACAAACGTGAAGGATGTCTAGATGAGGTGGAAAATCCGTATTTATAGTTAATTTTGGACGAAATAGGTGTGCATGATTTAATTAATTAATTAATTATTAAAAAACTAACGGAAATGATGTTAATATGAATTTGAAATGGGGATGGTGAAGGGTTAGCATGCCAAAGTTAATTTTGACACTAAATTATGAAATTTAGGTGTCTACATTTACCTCTCTTTGAAATGGTGTTGCGAAGCAATGCCTTTTCTAAGAATAGAAAACAAAGTAGAGAATTGATGATTATGGAGAAAAACGTTGCCCCAAGTAACTAGAAATGAACATGATGATGCCCCCTTGAGTGTTCGTGCGAGAAAATGGACGTACACTTGAAATATTTGAAGAGAAGATGATGAGATGGTTACTGTCAATAATGGAGATACTCATCTCATTACAAATGCTTGCAACATTGTAGGGAGTTCATGTAAAATGATTTGCCCCTAGTTGTAAAAAAACTAGAGAAATAGATTGGAAAAAGAATATTTCCCGTTCGTAGACAGCATGTTTGGATGGTGCTCAAAGAATCGAGGTTCTCAGGAGTGGATGTGGGAATGATATATCCCAATGGTAAACTGTGGGTCGTAAAATAAAAAATAGTCTGTTTGATGTTGGAGAAAAGTTTACAAAACTAATAGTTGCAAGAATTGATAAAGATGTTTAGCACTTTTATTAAATGATAGTAGAAAATGTAGATGAAATGACTTGGATGGATGATGGTGGCCGAACTAACCCCAGAGATGCCATGTACATGAGCACTACCTACATTGTCTGAAAAGACCTTAGGCCAATGTAGTTCTCTCAATGTGGGAAGAGATGTAAAGTGATGATGTAATGTAAGATTGACCCATGGATGTTATTAACCCACTTATGCTAATGATTGCACATTGTGATTGGATGCGATGATGGATTGATTTTCCCCAAGCAATGATATATGCAAGGATTGGATTGGTTATTGATATATCTTGAGATAAGTTGCACGCTTTGAGGTGCCCCATGAATCAAGGTTCATAGAAGCAAATGTGGAAACGATATATCTCGATAAGAATGCTACGAGCTTGGATTCGATTGATTGATTTATTGATTGAGTGATGGATTGGTGGAGAAAGGATAGATGTTGTAATTTTATCAGTCCCAATCGACAAATGCGGGAGATTGAACATGAAGATTAGAAAACAATTGAAGATTACTGTTGTGCCCTAACACACACACCCCATATTAAAAATTCAAACGGGGATGCATTATTGTTGAAATTTTTTATTTAGGGTCCTATAAACCTTAGCAATCTATGATATGGATTTATTATTTATTTAGGGTCCTATAAACCTTAGCAATCTATGATATGAATTTATTCATGCAAAAGTCTAAGGTTGTCTTCAGAAGTCTAAACTTATAGGAATTCGAACTGTGAAAATCAAAGCTTGAACGGATATCTTAAGTTGTTTTAAACCTTAGGTTTTCATATTTCCCTTTTGAAAAGTTGGCACTTTGATCTATGTATTAATGGAACTAATGTTTTCGTCCTAGTGTTCCTATATTTTTTGAATGACTGCAAGACTATTGGCATAGACTTGTTAATCTTATGACGACAGGATTATCGGCATAAATTTGTTAATCTTTCACGATCGGTCCCTATCCTTATTTGCACAAAATGGGGACAGGTGGCATTCATACGTTACATGAAGCCTTCAACTTTCACAAAAAATTCTAAGTGTTCAAAGTCTCCAAGCTCCGAGAACAGGAAATGTGACATTTCCGTTTATCCGGAGCCACATAAGTTTTAAAATGAAAGTTGATAAAAATGGCCAAAAATGGCTCTCCAAGCCAATCGTTCAACTTGCCTAGTGCAGGAAAATTAGCAAACAAATAGGAGAGTGAGATCTTGCCTTCCGCAAGTAAAAAAGTCTTTAAACCCTGTCAAAATAATTAAATAATAATTCTGAAAATTATTATTTTATTTTTTATGGATTTAGTGCTTCAAACCTTTCACGAAACTCCTCCAATACTTTACATTAACATGTAAAAAATTAACAAATAAAATCAGAATATTTAATTTGTATAAAATAGATCAAAAGAGGCCTTCAAACCCTTGATTCAAACTTACATAGTGATTCGCTCCACTTGCAAAAATAGGATAAATATTTAGCAAAGTTAACATGCAAGAAATGAACATTAAAACCTTCACAAAACTTCACATTAACTCCTCAAAGTAAATCACCCTACTTCTAGGGCAAGAACAAGATCTTCTTAGCAAAAGTGGTGTCAAAAGACGCTCCTTTTAGATTGGTCAACACCAAAGAAGTGAAATTCTATTGGGCATACATCCCAATAGTTTCTTCAAGCATGAAGAATAAATTTTCAAAATTCAGTGTCTTCCATTGTGATCTTTACCTTGTATTTGTACCTTCCAAAGCGGGGCGAACCACCTTGGAGAGGTAAAATACCTCATAAGTCTCACTTGCCCTTTTTTAAAATATCTTTTCCTTTCTTTGTTTTAGCTCCCAAGCTGACATTCCTTTTAATTTCACTTTAGGCCTTTTTGAATTAAATAAATAACTTGCCTAAATAAATTAATAATTAAAATTATTTTTTGAAAAATTAAATAATTAGGTCCTCAATTAATTAAATTGCTCTAATAATTAAATGACAAAAATCACTGTTCAAGCAATTTATTAATTGTAAAACCCCTTAGAATAATTATTAAAATTACCTTAATTTTTCAAATGGTTAAAACCACTTTTTCGGTAATTCAAATAATTATCCAAGATAGTTCTATTTTAATAATTAATTAATTGTCTTATATTTTTGAATGATTAAAATCACTATTTGGACAATTTTATTAATTATTAAAATTATATGAAAAGGGGACATCACAATGACAAGTGGTACTATTCTATTGACTTGGACCTTCAAAGAAGATATAGTCAGTCAATGAACTAATAGTCTCGTGGCTTCGAGTTTTGGTGCCTCCTTCGTGCCACGTGTCGACATTCCGTTACATCGAACATTTATATAAACGTACAAAGTTCAAAAGGCTCAAGCTCCCGTGTTCTTGAGTCCCTGCAGGCTTGAGGTTTCTCCACGTGGCATAGTTACGTTAACTCGTGGCCTATGAGTATATAAAACATATATGCAGATCTAAAGGTTTGAGTGAATGACAATTGGACAAGTGTCACAATCTGGAAGATGCAGGGTCAATGTATACATAAATGAGTTTGACAACAAGACAAAAGTGAGTAAGCAAGAATTTGAAGCTGTCTAGAATGTGATGACTAGACACAAAGTTATTCAATAGTTGTGATCTGGCAAACAAGTGAACCTGCCAAAGCTGACTGGTATGTTCAAATTGAAACGGGAACAAAATCTAGAGGCTATTATTTGCATTGATGACACACGAATGCATTCAAGACTCAAATTTTTGGGTAAGATATGCGAAATCTAGTCGAAGGTTAGTCATTTCGCCATCAATCTATCAATCGAACTTTGTAATTCCAAGCCCTTGAGCGTCCAAAGAGCCTTAGCTTTTTCAATCAACTTGCAATAATAAACTAGATGATTTGCAGAAGAAATTACATAGTTTCAATTGACAAAATGGCCTCCTCTTTGAAGCAAGTGTGTGTTCAAGCCACCTCAGGTTACTATTGTGTTGGAAGCGAAGAATAAATGGATACAATGTTCGATAAAAGTTCCCTTGAATTCAAATTCCTCCACTATTCGATGCTCTGGAATGTTGTAGAGTCTGTGGTGCCCTACTTTGTGCAAGATGAATTGTCTTCAGATGAGAAATTGTATATCAATGATTTGCTGCCCATTAAAACACAAGGTCTCCACCTAGCGGCGACAAAACCAGAGGTAATGCCTTGCATAGACTTCCTTAGAGGTTTTTTTTTCAATGGAACATTTTCTAAGAATTGCTTGCATATTAGAAAAAACAAAAAAGTAGCTGCAATTATTTCTGGTAGGGCTTTTGAAAGGTATCTCAAGCTTCCATGCCCTGAGACTACCTATAACCAAGTCTTGGCCAACGTCTAGCTCGATTATAACACAATAGATGGAAAATTAAAACAATGGCTAGTTAAGGCCCAGAGGCTGAATCTCAAGGGAGGCATTTCCTCCAATTGGTTTGTCAAAGTCAGACGTGGAATTAGGATAGCTATGGCCCTCCTAAACAAATTATTTGGTTTTGAAAGTATAACTTATGTGGAAGTGGAATGGGTCCCTTTGTTGGACATTCTGTTAACTTCAGACAAGTTAGTTTTTTTGGGAGAAGTTATAACCGCAAGGTTGAAAACATAGATGTTCTATCCTGATCAAAGGTTAGTTGATGGCAATTTTTACATGATGTCATATCTATTGATGCAGTCCTGGACACAGTTGTCAAGACACATGGGGAGTTATGGCAACCTTTAACATAATATCTACAAATTCAAGATTGAGATTCAAAAAACATGGGGAAATCTATCCTCTAGTATATCAAGGGATCCATGGCACCTATAGGCCTAGACTGTTTGAAAACATGATAAGAAGCATTGGCAAGATGGGGGATTATTGGTATTACCCTAACTGCACAATCATTCGAATTGAAGGGACAAGGACAACTCTGTTTCTACCATGCCATGTCCCATACAAAATTATAGAACAAGAGGTGGCTTTTCAAATCTACAACAACATTGATAAAGAACTTGTCCTTAAGCATCAAGCCTATTATTTTAAAACTCCTCTAAGTATTGGACAACTTCAATTTGTGGTTAGGCCACATTTCCACCAGGTTGGGAGAGTCATATCCCACTACAATTTAATGGTGATCCAATTCAGTGAATGGGACCCCAAGAATAAAATCAAGACATCTCAAGCACCTCAAGGAAAAGAAGGTGAACATTTCATTTAGTCACCAAGAATAATCATGGTGTTTTTCTGAATGCATTAGATGATATTGAGGTATGGACAAGAATGAAAGATAAACAAATGTCTATGATTTCTGCTCAGGCTCTTTAGTACAAACTTGAGATTACTGAAAAATAAGCTAAGGAGATGGAAGAAAAAGAACATAGAGTATGGAGCCATCAGTGGCCTCCAATTCAGCCACAAGATTCAGAAGGGCAAGACCAACCTCCCTCTCCTATAGGAGAACAAACATATTTACAAGAGGGAGAGTCTAGCTATAATGTCCATTTTCACATCACACATGAGGAGGTTTGAAGACCTTTAGTCTATTTCCTCATAGACTAGAGGGTTCCTTTTGGGGATTGTATTTTATTAATTATTTAATTATTTGCTCGAATAGTGATTTTTATCATTTGATGTTCTAAGGCATTTAACTATTTAATTAATAGAATATGTTGAAGATTTGATTAGTCGCCTTCAAGTGATCAAAAGAGAAAGAAGAATTAAAAGGAAAGTTGGTAAAAGGTTGGGTTTAATGAAGCTTTACTCTCCCCAAGTGATTCGCCCCACTTGGAAGGTTATATTGGCTAGTTGGAGGACTCTTCTTGCGCATGTGCGAATTCAAGTTATTGCTCTTCATGCATGAAGGGAACTATTGGGATGTATGCCTAATACTAATTGCTCTTGTAATCTATATATAACGGTGTCTTTTGACGTCACCTTGCAAATGAAATTATTTGTTGATGCCCTAGAAGACTAGCGATTTGCTTGTGGAGGTCTAGCGAAGGGTTTTGAGCTTATTTTTAAATGTGACATGCTTTGGTAATTTTCTGCTAATTATTCTAGGTGTGGCAACTTGTATTGAAGGTGATTTTGGAGTCAAAAAGGCCAAATAAACATTCTGAAATTTTTTATTAATTTTCTGCCTATTAACGTTGGGGTTTTGAGGTGATTTGCGGATGTTTGAGACTTCAAATCAATGCAAAACCTTCTAATAATTTTCTAGTATTTTTCCTTGATCATGGCAAGTTGGGCGATTCATCTTGAGGGTTTGCAGGGGTCATTTCTTGGCTCAATAAGTTCGTTGTAATTTTCCTCATAATTTTCTGATTATGGTGGCTATTTATGACAAGGGTTTGAAGTGAAAAATTAGGCAAAAAGCAAGTGTAAGTGTGGAAAAAAATCAGAATTTAAGGGTTATTTGCAAGTGGTAGTTGGGTTTCAAAAAAATAAGGACGAAATGTACATATTCATAATTTCAGCTTGGTACTTATTTTGGCATAATTTGTGATGAATTGTAAATCACTTAGTTGCTGAAAATTTGCTTATAACACCCTTGAAGTGTGACGCGTAGGGTTTGAAGGGCAAATTTATTATTGGATAAATATTTGGGAGCTAGGGTTGGTTGAATTTGTTTATTTCAGATTTCATTTTATTGTGGATTTAAGACAAACAATTTTATATCCAAATATCCCCTTTTGGGATATTACACTAGCAGCTAGAGGGACTCTATTCCCAAATAAGAAGAGAAATTCTAAGAGACCTCCCCTGTCCTCAGCTACCCTCTTCAACTCCAAATACTACTGCTATAGTTTTGGGAACTACCGCAAATTAGAAAACTACACCTCAAGACTGGCAAAAGAGCACATTGTTGGTGACACCTCTGATACCACTTACAACTGTTACCCAGATTAGTCTCATTGAGTTTTTAAAGTCTTATTTCATGTGTATTTCAGCTGCTCCTTTTCTTCAAGCACTTTTGGTAAGTCCACCTCCATCCACTACCATCAGTGAGGAGGCATCTTCCCAAGCACTCCCTACAATGCCAGCCCTTGCTCCATTCACTACCCCTTGCAATGATACTTTTCACCAGTGTAGCTCCTTCAATCACTCCACCATCTCCCTCCCCTTCCACTCCCCCTATGGTCACTTCAAAAGAAGTATGAGGGTCCTTCCGCCTCTTCCAATGGCAAACAAATAGAAGAGAGGCCATCTTTTGGTCTCCCCATCATAGAGGAATCCCTTGATGAGGAGGGAGTAGAAGAAGAGGAGCCTACCCCTGTAATATTTTTAGTTGAATATTCAACTGATGAAGGTGAAGAAGATGCATAAGCAATGAAGGGGACATGACCTATAATAAGTGAAGAGGCATCCCTAGATGATGAGGAAGCGGAGTTGGAAAAGGCTAAAGCTACGATCTTAGAAGGCATACAACAAGAAGAAATTTCAACGGGTACTATGGACCAACAAATCCTCACAGAAGAACAAAAACAAAACATAAGTGAGGTATTTTCTTCTTTTGTTTCATCTATTTCCAGTGTAGATATCCCAGCGGTAGATTTGCCTCCAGTTGTTCCAAATATTCTTTTATCTCGTTCTATTTACTCTCCCATTATTTTAGCCTTAAAGCACATAAATGCTCCAAGAAAAGGAGTCTGTTTTTAGAGTAGGGTTACAATTTCTACTTACAACCCTAAAATGCCACTGGTCCTCAAGAAACATTCAGCTCAACTAGAGCTTCTTATGCCATAGTCTTCACCCATATAATCAATGACTATGACTATTGAGACAACTTGAGGCTTGGCCAAGTATATTGTTGAAGTCACTCCATTGAGAGAAACTTCACCTCTCCAGTTCCCAATACAAATAAGTTCATCCTTGGCACTACCAGCAATAACACCTCCAATGACTCCACTTTCCAATTTGAAGACTTGAGCCCACCAGATGAAGAAACAGGTGAACTTGTTCTTCTCCAATGGCAAAAAGAGATGCAGAATGCAAGTGATGAGAGACGGAATGTAGTTGTCACAGAGCTACCTATAGTCTCTACTCGGCTCGACAAAAAGAGTGGAACCATACAAAGGGTGAGGAAGAGGAAGGCATTGAATTTGGATACAAGGGAAGAAATAGAATTTGAACAAAGAGAGAATATGTTTTCCTTGGCAAAAAAAAAAAAAAAAGATACAAGGGATCCTAATGAATATACTGAAGAATTTTATACTTTTGTGGACTCAACTTGTGAAACTATGAAAAAAATGTATAAAATTAAAGAGGAAGCACATCAACATGGTCCTTGGGAGATAATTGATGATGTGCAGAGTGGAGCTACTAAGTTGTATAACATTTTGAATAATATCCGGGTTTCTAAAGTAGGAAACCAATTGAACAGAACAAATGTGACCAAACTTTGACACCAAATAAAGCGCTACAAAAAATATTTAATTTCTTGGTTCAATGCTCTAGAACTAGTGCCTTCAACCAATTGAAAATAACGTTCGTCATGGATGCATCATGGTGCCCCAACTTTTTAATTGCAAAAAGGGATGCTTCCCTCAATTGGCATAACCAGATGAAGACCCTACTGGGACATTTTACAAATTATGAAAGTGAGGCTTTGGAAATTCTGAGAGACATGAGGGTCACTATTGTGATTACTGCTACAGGTGAATTAATCAACAGGTCAAATTTTGAGAACCTCCTCCAAGCTGTTGCAAACAATTTCAAGGAGGAAATTGAAGGCTCAATATATAGCACCAATGATAAAATATTGCAATTGGTAAATTTTGCTAAGGACAGAGTAACAAGAGCTGAAATTTTGCGAGCAAAATTCAAGAGTTCAGAAACTGAACATACAAGGTTGATGGTTGAGGCCATCAAACTCTTCAAACCTTTCTTGTTCAATTTTGACATCATTAATAAGGAGTTTGAAGTTGCATACGCGTTATTTGAACAACGTAGGGCAAAAGAAATAGCTTCAGGGTCAGTGCCAACCAAACAACTAACTACTAGTGTTGCCCTGCCATCTCAGGGTTCCAATTTTTCAGGATTTGCAGTCATGCAAACTCCAAGTGGGCCCGTCTTGTTCCCACAAGGAACAACAGTGACTATTTCAGTTCCTTCAATTGTCACTCCATCATCTTCTTCGGCTATTGGTGCCCAATCAACGCCCATCTAAATATAACTATGTACTTGCATGTTTTTGATAAGTCGGAACTTTGGTTCCAAATATATGTTGCATGTAGATATTGTATTTTAAGCCATGAAATTCTATTCCGGATTTGCTCTTGTACATGCATCATTTGCATGAGATTTGGACGCAAGTCTTATTGTTGTAAATGTATTTTTAGACTTCGCTTGAGAGACGAGGCTTTTCCCATCCCAAGCTAGTTATGCTTGTGTCCTCATAGTCCCAAAGGGAGGACAATTTTGATTGTTACGATTAATAGGAAATACTGAGAAGTTTTGCAATTTTGGTCTTGATGTGCAAATCTTGATTCTTCTCTAACTTGTGGATTATGAAGAAGTTTTATCATTCTAGTTTCTTAGTCTTTTAGTCGTGTATGAGTTTATTTCTTTTATATACAGTTGTTCATATTAAGCTATAACTGATTTGAATTCTTTTTACATATAAATCATAATCCCACCTTGTAGATGTGCTATTGCAGTCTAACAAACGCGACAACCTTTGATTTGATGTGTTTAAGTATGTTGTATTTTGTTTGCCTTTGATTTATAACTATGTTTAATTTTTGGTGTGCTATAGTAGCTTGCAACAAACATTGGTCTATGATTCCTTGTCCACCCTATAATTCAAGTATTGGTTTTGAAAGGTTTCATGTGGTCCACAAACCTCCTTTTTTGCCCTACCTTTCATTCTTTGTTGAGTTTTTTTTGAACTCCTACGCACATTAGGTTATAACCATCATCAATTCACCCATCTCAAGTAGATTTAGATTCATTCATAGCCGAACAATCATGGTAAACAATTTGCCTCGCTCACCACTATTCTTTCAACAAATTGTTTACAAAACCCAATACCTTGAAACTCGTGCCTTGGAGTGAATGTTTTTCACCGATCTTAAAACGTTAGAGGCTACTTCGTAAAAGTTTCTATGGTGTGTATAAAACCCACATCAACATTTATTGATGTGCAAGCTTAAACAAAGAAGTTAATTGACTGCATGGATTAATGATAATTGATCAAATGATTGAATAGCATGGATTTGATTTATGGATAGAAGATAGAGGGGATTATGGGATGTATGGTGCAACAAATTTAGTTTTTGCATTGGAATGCGTAGAAAAAGAAAGGAAAATGAATTTGTTGTCTAGAATGACAAATTAGACATTGATTGTGGCAAATTCATTGAATGGAATGGCAAATACATTGAAAAAATGAAATTGTCAAGAAGTGAGGTGAATTTGTTCATGTGGGTGGTGAATTCATCTAGGTTGGTGCTGAATTCACTTCAAAAGCTTTGTTATGGGGTTGTGAATGTTAGTGTATTTGAGATGGATAATGAGTCATTTAGGATTAACACAGCCTCAAAGTGTTCTATGGGTCGGTCTTCTTAGCAAGTCATGGGTCCTCCTAGGAGTAAACCACGACTTTGTCGAAGATGACACAGATGCTCCGTTTGAAGATACAAGATGGTTTGATAGCTGCTTGTGATATGCTTTGTTTCAAGTGCCAACAATATTTCCAACATTAGTTTTGATATGGATTGAGCAACCTTTATTTGATATTGTGTATGACAAGATGCATTGATGGTATGAAAAAACCACAATATCTACTGTGTTAGATGCGTAAGGAGTAATAGATTCACAAGTGCAAAACATAGTGCATCACGTATGAAAGATCATAATAACATTTTTTGTAATGCACACAATGATCTAGACTCAAAAAGCAACAAGATAAAAAGAAACGTTTGCAAAAATAAAAACCATGTAAGTAAAACACAAATAAATAAAAAATCATTGTGAAAGCAAGTAAACACACAAGCCATGTAAAGAAGAAAGTAAATGACTATACAAACAAGTAAGCACATGTCTTTTGGATGTCCTAGGTTAGAGCTAAACCCTTTGGCGTTTGAGATCTTTGATAATGTGAACCGTCCGATGAGTAATCCTTATAAAGGATGACTAGGTTACCTAACTAAGGACAAGGATTTTTGTTTGTTTTTTCGATTTGTTTTCGATTTTGTTGGATTTTATAATGTTTTTGGATTTTTATGGATGTTCTAATGTTTTTGGGTTTTTTTGGTTGGATTTTATATACAAGGGATACTAGCAAAGAAAAGACTTGTTCTAATACCATGGAAGGGAGCGGTAACAGATGGAAGGGATGCATTGTGGATGGATTATGGGTGAATAGGAATGGATGGTAATCAAGATGATAACTCCAAGGAACACATGACATAAGAACCAAGTGTCTAGTCATCAAAATAACATTGCAAGGTTACATGAAGATGTTTCTAAGAACATGTCTCAGTACATTTCCACTTCCTTTCAAGGTCAAAATTGGGAAGAATGATGGTTTTATGGTGGGGAAAATTGGATTAATAAGGATGGATGGGTTTCAATGGGTTTGGGATTAAATGGGTAAGGATGAGTTTGGAAAGATTTGGAATTAAATGAATAAGGATGGGTTTCGATAGGTGTCTGATGGGTAAGTATGGTTTATGATAGGTCTAGGATGGGTAAGGATGGTTTAGGATAGGTGTAGGATGGGTAAGGATGGATGGATGATTTAGAATGCATAGGATTGAAATGGAATGAGTTTGCCCCATAGTGTAAGGTACTCGTAGACAATTGATTATTCTATGCATGTTGGAAATTGGTTTTCATTATGGTGATTGCCCAAAGTGCCTTAGAAATGGTTTTCACAAGTGGACAAATTTATTTATCTTTTTCTTTTTGGATGTAATATCCCTAAGAAGGAGACTGTTGAATTCAAGGACAGGTACTACCATTTCACATGAAGAAATCGCTGCCATTTAATACAACAGTCATTAAACGGATATGAATGGAAATGTCAAACGGAATTATTGTCGGAAGTAAACAGAAGGGTCAAATGGAATTGTTGTCGGAAGTGAACGGAAATGTTAACGGAATTGTCGACGAAAATGTCAATGGTCACATCTTTTGGTGAAGAGGTACCTCTTGGATGGAACACCTCCTTTGCGAGAGGTTTTAAAGGCTATAAAAGGAAGAAGAGATGTGGAAGTATTACAAGCATCCAATTATGAATTCAATCATCTAACTCGTATAAGCGTCATGCTATACTACTTTCAAGGACGAAAACCCTTGTGATTATAACGGCCCAAGGACGAAACCCCTTGTGGACTTACTTTTTATTTAATTTATTATTTTAAATGCAATATTTATATTTATGAAAAAATAGGATTTCGAAGAAAACCAAATTAATATAAAATATTCCGATTTGGAATATTACAGTGGTATTAGAGCTGTTTTTCTTGCCAGCATGTGAACCATGGGGCCACTACATAAGAAAATTATGGACAGTTTTGAGTTGTACAATGCCCTTTCAGCAAAGATTCGAAAAAAAATCTCTTTTTCAGACTATTTGGATTTAAAAGAGTCATGAAATGGAAACAGGAACTATGAGGAAGACGAGTTTGTGAATCATAGTTATGGCAGCATTGAATATGACGAGAAATTCAATTTTCAAGAGGTCCTAGAAGAAAGGAAGATGACAAATTCCAAGACTGACTTCCCTATCCAGGAGCAAACGAATGAGGCATCCAATGTTGAACTAAGGGAATGCCCAAATGTTCTTATCCAAGAAGAAGTTGATATTTATGAAGATTTGTCTATTGGGAAGAATAACATAAAAACTTTGGATATTAGAGATGCACATGAGTTATCTATCCAAAACACTAATGATGATGTTGATATGTGTTGTCTACGTCAGAGTGAAGATAAACTTTAGTTTGTGCAAGGGAGAGATCTTGAGGATTGTTCCTCGAACACGAGTTCTAAGTTTAATAAACCAATTTATTGTCTAATTAATGCACACTATCAACAAGATATAATGGGCTACGGTCTTAAAAGTAAACAAGATGGAGAGCCAAACAAAATAATTGATAGAATAGGGAAAAAACATCCACCAGATAACCTTGATGCCTTGGAAGAAATAAACTATGATGGTGGGTTATTAAAGGATGTTGATGAATGGCATGTCAAGGATGTGGTGAATCTAACAACCGGACGAAAAATTCCAAATTTGTTCATATTAAATATAAGGGTTGTGTATCCATACATCAAGCTATAAGAGGATGTAGATCCTCAAGCATGGATTTTTAAGGAGCTTGAAGTTATCCATAATTCAAATTTCATATTCCTAGAGGTACGATATCGTGAGTCTCAATAGTTTGAACTTGGCTTTGCATCTAAAATGGTTAAACCGTCGTTAGTGTATAGGGAATAAGACATTCTTCATGGGAAGTTTGTATTCAAAACATGGGATCCAAACTTGATATTATAAAGTTTAAATTTCTTAAAATCACAAAATATAGGAGTTGACATAGTGACCCAATCATTGCCCTATAAATTGTCAAATGGCCAACATAAACCATGGTTTGGTGGTCTTTACATGGTTGAAAACATTCTATTTTCTATTTTAGAGGAAAGGAAATGGCCCTTGTTCACATCTGCCACTTAAACATAATTATATGACGGAGCATTATTGTACAACAAACTTAATTAGCATGAAGAATTTCAAACAAAACTTTGAAATTCCAAAATGTGTAGTAGATGATCATCCAATCAAAAAGTATGGCATCACGAAGTAAATAAAATTCCTAATACAGAGGTCTACTTCATCATAAACTATGATAATATATTAGGGTTTTCACTAGTAAAGTCCAACATACTACGAGAAATGTATGCTTCACTATTCTTGGATGTTCTTGAAGAGATTTTGTATCAAACAAACGTGGCTCCATTAAATAACAGAATTTGTGAGTCTGGGCCTTGCATTTCTAAAATCAAGATATGTGGTTTGAGCTAAAAGCTATTGCTCTTAGCATTTAAATTTGTCAAAACATTTCAGGCCACAGAGGGAACTTCTGATTTTGTAAGAGAGAACAAAGAAAGGAGTTATAAAAATGCTAGTATGGAATCTAAAACACACTCGCAATATTTGATCAAACTTTCCAACATTGATAACCAGTTTTCCTGCCTCCTTTCATTGTTTCTTCCAAACATGACAAAATTATTAAGAACGTCAATATCATCAATATCACAAAATTGTTTCTCTTAGATTTGTTTAGGTTCATCAATATCATCGGACTTTGCGATGGTAAACTATCAGAGGCAAATGTTGATAAAATTATAGATTTGTTTGAAGATACATTTGTATCAACATTACTTGCACAAGTTCCGGTTGGTTATCAAAAGCTAGATCTTCCGCATAGAGCCCGACAAGTAAAGAGCAAAGTTATTAAGAACTAGTTTGATATGAATACTTCTGTTCAAATTATTTTCCAACTAGATCTATTTTTCATGAGAGCACATGCTATGGACCTGTTTTGGTATATTGTTCACAAGCCATTTTACAAAGAGTAGCTAGGGAATTGTGTTTGGTGTTCCCCTACAGTCTATCATAGTCATGTGGGATTTCATTTTACCATTAAATATTCCAAGCATAGCTCACTATATTTACTAGAGAGAATAGATTTATTTCCCCCGAATTCAGATATGCAACTATATTCCAACGAAATTGAATTAGTTGTGAAGTCTGGTATATCATGGCTGTAAAAGGATTATCAGTCTAATAATTTTAATGAAGTTGACTTGTCTGTAGAAGACACTACAGATATAATATATGTGTTGTTGAATGTGTAAGAATTTATTTATACATTTATACTTTTCTATGATTCTAAACAAGAGAAAAACGTGGATCAATGTCGGGCCATTGAAAGATCTATGTTTGCATTGCATGGAAATTCTACATGTACTTGGTACTCTATCATAAAGAATGGCTTAAAGGGTTTGCGTAAGATAAAGTACACATCTATTGGAAATGTTTGCATTCACCTCTTGATTGACAAGAGCTATACATATTTTTTATGCTATCCTTCGCTGTTGAGTGAAAACAAGAAACCCAAAGATTTCAGAGTGTTGGTTCTTTGTAAAATTGTATCATGGAAAACGTATACAAACTTTTCTGACATTTTGGTGGTTCCCAATGAGATTGAGGTTGTCATACAGTATTTACTCATATGGAGTTCATATGATCCTTCTACTTCTGGATTGTCAATAGAAGATGCAACATGGGGAGGAGCCTTACTTCTTGAACATTCCAATTTGCAATTGCTTGAGGACAAGCAATTTGAGGCAAGGAGGTTTGTAATATCCCTAAGAAGGAGATCGTTGAATTCAAGGAGAGGCACTGCCATTTCACATGAAGAAATCGCTGCCAAGGAGCAACTCTGCTATTTAATACAACAGTCATTAAATGGATATGAATGGAAATGTCAAACAAAATTGTTGTCAAAAGTGAACAGAAGTGTCAAATGGAATTGTTGCCGGAAGTGAATGAAAATGTCAACGGAAATTTTAACGGAAATGTTAATGGAATTGTTGACGGAATTGTCGACGAAAATGTCAATGGTCACATCTTTTGATGAAGAGGTGCCTCTTTGATGGGACACCTCCTTTGTGAGAAGTTTTAAAGGCTATATAAGGGAGAAGAGATGTGGAAGTATTACAAGCATCCAATTATGAATTCAATCATCTAACTCGTATAAGCGTAATGCTATACAACTACTCTCAAGGACGAAAACCCTTGTGATTATAACAGCCCAAGGACGAAACCCCTTGTGGACTTACATTTTATTTAATTTATTATTTTAAATGCATATTTATATTTATGAAAAAATAGGATTTCTAAGAAAACCAAATTAATATAAAATATTCCGATTTGGAATATTACATTGGAATATTATGGAAGTGTGTGAGATGCATGATGCTAACCTATATTGATCTTTTAGGTATGCGCTCCAAAGATTTCTTCAGTAACTTATTTGATATCTAAGTTGATTTCTTCGAAATCTATTATGATACCGTCATAGCCCCTATGATAGAAGGTGATACCAAAAAGGGTGATGTAGAAGGTGTGTTGGATGAAGGATGTGTGTTGAGTGCATGATTTTTTTTAAGGGATAGAATGATTGTGGAGATAAGTATATATTTCATGATGTGAAGGGTGATTAGGACCAACAATCTTACATTCAACAAGACTAAGAGTAGCCACGTGGGATGATTTGGGAATTCAATGTTGCTTCAATGGTGTCTTCTATATATGATTGGGATCCACCATGCAACTGTATTGATGCAAGGGGTAGATTAATATGCTCATCCATTGGTGCCTTAGAAAGGTTTTCACAAAGGGATTCTTCTTGATTGTTTTATTGGGATTCAGATCTAGATTATCCAATAACACCTCAAAGCAGTTTTCACTAAGGGACATGTATTTTTGAGTTTCTGGATTTTGATTTGGATTGTTATTGCAATTTAGATTTTAATTATTCGATAGTGCCTCAAAGAGGTTTTTACTATGGGACAGTGATTTCAGATTTGGATTGTAGGATTCATCTTGATTTAGGAACACTTGTTCCTCAAAATATGCAGATGTTTCTTTATGCTCTTCTAATAGGAGGCCAGCTAGGAATTTTGTGATTATTGATCATCACGGGAGGAAATTAACAGTAAGCTTGTTGGTCCTAATCGAGGGGTGCGAGATATTGACTTACAAGATGGGAGGAAGGATTGGTGGTGTTGATGAAATGAGTGGTCGCAGCATGGTCCTTGTAAGGACTATGAACTGATCTTGTTTGGATTAAAGATGAAGTTTTCTTAGAAACGGTAAAAGTATCACTAACATCTTTGCATTGATTTTCAAATGGTTTGCAGCAGATGCCGTGAGGTCCATTGTTTTCTTCGAAATGGATGGGTTCTAGAATTCCTTGCTCATGGATTTGGTTGTCTACAAGTAGCTCTGTCATTGGAAGTGTATATTGTGGGGGGATGAGGGATTTATCGTGTGATAAGAGGTTGAGTGATTGGCCAATGGGTGATGGGTTGAGTTGGTTGGAGGAGGATTAGTCCAAGATAGGATTTTGGTCAAAAATGGGATCTTGTTAAAAAATGGGATTTTTGTAAAAAATGGGATCTTGGTCAAAGATAGGCTCTTGGGCAAATAGGTTTTTGGTCAAGAATAGGCTCTTCAACAAAGATAGGCTCATCAAAGATAGGTTCATCGAAAATGGAAAGTAGACCATGCTTGTCAAAGATGGGTTAATCAACTATGGATTAGTTGAAAATGAGTGGATCAAATGGAGTTTTGTCAAAAATGGGCAAAAGGTTATAACCTTGATTTGGAAGTAAGGTAGCGTGATTAGGCTTAGGATAAACATTTTGGCATAGCCCCAAGCTATGCTTTTCAGGAGTTGATACACTTGGCTCTACTTCAATGTCCCCTTTGTCAATAAAATCTTGGATATAATGCTTTAGTCTCGCACAACGGTTTGTGGAATGACCTTCAATTTTGTGATGATCAATATTCATTAGCTCTATACCACTCGGGTTTTGGGACGTTTTCATCAAATTGTTTGGTGTTTGGAAATACAACAAAGTTTTTAACGACAAACTTTCAAAAGAATACATCATAAGGTTCCCCCAAAGGAGTGAATATGTGTTTTTAATTTTCTTGTCCAAGTTGACCACTAGGTAGGGTAATGTTGTTAATTGGTTTGGGTGCTTTGGATTTGTTGTGGCTTTGGGGATGGAGTGATGCTAGATGGTAGGGGTGCTAGAATTGGGTTCCCTTTGCTAGTGTGATAAGAGATGTTGGAATTAAGGCTATAACTAGTGGATGGGAGAGTTGGTTGATATTGGATAATGGGGTTACTAGTGATAGGTTGATATGGAATGGTTTGGGTTTCCCTACTAATAGGTTTGTTATTTCCAAAGGAGTCACTAGAGGTCCCTTGATCTTGGATGGGAGGTGTGGATGCTTTCCTAGAAAGTAAATGATATAAAATTTGGCTTCAAAATCAGATGGAAATTTGGTTCCTAGACCCAAAGCTTCATTTTTTATGATGTATTTTGTGACTTGGGATGATATTATGCAAAGTGATCCTATGGCTATGTTCCTCATCTTCAACATTGTCATTGGTCCTTATATGATTTTCTTGATTTCCAAAGTGAAAAGGGTAATTGCCAAAAGGCTACTCTCTTAACCTAGGATTCTTCAATAAGGCCATTTGTCTTGTGATGGGAGACATTGCTTAAGATCCTTGGACTTAAAAGCAAAAGATGAAAGACTAGACAAGAGAGTAATATGATTGACAAGAAGTTTCTTGAGTTATGACTCTAGATTTTTCTTGACTTTTAAGTTTTTTTGATATGCTTTTGGTTTGATTTAGGAGCTCAAATATTGTTTTCAATAAAAAGGCTTTCAACACTTTGGCTTTCACAAAGAAGTAAAACAAACAAGTTCCTACTTTAAACAACCATGTAATACACAAAAAATGTATGAAACTAGGCAAAAGGATTTGGACAACTTTTAGGCCTTCCCTAATACTTGCTTGTTTATCAGATAGTGTTGGCCCTATTTCAGAGTGTTGACTGTGGAGGATGTGTTGTTCGCATAGCGCACTAAACTCGGTTTGCAGGGTACGTAGAAAGTAATTTCTCAACACTAGCCACTAACCGATGCACCAAAGTTGTAATGGAAAAAATGGCTCATCTAGGCTTAAGGTTTTCACAAGCTTCTTTAAGAGGAGTCTTCTAAATACCTTTCGATATGTGAGACACAAGACCGTATAGGGAGTTGTTGAATTCCTGGGTATTGAGACATAAAAGCCTCTGACATCACGGTTTGTTTTTAAAAAAACACCACTTAAGCCTTTAAAACAATTGATCCTGCTATTTATACTTCGTCGGTACATAGAGTTTGGCCTACTGTGTGGTGGTGAAATCCATGGTCAATAAAACTCTTACGAAAAGAAAATAAAGAAGACCAACTCTTGTCCCTCATTCCCAAGTATCGCCACTAATGTGACACCAAGAGAAGATCATACACACAAGTGAAGCCTTGGATAATAAAAGTTACAATATTTCTTTTGATTCTCGAGTATGGTCACCAATGTAATGCCAAGGGAAGAGCATACACAATCTTATAACACACAAATAAAATACTTGAAATGATTTTTTTTAAAAATAAAAAGATTAATTAACACCAAAATCAAAATATGGGCTAATTACTATAGATTTTTTTTTAAAATTGAAATGACTTAATTGAAATGATTAAAAACTAGTAAATAAAAGGATGAGGTTAGTCCAAAACTGAAAATAGAAGCAAAATGTTTAGAAACAAAATAAAATTTGATTTTTGACTTGCTTTTTTAACTTAATCTTGGACAAACGACTTGTAAAAAAATATTGTAAGTGTTTTCAAAGTTGAAAGGACAAGGCAACCTGTAAAGTAAATAAAAAGATGAAAAATAGACAAAAAACGTTGGCCTCTGGAATGATTCGTTGTGACACAAGAACAAACTGCGAATTCATTAGCTGATGGAAACCACAAAAAAAAAACACAGAAAACAAATACAATGCGAATTTGCCGTTCTGAAATGAATTCACTACGAACTAAGACGATTTCGCTGCGACCTGAGACAATTTTGTTGCTAACAAAAACAATTTCACCATGGCGAAAACAATATGCTACAACAAATTTGTTGAAGTGTGCCAAAGTTTAATATTTTTTTATGGTTGCATTCTCCTTTTCGATACCTTCATAAATTGATGTAAATGACAGCTCAAATGGAGTCTCGAACAAAAGGTATGGCCTTCGGAAGATGACCACTACAAATACAAAATGAATTCGCCATAGTATGCTTCAAATTCATTGAAAATGTTATCGATTTCACTGTTTTGTAAAAATGAGTCAAAACAAAAAACAAAATCCAAGATAGAAGACAAAATTGAAACAAAAGATGGTTAGTCAATAAAAACAGAGTAAGAAATTGACAAAAGATAGAAAAACTGCAAAAAGAAGTCTGAAAATGTTCCAAAAACGAATTTGTTGTTCACCGTAATGAATTCGTTGAAGTATGCTCTAATTTTGCTAATCTGCAGGTTTTCGTACAACTCTACAAATTCTGAATATGGACTTGTCGCTGTAAACAAAAGATTTCAAAGACAAGTTTAAGCACGTGCACAAGAAAATTGATTAAAATTAGTTGAATTAACCTTCTAAATGCACCTATGATATGAAAGATGAAGGAAAGTCTCACCAAGTGTGCCATAATATATAGTATGAAATTTAGAATGAAAATAGAGAAGAGGGACAATGCAATCATGCCTAAACTAGACTAGCCTCTGAATAGAGCAACAACAATAAAAGAAAATTAAATAATGAAACACACAACATATGAAATGTATGTTCATCACCTTCTCCATTTGTGATCAATGATATAATTGCTCTTTCTTGCTTGATGTGGGTGCTCAATTATTCTCCAAACAATGATGGTTGGGCAACATGTGTTTGCAAATTGTTTTGATCTCAATGGATTCACAAGAATATTTCAATAAAGTTTCAATAGCTTGAAGGTGGATGATTTGAGTGGAGGATTGCACGTCAATTTCTAATCTTGAGGGTGATAAGATGAATGGTTGATAATTATCCAAATTTATTGAATTATTAAAAGAATCGATAGTTGGTTTTGAGTTTGTATCGTTAGAATCTAAATCTTATTAGTTTTATTTATTTAATAATTGCAAATGATCAAATGAAATATGAAGAACTAATAATCTACACTTTAGACTTTGTGAGCATGCAAAGATTAAGATAACAATGCTAAGACTAAACCAATACAATGCAAACCTTGATTGGAAAGCTCATCTTTGTGTATAATTTGGTTCAGATGTGTCTTCAAGCAGGCTTTGTCAATGTTAATCCCAAAATGGACCATCTCTTCTTGAAGATTTTGAGAATTTGAGATGATAAGCATGACCTTTGATGAACGAGTTAACGCGATAAAATGGCAAGGCTTCGCTATGAATCTTAAGCATGAGAAATTATAAAGGGAAGGGGTCTATTTGTAGCAATTACGAATCAACGAGGACCCTTCATCTTGCCCAAGATGAAGGGTTGAGGATGGCTCTTAAAAATATCAAAAGGGAATTAATATGAGCCCTCCATCTTACATGCAATATTTGTTGTGGCGGGACCAATGAAGACATTATGGAATTAATATGAGGCCTCCATCTCAATTCTATGACATTCACACCAGATACAGATAGAGCCTATGAACAATATTTGTTTGACAATAGGGATGATCTCCTTTTATGACTCTTAGAAACATGTGCTCGACTACTTGCAGATCTCGATCCAACAAACTTAGATTCTATCCTAAGTAGTAGTCACATCATTTCACAACGACATCCATCAAACAACTTGTCTGCTAGTTACCCACTTGATCATGATCATACTAGCAAAAGGAAACCTCTTTTGGCACCTTTATCTAATGATTATTTGGCTTTTGAGCCACAACAACCATGACAACTGCCAAGTCCAGGCCATTTCTAAATCAAGATACGATAGTCCTTCAATTTAGCCGAAGCTTGTCAAGTCTCGCCTCCGCTTTTGACACTTTATCCACTTATCTAGTACCTACTCTGGCCTTGGAACCACAACAAATCTAGCAATCCAATCATGTCCTATTATTACCACTCCAAGAGCCATCAACTATTGAGGAGCGAAGTACACCCTAGTTTGAGAATCACTCACTAGGGATACGCCAAGATCACTCTCTTATCTTGATTTAGAAATGGGCTCGGACTTGGTGTTTGGCATGGTTGTTGTGGCTCAAAAGTTGAATGGACATTGGACAAAGGTGCCAAAATAGTTTCTCTTTTGCCAGCATGATCAAGATCAAGTGGGTAACTAATAGACGGGATGCTTGATATATGTCGCTGTGAAACAAAGTGACTATTCTTGCTTAGGATAGAATCTAGATTTGTTGGATCGAAATCCGCAGGTAATCGAGCACCTGTTTCTAAGAGTCGTAAAAGGAGATCATCCTTGTTGTCAAACATGTATTGTTCAAGGACTCTGTCTTGCCCTAGTGTGAATGCAATAGAATTGAATGAAAAGGTAATAGAAGATTGATTGAAGAATGCCCCCAAGCAAGGATACATGCAAAGGGAATGATTAGAATGTTTTTAGTTCTATTTATTCAATAATTGCAAATGATCAAATGAAGTATCGAGAACTAATAATCTACACCTAAGACCTCGTGATCATACAAAGGTTAAGATAAAAATGCTAAGATTAAACCAATACGATGCAAACTTTTATTGAAAACCTTATCTTTGTATATGTTTGGCTCAGATGTATATTCAAGCAATACAATATTAATGTCCTAAATGGACCATCTCTCCTTGAAGATTTTGAGAAATTGAGTTGATAAATTTGACTTTTTGATGAAGAAGTTAGCGTGATAAAATGACAGAGTTTCATTCTGAATCTCGAGTATGGGAAATTACAAAGGGGTCTATTTATAACAATTACGAATCAATGAGGACCCTTCATTTTACTTCTAAGATGGATGGTTGCAAATGCATCCACAACAAGACACATGGATTGATAACATGAGTCTTTCATCTTGTCTTGTCCAAGATGAAGGGTGGCGAATCATGCCCAAAAAAGCACATGTATAATATATGTAGCCCCTTCATCTTGTTTCCAAGATAAAGGGATGAAAATGTTCCCCTAAAATATCTCACAAGATTCATTGTAGGCTTTTCATTATGAAGACAAGATGAAGGGTGGAGAATAATCTTTTATATTAATTCATCTAGTAATTAGTGAGTTCACAAGAGAATATTTCATAGTATCTCAAGATTCTTTCTTGAATGAAGATGCCTCTTCGAGGGAGAAGGAAAGAGAATAATCAATAATTGAAAAGAAATTATAATTCTATTTGTATATAATTATAATTAGAAGAATGATTAATTCAATTAATCAAAGATCAATTTAATTAATAAAATGTAGGGAATTTGATTAGAATAATGATTTAGAGGAGGGGAATTAAGTGCATTAATTGATCAATGAAGAAGAATTAATAAATTAATCAGAGTAGAAGAATTGACCAGAGAAATGGTTAGAATGATAATTGCACAAATTTAATATGGTCAATTATTCCACCTAGAGATGTCCCAAGGTGAATTCGAACTCATACATTAGAGGAACAGATGATTTTGGACCAGTTTGTGTGCACTTGCGAGAAGTTTCATTTGACAATTTTGACATGGAAGTGATAAAAGTGGAATGTCTACAAAGTCATCATCTCAATGGATGATAATTAATTCTTATGTGTGTGAGAAGAAGTTGGGAAGTTAGTTGGTAGTTGAATGACTCATCATGAATGGATCAAGATAGTTGAAAACATAGTTTACATAATTGTAATTGGTGATTGTTGGTGTAGGATATTACTTTCCTACTCTTTAGTTTACTTAAGTGTTACTTCATTGAAGATGTTTATTCAACTTTCATGAGGATGATGGGTTTATGCCTTACTTCCACCTATATTGGGGAAGTTAGTCTCGTATGCATGTGATGGTTAGGATTCTCATATCTTTTACCTATTTGTGCATCTCTATTGTAAACTATTTGATATAGAATAGAATAATAGTTAGTTCATTCTTTGTGTGCAATACTGAAGCTTTCATGGTTATAGTAATGATCTCTTGGAGAGATCTTGGTTGAAGAGTTTTGATAACTCTTTCATAGTATTGAAGCAGTCTCCAAAGAGCCATTGCTCAGTTTGTCTAAGCCTTAGTTGTACGTTGCACTTCTCTTTGAAGCCTCCTTTTTTTTGTGTGGTTGTTTGTCTGCAGACTCCCTTATAGCTTTGCGAGTTGACATTTATTGTTTGATTATGATCTCAATTTAAGCTACCAGCCATTGTTCCTCCTCCATGGCTCAGCTAATGACCTCTTTGTTTTTTGACGAGCCTTTTGACCTCAATTCGTTGTTGCAAAGTTGTTATTGAGTCAGTTTTGCATTTAGTTCAAAGTTCAAACCCTTGGCACTTGGCCTTGTTTTGTGTTCAATAACCTTGATGACAGTCGTATAGTTGGTTTGTGTCTTAGACCTACATTTTGAAGAGCCATAAGGCATAGTTTCTTCTTCCATGCAGTCTGTTGTTCACCTCTAGTCGTCCACAGGGTATTCCAAACATGCCATTTGTGTTTTTGTATGGAAAAAGTAGTAGTCCAACATCAACAAGAATTTGCCAGTGATTTTGGAGCCGACATCAATGGATTTGCGCATACTGTTGGTGAAAAACATGTAACGTCAAGATCAAGGATGAAAATACTCTACTTTTGATTTTGTTGGCAAGGTTGAGAGGAAGCTTTGCCTGGACATTCTCCCTCAATGCTAAACTAGGATAAGATGGCAATGACGTCTCCGAAGAAGTTAACTGAAAAAATGTGAGAATTGAACACAGATTGGTGGGGATGCCACACTGCATTAGTGGGGATGCTACACTAGTGTCACTACACAAAAGTCACCAAGAATACCACGGAAACAAATGACAATCTTCATATGGGTTCTGGCAAACAAAGTACTTGAATAAGATACCCATGTACAAAGGAGGAATCTAGAAAACACTCAAAAAAGTGCAAAATATACATATAACTCTTATAAAGTGGAGAAAAAAGAGAAAATCCGTAGGAAAAACTCCCCCCCCCCCCCCAAAAGAGAGAAAAGAAGAAAGAGCTAGAAAGCCCCCCCAAAGATGATGTTAAAGTTGTCAATACTCCCAGTATTTGCAAGTCACAAAGGAATTCAATCTGCACAAGTGGTCTGAATCCACTACTCAATCACCAAAACAACTGACATTGGGCTTCACCAGAATAGCTTCAATCAAGAAGACTGTCAGTGGTGTCAAAAATGCAAAAGAGCGCTGCTAGGTGCAAGGGACACTAAACAACTAAGAAAAAAGATCTACACCACACTACACTTTAAGTGGGGTTCAATATTTTAAGAGGGGTCCATATTTTTTTTTTGGTGGGGGGGAGCTTTCCTTTGAAAGGAATTGTTTTTGGATTTTTTTTTTTTTTACAAAAACAATATATTATAATGTGGTGGATTTATTGTGATATGGAAATCCTTGTAAAATGGATGAGCCTTATTGTAAAGGCTACATTTATTGTTTTGCTTTTGTCTTTGTTCTCTTGCTAGTCTAAGACGGAGGGTGAGGCCCGGTTTGATAGGTGGCCAAACCCCCTCACAAGCAAACAATTTTTTTTTCTCTTTTGATTTTTGCTTTCTAATTGCAATTTTAGATGCATTTTCGGCTGCGAGTGACGTCCTATTAGCTTGAGATTTGGCCCACGTCGTACCGTTTATGCCACTATTGCACTTTGCATTATCTCGGATATATTTTCAGCCGAGTCTGACGTCCTTTGCATGGGATCTTATAGATTGTCTTTTTTTTGTAGTTGATCATTTCAGGTGTGTTTTTTGCATGCATGATGGTTTTTTTTTCCATTTGTCACTCTTCCACATGTACTATTCTAGTTTGCGTATTGGCATTTTGACACACTTGTAGCATGTGTCATGCCTCCATCAAGGCCTCTTTCTTAGCACCTTACCTTATTCTATGGTGACACTTTTTCGCTCTCTTGTTTTTAGATCCACTCTCATGATCGGTGATGGTTTTTTCAATAGGTTGACAGTCTCCTTGTTTGGAGCTATTCTAGTGAAGCCTAATGTCTTGTTTTTTATTTGATATTTATTGGGATATATTGTACTTGCACTGAGTTATTTAGTGCCATGAGGGGTTCGTTGATTTAGCTTTGTCTACCTTCATGCGTTTGTATGCTTTATTCTAGGCACTTTTTCATTTATTTAGTTGTTTGTCTCTTCCATCACCGCCAGAGTCATCTCTTTGATAGATCCTATTTGTATTTTGGACACCATTTTTTTGATAGTTGACAATCTCCCACAACATATTGAGCTATTATGGTGCATACGGTGTCAACTTGTTCGGTATTTGAGTAGTGGATTCAGACCACTCGTGCAAAATTTTTTCATGCATTCCACCCATTTAACATTATGGGGGAGTGTGCATACAAATTTTTTGGCGTCACTCCACCCAATTAGCAGTATGAGGGGGGTGTAGTGTAGATCCTGCTTCTTACGTGTTGAGTGTCCCTTGTACATAGCAGTACTCTTGCACTTTTGACACCACTAACAGTCTTCTTGATTGAAGCTATTCTAGTGAAGCCCAATGTTGGTTGTTTTGGTGATTGAGTAGTGGATTCAAACCACTCGTGCAAATGGAGTTCCTTTGTGACTTGCGAGTATTGGGAGTATGGATTACTTCAACATCATTTTTGAGGGGCTAACTAGCTCTCTTCTTCTTTTCTCTCTTTTGGGGGGGGGGGGGAGGTTTTTCCTACGGGTTTTCTCTTTTTTCTCCACGTTATGAGAATTATATGTATATTTTGCACTTTTTGGAGTGTTTTTTGAATTGCTTCTTTGTACATAGGTATCTTATTCAAGCACTTTGTTTGCTGGAACCCATATGAGAATTGTCGCTTGTCTCTGTGGTATTCTTGGTGACTTTTGTGTCGTGACACTAGTGTGTCATCCCCACCAGTTTTTGTATTCACTTCTCACATTTTTTCAGCTAGCTTCTTAAGAGACATCATTACCATCTCTCAGTTTAGCATTGAGGGAGGGTATTCAGGGAAATGCTTCTTTAGGTTCATCATTCTACCTAGTATTCTCGAGTGCAATGTTCATATTCAGTGATCCTCGTATTCAACACCATTCTTACTTTCACTTAGCGGTTATAGTGACTCGACATCCATTTACGCCGAGAAGATGGATTGGTGTCCATAGGGACACATGACTTCACACTGCGTCCTTTATTGTACCTACCAAAGCTATGCCCAAGGAGGGGGTGTTGGTGTAGGATATTATTTTTCTGCTTTTTAGCTTACTTAGGTGTTATTTTATTGGAGATGTTTATCCCACATTCATGAGGATGATGGATTTATGTCTTACTTCCACCTATATTGAAGAAGTTAGTCTCACATGCATGGGATGGTTATGATTCTCCTATCTTCTACTTATTTGTACATCTCTATTGTAAACTATTTGATAAGAATGGAATAATAATTGGTCCATTCTTTGTGTGCAATATTGAAGCTTTCACAACTGTAGTAATGATCTCTTGAGAGATCTTGGCTGAAGAGTTTTGGTAACTCTTTCTGTGAGTACTCGACAAAGAGTAAATTATTTTAATTGGTGATTAATCGATGTGTTGTCGATTAATCGGGAATAACTGATAAATTCAAAAATACTTAAATTTATTAAAAAAACATAAATTTTATAGAAATTACAGTTGCAAAATATATTAAATGAGTTTGTAAAACATTGAGAAAATGTTTTCTATTAGATTTGAATTCAAATAAAATACAAATTGTATAATCATCTGAATATAACTATGACACTGTCAAGTTGTCAACAACAAACTGATACAATGATACTTATACAAGAATCTAAAAATATAAATTACAAAAATCTATAATTTTCTCTTCCCTACTCTTTGGAAAGCTAAAGGACACTGAGAAAGTCTAGTCCTCCCACTTCGTTGCTCCATCTCACTCTACCTAGAACACTGCGTCTGTGCCCGTGGCTTCACCTCTACCTCATCTTCAAGGATGTCCTCTGATCCAATCTCTACTCCTGCCATAGGTGTGCCTTCCATAGCTTGCCTCTTAAAATCAGTAATCTCATCTTCTATGAAAATGGGGGCCTCCTCCTCGTGTCCAATCCATTCACCATAAAGATCGATTTCATCTAGATAGATAGGCTTTTGTACTGTGTTCTCCAACTTTTTTATGCAAAGCCAAAGGTTGTATTGCGCAAAAACCAGGTCATTGAGGCGTTAACTCAATTTGTTGTGCTTCTTTGTGTGAATGACGTCAAACAAAATCCAGTTGCACTCACATCTAGAAGCACTATAAGGTTGAGATAAAATGTGGAGGGCTAGCCTTTAAAGATTTAGGGTATTTTCACCTCAATCTTTTCGCCACGATCCTACAAACAAGATATTCAACAGTTTGTAAGTAATTAATAATTGTAAATTTGTAACTGGCAAAGTATAAGTAAAGACTTCATTTTCTATTCCTTGGTGATTGCATGCCTCTCCCTTGTAGAGCTAGTGGTGAAGATAAGAGCCCCTTTATCTGTTTGTAGTTTTGCAACTCTGAAATAATGAGGTCCTACATTTCAATCTCATACTCTCAATGCATATTGAGAGTCCCTTCATAACCTCCTTATTAGCATCTGTGAAGCCATTCGAGTAAGAAAACTTGGGGTTAAGGTAGTACCCTGCTGCATGGATGGGTGGGGGAGTTAATTGTTCCACCTTAGATCAATCAACTCCCAAATGGGATCAAATATGACACAATTCTCCCTATAATAGTTTTGGATGATCTTCTTAGCCCTATCCATGCACCACATAAATGTAATTCATTGCATTTTGCTCCCCATCCACCAAGCGCAAAACCCTCATCAAAGGCTTTGACACCTACAAAGTTACAAATAAATTAAAGTTACGAACTTATAAATCAAATAAAATTAAAAAATTAAAAATACGAGAATCAACTTGAAATTTAAATTTCAAGTTACGTTGATTTTTGTAGCTCTTTTTAAAGGCCTCAGTGAAAACTATCTTTCCAACCTTGACTCCATCAACGTTCTTTGGATATGATGAGCCCATACATGCTTGACTCACAAACATCTATCTCAAAAGAGTCAACAAACTACAAGCTCTTTCCCCTTTTCGTGCTCGCTCATCAAGTTGAGAACTCAAGGGTGATTGTATATATATTTTTTGATGTATTTGGCTTTTTCTACAATTGGTCGCAACCAATCAAGTTTCTCTATGTCCTCCAAAAGAATGTCAAAACAATGAGCCATGCAAAGGGTCCAAAAGAATGATGGATGTTTGTCTTTGAAAAGTCTCTCAGTTGCTACACATGTTGCATTGTCTGTGATAACTTAGACAACATTCTCGATGCTCACCTCTAAAACAACCTGTTCGAGCATCAAGTTCAAAGTTTATGTATTTTGTATTTTATTTAGTGCATCAATGGACTTAAAAAAATCAGCTCACCATTTGAAGCTACCAAAAAATGGAGAAAGGTGCAATTTTTACTATTGGTCCATCCATCAGAAAGAATGGTGCATCCAAACTTTCATCACAAGCTTTTTTGATCTTCCATAATTACCTTTGCATCAACTGTATTTTGGAGAAACCTCTCACATAAGTCTCTTGAAGATGGTGTTTTGTACCATTTCCTTGCAACTATCAATGTTGTCACAAAATATTCTTAGTACGGGCTCCTCACTACATTGAAGGGAAAGTGGTTGAAGTACCAAAAATTTGCACATGCTTTGTTTGCTTCCGTATGTGCCTCTTTGTTCCATCATGTACCTTGAAACAAAGGTTGTGCCCCATGTGTGTTTTTAGGCACAAAAAAATTGTATTTGACTTGAACTCGATGAAGTTGATGTGTCGACGCTTGCATGGACCATGATAGAGCCTACAATTTTAATCATAGTTGTTTCTTCTTCCTCTATCGATGCAGGAGTAATGGCCATTGTTATGGCTACTTGCATCTTTGCCCTCTCTAATTTATTTTTATCCAACAATGCAAGCTCTACAACAATCTCTCGTTTTGCCTCTTCCATTATATCGGGACAAGGCGTGACATTACAATAAGGAATGTATGAAATGTGGTATTTGAGGCGATTGATGTCTCATGAAATCTTCTTTGAGCAAAATGAACAAATTGTAGTCGACTGTGACGATCCAACCCGCACAACATACTTTCAAACAACGGTGCAAGTATTAAGGAGCGTTGATTGTCTACCATTGAATGAATCTGACCTCGATGCACTATCAAATGCCATTGTTTGCTAATGGTAAACCTGCAAACATGTTCAAAACAACATAAAAAAAATAAAAATAAAAACGTTTAACACATTAAAATACAACATTTAAAAAAATAACCTTACATTGTAAACTTTTAAATTTAAACATCTTGATGTAATCCTAGGGCTTATGTAATTGCATACTTTGCGATTGTACATAGACAAAATATTGAAAACATTTAGAACGGTCTCTACAATAAACAAATTATAATGATAAACAAAAACCATAATAGTAAAAAAATATTTTTATTTAAATTTTTTTTAAAAACTATAAATTGTAAATAACAATTACGGAATTGAGCGGAATGCATGAATATTAATCAAACATGTTTATAATTAAATTACAATTCATTTACATGCTCTGAAATTTAAAAATAAAACAAATTTACTAGTCTGGAAATGTGTTTTGCTGAATTTTTTTCCTTTCAATTCACTTTGAATGCTCCAAATGTTGTGTGAATCCAATGAGGGCCGTGTTTAATTTATGAGACAAAATGTTTGCATCCGAACACGTTCAAGTTGTGTACAAGCCTCCTGATGAGTATTGTCATAGTTTTTTTTGGGAATCCCAAGTACCCATAGAGTATTGTGTCAGTATTTGTTGGGATCCAAAAAATTGAAATCCAACGAGTATGAGTGGTGATTAATGGGTTTGTTAAATTTTTGATGATTACCCGAACAAACAACAAATAATCGGTGAGTTTGTAATCTATGATTGAAAAGTTAAGGGATTGCTTACAAATTAATTGAAAAGTTTTAAAATGACTCTCAAAGTGGTTGAGAAAGTTAAGGAAGGTGGTTGGATGAGTCAACATTTGGTTGAGATGAACATGGAGGATATCTAAATAAGGTTGAAATACTAAATTTTTAATTAACTTTGAAGGAAATAGGTGTATAATTTTATTAATTAATTATGAATTAATCAATTATTCAAAAATTAGAGGGAAATGATGTTAATATAAATTCTAATTGAGGATGGTGAAAGGTTAGCATATCAAAATTAATTTCGTCATTAAACGGTGAAATTTAGGTGTCTACATAAGCCTTAATTCATTAATATAATCCATTTGTTGATGGTTTAAGATTTATGTATTTTTTTTAACTAATTATGTCTATGTAAACAAGCCCTTAAAAAAGTAGAGCCTAGATTAAATACTTGAACAAGTCATGAGAACCCCTTTTATTATGGCCACATTCTTATGGTTTGCTAAAACTCCCTCAAATAAATAAAAGGTGCATGCTTTATATCAATCACTTACCTTTTTTATTTGGGCTCATTGAGCTATAAGCTCAAGTATCAATGCATCAATCTATAAGCCATGATGATTTGAGCTTTAACCTTGCAAGAAGGTGAAGAATTATTTTCATCTAAATTTTCTTTTAAATTGCCTTCATCCACCATTCAAAGAATACGTGGCTTTTTCCCTAGTGATGAAGTCATCAAGTCAATCTGGTTAACAAAATACTACATTTTAGACAGCCGAGAGAATAATGTTGAGATCGTGCTGAGCCTAGGAGTTGTACAGAGAACAATCCACACACTGATTAAGAGACGGATATACTTAATCTGAAAACTATTTTGAAAATGCACTGGGAATGACAAAATCAATGCGGAAGCACCATCACATATTCAATAGATACAATAGATAAGGATACAAAGCTCTTCTATTCATCTTGAATAAGTTATGATATATAAGGTTACATGGTGGGCTTATAATCCATGGCTGTGATATTACTGTGGGCCGATTCTTGAGAAGGATGTGTGCCATTGAGAATGTATACAGATGATGGAATTATGTGTCTAGCCAACAAGTATTTCTTTCGAATGTTGATGAAATGTATGATTCAGATTGAGGAGATGATGGAAATATAATGTTACAAACAAGAACAAGAACAAACGGTTATAAAGACAGTTTGTATTCCCAAATGTTTCAACTTCCTTGACCAGCAAGGCGAAGTGTCATTGGCGGATGCGAACCCCTTTGATGATTCATCTGTCTTGTAGTGTACATAGACCCTGACATGTTAGCATGTGGTTTGCAATGTTATTTGCAGGGGCTGTGAAGTTCACAGGCTGCAAAGCATCTGAAGGCTTGACCTGCGAATTGTACAAATTTCCCCGGGAAGGATGCAAACCTAACCTGATGGTGCTTGCTTGGATGATCATGACTCAAAATCTCAGTTGTTCAAGAATGGGGAGCTCAAAATGCCCTTGTATTTTAGCCTTTTTTCTCCTCCGTGTTCAATGAACATGCTATATAGAAAAACAGCCTGTTGATAAATTAAGCAATCCACTTGTACTTTTTATGGTTTTGGATTACTTTGAAAGGTACAACTGCCATACATTATCTCCGAACATTTTTTCAAACTTAAAATAGTTTTGGTGATTTCCCTGTTTTGAACTACTTACTGATTAAAGTTTAGGTATTGATTATGATCCTTTGCTGCCTTGAATCTACCTTGTTTGTGCATTATTAACAAGATTTAAATTTGGTGTGATTTGTTACTTTTGTTCCAGTGCTTCTAATTCAAATCAGACAGCATTGCCACTATATTGTGGGAACAATGCTAACCAGATTCATTGTATCGGTTGGATTTACAGGCCTTTTCTGGTTAGTGCATAGGAAGCTCTCACCTTTCAACTTTTTCAATCTCTGTTCTAAATATGCTAGCAATTGCATTTTGAAGTTTCTCTTGAATGACTTTATCCATGCAACAGCTCCACGTGTGGGATCAATCAGCAAATATTCCAGTTCTGGTGAAGAATCTAGCAGCACAACAACTTTTGGCGAATATTCAAGCTGAATCTGTCTTTGAAAGTCTTGAAGCTTTTAAATTTCCAAACAGAGATAAGAAAACTGAAGCTGCAGCTAGTGATACTAATGCTTCCCAAGACAGGGAGGTTTCTCATTGCCATACTAGAAATACGGCAGATTTTAAAGGAAATGATGAAGGCACTGGTGCTCAAGATCTCTACCTGGAAGATATACAGGCATCAAGAATAATTAATCAACGGATGGAGGCAAATCGAAGTGCTCATATGATAGATTTTGCAAACATATTTTTAATTTTACTCCGAACTCTCCTAAGGAAAGATGAAAATAGTCCATTTGAATTTCAAATTCTTGTCCATCCCGATGCATCCAAAGAAACTAGGAGTTGTGTATTTGAGCTTGTTTCCTTTAAGATGCTTGGAGAGGCTTAGCATTATATATATATATATATATATATACGTTCTTTTCTGTCTGCTACAAAACTCATTTCTCAAGTTTGGTACTGTTCATTTTCTTGCATTTAGCTCTGTCAGCATGAAAGAACCTTTGGTTGAAGTGTCAGTTGGATGTTTGAGGTGGGACCAAATAAACATCCATTAAGAATTCTAAATTTGATGATTGTTCTTACTTTTATCGGATCACACCTCTACAATCCTGTAGGAAACTAAAAGTGAGTTCAATGACTTTGGTCAAATAGATAGATTTTTATTTCATTTGGAGAATCCCTTTTTCTTGGCTGTGGATGGTCATCTGGGGATTCCCAGCCTGCAAATGACTCTGAGAATCGAATGTGAGCTAATAGCTGTAAACTCCTGCCCAAATCACCACTAGACCATATAGCCCCACTGACCAAATATTAACATTTTATATTATATAAGTATTCAGAAGACTACCTAGCATGCATTGAGTTATTACCTTGATTTAGTATCTGGCATTTATGAAATAATAGTATCTGTCAATATTTTATCTATATTGTAGCATTGGAGTGTGGATTTTCATTTTTTTAACTTAGCAGTCGACCTTTGCTGTAACAGGATACTTAACTATTAATTGTAGCCTTTTTGTTGCTGTAAAAATTGGAAGCTTAAAAATCAATTCATAATTATGTTTGATTGTAGTTGGTGTCAAATTGACGCAGAGAAAATGACACATGATTCTCTTATGAGGATCTTGGTGTCTGTTTATGAATGCAGAACAGTTTACAAAGATAGAAATTATCTGTTATAGGCTTATAGAAATCATCAATGTTCAAATGAATATGTAGCCAGAAAAAGATATAGATACAGTCTATAGCGATATTTGTAGGAAAAAAACTTAAAACTGTGTAAGAAATGGATTCAAGTTCTGGGAATTGGTCTGGCTGGTAATAGAACATATCCATATATTTTAAATTGCTTGGATTTACTGTTCAGAAACCTGATCCATGGTACATACTCGTCACATTTTAATTTAGTATTGGAGGGATTTGATGCAAGGTTAGACCAAGTTTTCTGCAGCAGGATTTGAGGAAACAGAGGAACATATTTCTTTGATGGCTAGGATTGCTTAATCAGTCCGGTGGTATCTTAAAATTAAGTGTGTACCTTTGGCCACGTTAAGAGGTTGCTATGCTTTAAGTGGAGTAAGAAGGGTATTAACTCTTTTCTTGATATCAGATTTTGTGGCAGATTATGATCCTCGGTATATCGTCAAAATAAAATTAGTCTGGATAAATGCAAAGAGAACTTTTCATTTTTTCAAAAAACACAACTCATGTTTCTCCAACCCTAATCTTCCTACTTGCTAAGATTTGTCGGATGTGATTAATTGGACTAGAAGAAAACCTTTTTATGCTGATTCCTCTAAATCCCTATATCTTTTCATTGAAGCAACTTAGAAACATTGTAGTCAATAAGCTTAATGGAATCTGGGCTGTTATAAACTGTCAAAAACTGCGCTTTAATTGATTTGAAGTTATTAGGTCTGCTTGTCTTCAACCAAAGATGTCTTGTTTTAGATAGAGTGTTTCTATGGGATAAGCATGTTGTTGTCGACCTACTAGGTAAATCTGTGTTTACCGATAGCCTCAGTAAAGCTTTTAGTTCACCTCAATCAAGTTTGCATTTGTGTTTTCTAATGTATGCTTGTGTCATATAGAGAAAAGCATCGAATGTCTACCTCAATCAAGTTTGCATTTGTGTTTTCTAATGTATGCTTGTGTCATATAGAGAAAAGCATCGAATGTCTACTACATATCCCAGAATAGAGACTCAAAATGTTGCATGGTGAATGGATATAAATTCCACCTTTTTCTTCTGAATTATGTAAAAGGTAGTTTATATTCTGTTGTGTACAAAATGTAAACTTCATTTTCTATTGTACCTTTAGATCATTTTTCATTTGATTCTCTTCCATAGGAATTATGTTTCTCAAAATTTAACTCGATTTTCTGCCTAATTATTTTCTGGTGACGAATTTAATGTTTTGATTAAAAAGTTACAGCTTGACAGACCTCCTGGCTGTGATCAAAGATTTAGGTCGGACATTCTCTGAATGACATATGGACACGGCAGTTACAAAATATGAAAGTATTTGAATTTGTCCAATTTGTGGCTTTTGTGTTACTGAAGTTTTTTGGTTCTCTAGGAAAGCTAAAAATAAGAATGTAATATGAAAAAAATGCAGATTATGCTTGAAAAGGCTATTTCATGAGTTTCAATTTAATAATCGGTGTTCAAACATAATGTTCTGAGATGATTTCTTTACTATGGCTCTTGTAGTGGACTATGAAAAAGAGGTAAAGAGAATTTAAAATGCCCCTGAGAAAATTCAAGATGCAATGCAGATGGACTGACAAAAATAGATGTCCTACTCAAAACATTGGTCAATTCCAGTTATCCGACTAGGTTTCATCTCATAGTAAACATTGGTCAATTCCAGTTATCCCATTAGGTTTCATCTCATAGTAATTTTGTTAGCAGACCTTGACGTATTGGTGGATGGGATTAGTTTACTAGTTCTCCTTTACCACCTCATGTTGGCTGTGGGTAAATTTAGATAATGATCATTAGTTTGTGCATTTACAGTAATTTTGCACAAGACCATGGGTTAAACCTTCCTGTCTCTAGCAATGACGAGTCTTCTCAATCTGGTTCAATCTGTAAGCTGTGCAGTTACCCGATTATGTTTCATCTCATAGTAATTTTGTTAGCAGACTTTAACATCTTGGTGGATGGGATTAGTCTACTGGTTCTCCTTTACCACCGCATGTTGGCTGTGGGGAAATTTAGATGATGATCATTAGTTTGTGCATTTACAGTTAGTTTTGCACAAAATCACTTTGTGAACCTTCTTGTCTCTGGCAATGCAGAGTCTTCTTAATCTGGTTCTATCTGTAAGCTGTTGAAAACCGGATGAGATGGTTCATTTGATGTCTGATAATAATATTGATGATGATTTTGCTACAGACAAGAGCTTGAAATTGTCACGGTTGGCTTTAATGTCAAAGTTAAACATGATGTTTATGGTCTAGGCTTTATCCCAACTGTAGAGGAAGATGTTAAAGGTTGCACCTGATAAATATTAATGACCTTACGAAGCGGTTTTATGGATGACAATTTTTGTCTAAGTTCTTTAGAAGTAGACGTCTTACGGTTTGTTTTAAGATTTATTGTTGAAATGTGAGCATTGTTATACAACCTCTTTTGGAAACATATTGTTGATTCCCTCGGAGGTATAGCCTTTTATTATCACTTTTGCTGTAAAAACAAACAAACAAGAAGATTTTCTTGAATAATTTGGTCATATATTTATATTTGAAGTTTAGAAATTCAGGTTGCAGTAGCAATGATTTATTTTAACGCCTATATCCCAAATTGAATGGGATGGAATATGTAAATTGATGTAAATGTTATTCTAATGCTATATTGAACTTCCTCTAGTTTTTTAGGTGAGGGACATTGTTGGTTGAATATTTTGTCGATTAGCGTACTGATAAACAAAATATGTCTGATCAGCCAAAGTAGGAAGATTGGTCGCCCAAATTTGTATGTTCACCACATCAAAAGGGGATTAATCTCTTTTCTCATCAAGGGGAGGTTCCATATATATATATATATATATATATATATATATATATATATATATATATATATATATATATATATACAGAGAATAATACTCAAGAGTAGGATAAATCACCCATCAATCTTTTTTCAGAGATGATGCGTGCAAATCAAAGGAAAAATTTTAGGGATAATGACAGAAAGCACTCTTTTTTCAGAAGTACCATTCAACAAACCACAAGAATTTTCTTGGTAGTAATTGCGAAATGTAACCAAGGTCTTAGTAACCAGCAAATTGAGATGTAGCACCAAGTCTCCCCCTGAATTGCCCAAGAGTGAGATACGAAGGACAATGAGGGCACAAAGTCGTCTCAAGGTCCTTTACACAGAAACAAAAAGAAACAACACACTAAAGGCAATTGTGGAGGCACAAAGTCTCTTCACAGTTGGATTCAGAACGCCTTCCTGACTACTTTCACTAATTCTGTTTATTGAATTAAAGAAACATAAAATATATTAAAGAAAAAGACATAAGAACAGTTTTTCCAACAACGATATCACATCACAAAGTCTGAAAATTCACTTGCTTTTTTATTTCAATAACAAAATATGATCAACAATTTGAGCTCAAAGTCTTAGTAATGCCTTTCAATTTGGGCAGAGTTTTGTTTCTGATAATCAGAGAGTATATTCATAATAACAAGAGAGTATCTTATATAGCCTCTTCAAGGACTTGGGAATAGTAACACATCATGTTGCATTGAATTTTGTTAAGAAGACATGCTAGAATTTAGGGGCATTTATCCATTTATTTTTTCAATGTAGAGAAACGAGGCACACTATTGAAAGTTTGCGTCTTTCAATATCCACTTGACGGTCTACTTCTAGAAACATATTTGATGTGCAAATGTTTTTGGTCCTTCCTCGTCATTCCTTTTTTCTGATTATTTGAATCGAGTCCTTGATTCGATTCGATGCTCTGTTCCTTAGTCGCTTCCCGCTGGTCTTGGCCTTAAAGCCTTTGAATGCATTCGGGTCCGTGTTTTGGGTTGAGAAGAGCCCCTTGCAAGGGTATCTGCCCTTCGGGCGGTCTTCAGATGGCCTTCGGGCTTCTTTTGGCGGGTCGCTAAGTTCTATAGCTCTTCTTTAAGGCTTTTCAAAATCAACGGCTATTTTACGAACCTTGAAATTGACGTTCGCGCACTCGTCACTACGTTTGAATATCCAACAGCTAGTTCATCGTTCTTGACTTTGACGTCTTCGAGCACGTCACCCCTTGGACTTTCTTTGGCTTTCTCTTGATTCAACATTTTCTGCTACTTCCTTCGGATTTCTTGTTTTGCATCCTCCCGAAAGGAAGGTGACCCTTTGGCTTTGGGGAAGTGTCCTTTAATTTGGCAGCGAAGAGTCCCTCGCAAGGGCCCCTGCCCTTCGAGGTCCTTCAGTGGCCTTTTGTCTTCGGAGTCATTCGGAGCTTTCCCGCAGACTTTTTCTGTGGACATTTTTCTGCGGACAAAAAGTCTGCAAGAATTGTTTTGGCTGCTTTGTCTTTGGCCTTCGAAAATTCTTTCGGACTTTTCTCCCGCAGCTTCCCCAAATTTCTTCAGACGTTTTGTCCGAATGAATTCTTTCGGACAGAAGTCCAAAAGAATTCGTTTTTTGCCTTAGTCTTTCCGTCGGGTTTTGCTTTGTTTTTCGGTCTTTTCTTTCTTTCAAAGGAAAAAGTCCAGAGAAATTCTTTCGAACAATTTCTTTGAAGGAATTGTCTCTTTGTTACTTCTGTTGGGGAAACTTTTTCGAAGGAAATCCCTTTGCTCTTTTGGCCTTTGAATTGGTCCATTTGCCTCCTTCCTGACCTCCGCAAGAGCTGTTTATCCCTTGAAAATTTGTCGTAGTCGATTTTATGTGAATTTCAAATTGTGACAGGTGGCAGCGTCCGCTGCTCTTAGAAACAAAGTGAAATGAGGCTTGGAAGACGACAATTGACAGCAACCGCTTAGTTCTGTCGGGTTTTTGCTTGCTGCCTTCCACAAGGGTTCTAGGCCTTAGTTCACCGCCCTCCGCAAGGGTTGTTTGATCATTTGGCTTTGGGGCAACCCCTTGAACCTACCGATTGAACCAATTTTGGTTCAACGGTTCAATGGTTCAATCAGTTCATTATGTTTGTTTGGCTAAGTCCTTTGATATTTTTGAACCAAACACGCATTGAACCTTTGGACCATTTGGTCGTTGAACCTGTTGAACTTTGAATCCGTTGAACCTTTGAACCAAAGTGGTTCAATAGTTCAATGGTTCAACGGGTTGGAAACTTGTTCTTTTGATTGAACCTGTCTGAAGAAGCCTTTGACCCTGTTGAATCATTAGTCCGTTGATCCTGTTGAACCTTGAACCCATTGAACATTTGAACCAAAGTGGTTCAATGGTTCAACGGTTCAATGATTCAAGCCTTTTTTTTTTTTATAAGTGTTTTAAAGCTGTTGAACTTTGAAGCGGTTGAACTTTGACAAATGCGCTTAACTCTTGCTGCTGATGTTGAACCTTTGAACCCATTGAACCAAAATGGTTCAAGGTTCAATGGTTCAATGGTTCAATCCTTGCTTAGAAGCTGGCCGATGAACTCTTTTGGTTGAGCCTTGTCATTGAACCAACTTCAAAATCGCCTAAGTGTTGAGAGCTTGCTTCTTTCCTATAGAGTCCGTAGATATCAACATGTGAAGTCCGTTGAACTTGGCCTGCAGAGTCTGTAGATTCAAACCTGCAGAGTTCATAGATTCAACCCTGCAGAGTCTGTAGATTTTCTGATAAGCTTGAAAAATGAGGAATTTGAATGCTTAGAACAAATTTCGAGAAAGGAAGAGATTATTTTGGTTTGAAGAACCAAAATAGTTCACATGTTGTCTCAAAAAAATGAGAAGCCTGTTTTTGGGGACAACAACTGGCTCCAGTTGGGAAACTTTTATCAATTATAAATTTTTTTGAAGGGAGTAGAATCTAAAACTCCAGTGTCTTCATGTGTACCATTGGGCTATGGAGTCATGTTACCCAGAAATGGAAGGCATAAAAAATGAAAACAAACAAAACAAAACAGAATTAAAAATTATACAAATATACATATGTACATATGCAATGATCTAATACTTCAAGAGTTGAAGTGTTTCAGATGCTGCCCATTGTGAGGCAGAGAAAAGAGTGTGTTATCTTGATATTTCAACAGAAAGTTGTTTTCACCATTGTGTTGAATTATAAATGGGCCTCTCCAAAGGGAGTCGATCTTTTCATGCATCCCTTTTGGTTCTCTCTTTTTGTCTCACAGCAGGATTTGATCTTCAATCTGAAAATCACAATTTTTGGCCTTTTGTTCAAAGAGTTTTTTTATCAAACTTTGATGAGCAACAATTCGGTCCACCACCATGGTTCTCTGTTCATCCAGCTCAGTCAGGCACATGATTCTCTTATCAAGAGAGCTTTCATATGTCTGATCTTCAATTGCCTTTGCCAATTTCAAGGCTGACAATTCTAAGGTGATTGGTATTTCAGCGTTGATACCATAAAGAAGTTGAAAAGGAGATATACCAATTGCCCTTTTTGGTGTGATTTTGTCTGCACATAGAGCATCAACCAATGCTTTATGCCATGTCTTTTGATTGTCATCTGCGAACTTCTTGATGATAGTTACCAGGTTCTTATTACTTGATTCAGCTGTCCATTTCCTTGTGAAAAATAATCAGAAGAATGGGAGAGTGTAATTTCATAATGGAAACAGAATTGTGTAATCTCCTGGGAGGTGAAACAAGCTGCATTGTCTGTAACAATTTTGGTTGGAACTCCAAATGTAGAAATGATATTCTTTTTGAGAAAATTACATACAACTTCTGAAGTAGCATGCTTAGTTGGGATTGCTTCTACCTACTTGGTGAAATAGTCAGTTGTTGTAATGACATAATCATGTCCAGCGCTTGAAGATGGGTTTATAGTCCCAATAAAATCAATCCTCCATTGTTGGAAATGTTCTTCTATAATCACTGGCTTGAGAGGCAGGGCAGCTAACTTGGGTCTTCCAACAAATTGTTGGCAAAGTTCACATTTTCTCACCCACTTATATGCATCTTGGAAAAGAGTTGCCTAGTAATACCTGGCTTGCAGAATCTTGTAAGCAGTTACAGGAGTAGAAAAATGTCCTCTACAGGCTAGATTGTGAAAAGATTTCAAAAGTTGGCTTTGTTGCTCTTTGTCTACACAGCAAAGAAATACTCCATTTATGTTTCTCTTGTACAAGTCATTGTCTTAAAAGACAAAATTGACAGCTTTCAACTTGATAGTCCTTTTTTTATAAGCCAAATGAGCAGGACATTCACTATAAGTAAGGAAATGAGTAATACCTGAATACCATTTATTGGTAGTGGAGACAAAAAACACTATTACTGTGTCTTCCACTTCAGCTTCTATATGTTGTGTATCTTCTGGCTCGTTGTCAGCAATTAATTGGCATAGACCTTTTCCCCTGACCAGCTTTGTTGGCTTGATGTCTAAATTGAACTCTTGGATCTTTGCAATCCAATTACCTCTTTTTGTGCCAAACTCTTGCTGAGTTAATATGGACTTCACTGTAGTGTCAAGAACTAAGGCAGTAGTGTGTGAATTCAGGATATAGAAGCAGAAATATTTGACTGCTTTCACCACTGCATAAACGTGCTTCTCTACGTTTGAATACTTCATCTCATGGGTTTTGAGAGGGCAACTCATGAAAGAAATAGGAGATTTCATACCTTCTTTGTCATGTTGAACAAGAATTGTTGGAAGCGTGTGTTCAGAAGCATAGCTATATATGATGAAATCTTTGTTGTAATCTGGACAAACCAAGGTAGGGGCGTGGGCAATGGCAATCTTGATATCTTGAAATGCTGACTTGCCTTCTTTAGTCCAGCTGAAGGTGGTCTTCTCTTTCATCATGTTCACAATGTGTCTAGTCTTCTCAGCAAATTCGATGATGAACCTCCGTAAAAAATTTACCTTTCCAAAAAAAGAGTGAACAATATTTTTACTTGTAAGCAAATTAAGCTCTTGAATAGACTTAACTCTGTCTGAGTCAATTTTTATGCCTTCTTTAGACACAATGTGTCCAAGGAGTTTCCCCTCTGTTACTCCAAAAATAGACTTCTTAGGGTTTAAAGAAATACCATTTTGGCGGCAGCGCTCCAGCACTTGTTGTAAGTGGCGTACATGATCAGAACGGTGCTTTGAAAAGATGGTTAAGTCATCAAGGTATACCACTATGAATTTACTTATCTCATCTTTGAAAGCCAGGGCCATTGCTCTCTGAAAGGTGGCACCAACATTTATCAAGCCAAAAGACATTCTTCTATATGCAAATGTACTCCAAGGTATGGTGAATGCAGTCTTGTGTTGGTCTGATTCACTAACTTCAACTTGATTATATCCTGAGAAGCCAGCTAACATTGATAACATCTCTGAACTTGTCACTGTTTGAAGCACTTGATCCATAATTGGCAAAGGGTAATTATCCTTCAAAGATAACTGATTCAGATTTTTGAAATCTACACAAATAAAAATTTCGCCACTCTTCTTTACAGGCACTAAATTTGCAATCCATGTGGAATAATAGATTGGGAAGATGATTCTAACATTTAACATTTTTTGTATCTCAGATAGAATAGTACCTGATATTTTCAGAGTGTATTGTTTGAATTTTTGCTTATAAAGCATTGAGTCAGGTTTGAAAGGAATGTCATGGCAGATTTCATCAGGTCTGAGAGACTTCAGGGCGTCATAAGAATATGCTAAGATATCCATGTATTGACGGAGTAAAGTGGTGAACTTGAATCTTTCTTCAGAGGTACAACACTTACCAATGTTAACTATCTTGAAATTTTTTTTAGTAGTCAGATTTACTTGATCGAATCCCCGAGAAAAACTCGAACTTGTTCGTTGTTGTTTGATGAATCTATCATGCTTGTCAAACAGTTTCTCAAGAGAAATCAGGGCTTTGAAAATTTTATTTCTTTTTAGCTGTAAGAATTCTTCATTTATCTTTGAACTATATTCAGACGCTGATTCATACTTCTGAGATTCACTGCCTTCAAAACGTAGTTATTCGAAATTATTTTTTCATTCCAAGAAGGCAATGATTTGATGATCATCATTGAATACTTGCCAATGATCAACATTGTCAGGAACACTTGGTCTACAGACTAGCTCAATAATATACTTGTCTTCTTTGAAATCTGAGTGAAGAACTAAGAGAGTTCATGAAACAGTAAGTGCATCAGCTCTGTCATTAGATTCCTGGGTATGGAAAAAATGTTGAAAGCATCAAAGCTTTCAATTTGGTACCAAACAAGGGTGCGATAGTGGCGTAATCTTTCATTTTTGGTTTGGTATAAGTTTTTCATTTGACAAACCACTAATTCAGCATCCCCTTTGGCATGAAGAAACTTGATGCCTTTGTCTTGAACAACCTTCAATCCAAGCAACAGAGATTCATATTCAGCGATATTGTTAGTGTTACTAAATTGTAATTTATAAGATGAAGGAAACATATCTCCTCGAGTAGCTATCAACATAATCTCGGCTCTCGAACCGATAGAGGAACATCTGCCATCAAATTTCAGAGTCCATACCTCATCAAATATTGATTTTTCTTTAGACTTTTCTTCATTAGAGAGGGAGGGTCCTTCATTTGTATTGCAACCTACTAATTCTTCTACTATTTTAGTTGAACTAATTTCTGGGTTGACACTTTCAAGAATTTTATCAGGTGTTTCATGCACTTCCTCTGTAGATAAAAAGTAGTTACCTATACCTGAGGATTCAAAAAAATTTGAACTTTAGGCACTGATGTTTGGGTGACCATATATTTTGCCTCATTTTCAGGGAGCAACCTCTTCATTACGCCTTTGACATGGATTCTTACCTGAGACATGTCCATGCTTAGTTCTCCCACGTCTTTGCAAAATTTTTTGTTAGGGTGTGGAGCTAAAAGCTTCACCTTGTTGCAAACAGAAAGAGGAGGTTTTTCGCAGCTTGACAGTCGCCGGCGTCGGCAGGCCACAACCGACGTCGGTCAGGAGAAGCGCAGAGGAAACCGGCATCGGCAGGAGATCGACCGGCGTCGGTCCAGGAAGGCAGGGACCGACGTCGGTCACCTGTAGCGGTCAGAACTGCTGTTGACGAACAGTCAGTTAAGTGAACGCGGAGTTTGTATGTTAGAGACCAGTTCGAGTCTTTGAGTCGCCCGTCTAATTTAGCGTATGCATGAGATCTATATAATAGACTCATGGGCTGTATTGTTAAGTGTTGAACTTGTAGAACCCAAGTGTGGAGCTTGGAGAGTTCTTCCCATGGTGGAATCAAGTAGGATTCCCCATGTATGTAAGATCAGGTTTGATATGCAGAGAGTTGCAGGGTCATGGAGGAGATCTACATGTGATAAGTAAGATCAAGTTGGTCTGCAGGGAGATGTGTGAATGCGAGGGTCAGAAAAGAGATCGGCGGGGGAGCTAGATCCAAGGTGACAGCAATACATCAGAGCAGGATCATGGTTAGATCTACTTGGAGTACCGATTCGTACTCAGTTGTACTGGAGGTACAATGGGGTGAACAACAGCTTGTGTAAGTTGTTAGTTAATACCTATGAGAGAAGATTACTCAGGTGGGAAAATTACTTGGAGCCCTTGAGGTAGAAGGCCTTGTAGAGGTGTAGAAGAGTGTGATCTCTTTATTGTAATTTCTTTTGTAATGAGTTGAATACAATTATGTGTTGCCTCTCAGTTTCTGTGTTATTTCTCATTGATAGTTATTTTTTCTTCTGGTATTTCCGCATGTTTAAGTTGCTTATACATTGGTAATCATGTGTGCTCTTAAATCTGACAAGTTGTGTCAGAACTTTGGAAAACTTTGGTCCTATCAATTTCGTCCAAGCAAAATGCCATAGGATGCTAGGACGTCAGCCACCAAGACAGTTATCTTGATTCTCTTATCTGAAAACGTTGCAGATGCAAATTGGGCATCTTTGATTTGCTCCAGCAATAGTACTTGCTTGTTTTTCATAGAGAAACATCTCCCAAATGTCTTGGTCAGTGTGAAGGCAAGAGATTCAACGACTTTAACAGGCATGACATTGTCAGATGCGTTTGAGTCTATAATACAATTACTTAGCTTGTGACTATTTATTAATAGGAAAACATAAAAAGGTTCTATTTTTTCAAGGGCAGCTGGAGGGGTAATGACAAGATTATTCAGAATGAGCATGTTCTTTGGTGAATCAAGAGTTACTTTTTTAGCTTCTTGTCTTGTAGGGACAGTTTGGTTCTTGACATATTGGACCAACTTATCCAATTGATCAGGATTAGACTGCAAATATTCAAATTCAAACATTTATATTTTTGTCTTTTTGACATGATCGATTATGTCAAATCGCTGAATTGAGCTAGGTATAGAGGAAGGTGTTTCAATCTTTTGAGTTTTAGGAGGGATGGGAGGAGGGCTGGTTTGTGAAATTGAAGTAGAAGGTGAAGGTGAAATTGGTGTACTTACTTTTTGGGTGATCACCGGATCCTTTGATTGGTAAGACAGAGTGGTTCCACGCTTATCAATTGTAATTGTTGATTGAGGTTGCTCCTCTGTCTTCCCTTTATCAGTTTGCTGGACTGATTAGTTCTTGGACCTGCTAAACACTGCATGTGATCCATCAAAAGCTTCTCCTTTGCTTTTGGGTTCATCTTGGCAATTCAAAAAATTAATGTGAGAGTCGCCAACTGATTCTTCTTGATTTTCTACAAGGAGATCAGTCATTTTTTTATTCAATTCAGGCTGAAAAGATAACTCTGATTCTGCTTCAAGATATCTCATTGCTGAATTGGTTGGAGGGGCTTCTAGGGCAAGTTTCCCTTGTGGGGGAGGAAGACGATTTTGTTGTCCTTGATTCTTGGCAGCATTGCCTTGATATGATTAATTTGGAAATGTCTTTCTTGGCATATCTCTGTATGAAGGAGCAGAAGACATTCCTTGCGTCATTTGCTTTTTGAGAGCAAGCAACTCATTTGTCAACTTCTACACCATTAGATCTGTGGTGCTTGTAGATGAATATTCAGAAGATGATGAAGGTCTATTTCTATTTGAATTTCTTCTTATCTTTCCTGCTAAGATGAGATCATCTTCTATCTCAGTAGCCAAATGTTAAGCTGCAGCAAGATCTATTTGACCAGCATGTCTCAAAAGAAAATTTACTTCAGGTAACTGAGAATTAATGAAGAAGCATTTGAGATTCTCAGTTGTAAGTTGAGCAATTACAGGTATTTTATTCTTCAGTTTGTCAAACTTAGCTATAAAGTCCTTCATTGGTTCATGAGGTTCTTTCTTCATCTGTGTAAGTTGAGCCAAAAGTGCATGTGCATCTTCTGTAGGTTTGAATCTGGGTTTAAACTTAGCTTTGAGGGTATTCTAATCAGTTACTGACCGAGCATGTAGATGATAAAACCAATCTGCAGTAGCATCTTGTAATATTTCTACAAATAACCTGACTGCTACATCTTCAAATTCTAATCCAATTACGCCACAGGCTATGCTGAAGGCTACAATGTGTTCATCAAGATGAACTTTCCCATCACCATAGAATTTGGGGAAATTCTTTCTTGAACTGCATGGAAGCTCATGTAGAGGTGGAGTAAGATTGAGAGGACCAAAAGAATTACCCCAGGGGCCTTGAGCTGCCATTATATGACTATGAAAATGAGGAATAACAAATCTTAGAGGGGTAATTATTGGCAAAGTTTTATCAACAATAGAAGTGGATACTTCGTTTGGCAATGGAGATCTGACTTTAGTAGGAAGAAAGCTCTTGGTTCGTTGAAGGCGAGATGGTGAAGGAAACATATCAAAATTACTTTGTTGTACCAACTCGAATACATGGTCAACAATACCTTTAGCCCTTTGGCTTCATGTATACCTTGAATCTCCCAGATTGTGAAACAAAAATGGAAAAGAATTGACCTTGCTTTAGTTTGAAGCTTGAAGCTTGAAGCTTTAAACTGTGCATTTTTTTCCAGTTAGTGTGGAGGTGAATGGTAAGGTTATAATAATAATAATGGGTAAAACACAGAAATGAAATGGAGTTTATAATGGATAATAGTAGAAACTGATTTCATCTAAAACTTGAGGTTTCAGAATGCACATAACTATATCCCCAATGGAGTCGCCAAAAACTGTCGATTGAATATTTTATCGATCAACGTATTGATAAACAAAATAGGTCTGATCAGCCAAAGTAGGAAGATTGGTCATCCAAATGTGTAGGTTCACCACATCAAAAGGGGACTAATCTCTCCTCTCATCAAGGGGAGGTTCCCTATATATATATATATATATATATATATATAAACAAAAAATTATATATATATAAACAGAAAATAATACTCAAGGGTAGGATAAATCATCCATCTCTCTTTTTTTAGAGATAATGCATGCAAATCAGAGGAAAAATCTTAGGGATAATGATGGAAAGCACTCCTCTTCTTTCAGAAGTACCATTCAACAAACCACAAGAATCTCCCTGGTAGTAATTGCGAAATGTAACCAAGGTCATAGTAACCAGCAAATTGAAATGTAGCACTAAGTCTCCACTTGAATTGCCCAAGAGTGAGATACAAAGAACAATGAAGGCACAAAGTTATCCCAAGGGCATCTACACAGAAACAAAAAGAAATACACTAAAGGCAATTGTAACGGCACAAAGTCTCTCCACAGTTGGATTCAGGACGCCTTCCTGACTACTTTCACTAATTTTGCTTATTGAATTAAAGGAACAGAAAATATATTAAAAAAAAAGACATAAGAACAATCACCTGCTTTCTTATTCCAATAACAAAATATGATCAACAATTTGAGCCCAAAGTCTCAATAATGCCTTTCAATTTGGGCAGAGTTTTGTTTCTGATAATCATATAGTATATTCATAATAACAAGAGAGTCCCTTAAATAGCCTCTTCAAGAAGGACTTGGGAATAGTAACACATCATGTTGCATTGAATTTTGTTAAGAAGACATGCTAAAATTCAGGGGCATTTACCCATTTGTTTTTCTCAATGCAGAGAAACGGGTCACGCTATTGAAAGTTTGTGTCTTTCAATATCCACTTGGCAGTCTACTTCTAGAAACATATCTGATGTGCAAATATTTCTGGTCCTTCCTCATCGTTCCTCCTTTTCTGGTTATTTGAATCGGGTCCTTGATTCAATTCGATGCTCTGTTCCTTAATCGCTTCCTACTAGTCTTGGCCTTAAAGCCTTTGAATGCATTCGGGTCCGTGTTTTGGGTTGAGAAGAGCCCCCCGCAAGGGTATCTGCCCTTCAGGCGGTCTTCAGATGGCCTTCGGGCTTCTTTTGGTGGGTCGCTAAGTTCTTTAGCTCTTCTTTAAGGCTTTTCAAAATCAACCGCTATTTTACAAACCTTGAAATTGATGTTCGCGCACCCGTCACTACGTTTGAATTTCCAACGGCTAGTTCGTCGTTCTTGACTTTGACGTCTTCGAGCGCGTCACCCCTTGGAATTTCTTCGGCTTTCTCTTGATTCGGCCTTTTCTGCTACTTCCTTCGGATTTCTTGTTTTGCATCCTCCTGAAGGGAAGGTGACCCTTCAACTTTGGGGAAGTGTCCTTTAATTTGGCCGCTGAGAGTCCCCCGCAAGGGCACCTGCCCTTCGGGGTCCTTCGGCGGCCCTTTGTCTTTGAAGTCCTTCGGAGCTTTCCCGCGGACTTTTTTCGTGGACATTTTCTTGCGGATAAAAAGTCTGCAAGAATTGTTTCGGCTGCTTTGTCTTTGGCCTTCGGAAATTCTTTCGGTCTTTTCTCCCGTAGCTTCACCGAATTTCTTCGGACTTTTTGTTCGAAGGAATTATTTCGAACAGAAGTCCGAAAGAATTTGTTTCTTGCCTTAGTCTTTCCGCCGGGCTTTGCTTTGTTTTTCGGTCTTTTCTTTCTTTTAGAGGAAAAAGTCTGGAGGAATTCTTTCGGACAATTTCCATGAAGGAATTGTCTCTTTGTTACTTTTGCTGGGGGAACTTTTTCGAATGAAATCCCTTTGCTCTTTTGGCCTTTAAATTTGTCCATTTGCCTCCTTCCTGCCCTCCGCAAGAGTTATTTGTCCCTTGGAAATTTGCCTTAGTCAATTTTATGTGAATTTCAAATTGTGACACGTGGCAGCATCCGCTGCTCTTAGAAACAAAGTGAAATGAGGCTCAGAAGACGACACTTGGCAGCATCCGCTGAGTTCTATCGAGTTTTTGCTCACTGCCTTCCGCAAGGGTTCTAAGCCTTGGTTCACCACCCTCCACAAGGGCTATTTGATCCTTTGGCTTTGGGGCAACCCCTTGAACTTATCAATTGAACCAACTGATTGAACCAATTTTTGTTCAATGGTTCAATGGTTCCATCATTTCATTCTGTTTGTTTGGCTAAGTCCTTTGATCTTTTTGAACCAAACACGTGTTGAATCTTTGGACCATTTGGTCGTTGAACCTATTGAACTTTTAACCCATTGAACCTTTAAACCAAAGTGGTTCAATGGTTCAACGGGTTGGAAACTTGTTCTTTTGATTGAACTTCCCTGTAGAAGCCTTTGAGCCTGTTGAACCATTAGTCCGTTGAACCTTTGAACCAAAGTGGTTCAATGGTTCAATGATTCAAGCCTTCTTCTTTTTGATAAGTGTTTTAAAGCTGTTGAACTTTGAACTTTGATAATGCACTTAACTCTTGTTGCTGATGTTGAACCTTTGAACCCATTGAACCCGTTAAACCAAAATGGTTCAAGGTTCAACGGTTCAATGGTTCAATCTTTGCTTAGAAGTTGGCCGATAAACTCTTCTGGTTGAGCCTTGTCATTGAACCAACTTTGAAATCGCCTAAGTGTTGAGAGTTTGTTTCTTTCCGAAAGAGTCCGTAGATATCAACCTGTGAAGTCCGTTGAACTTGGCCTGTAGAGTCAGTAGATTCAAGCCTGCAGAGTCCGTAGATTCAAGCCTGCAGAGTCCGTAGATTTTCTAAGAAGCTTGAAAAATGAGGAATTTGAATGCTTAGAACAAATTTCGAGAAGGGAAGAGATTATTTTGGTCTGAGGAACCAAAATAGTTCACGTCTCAAAAAAATGAGAAGTCTGTTTTTGGGGACAACAGACATCATGTTGCATGCACATCAATACCAATAGGAATCAAGGACTTCAATTTTAATGTATTTTCCAAGGCCTATAGTTAGATGCTATGTACTTCATGTTGTAATGTTAGAATTGCACCCTCATGGGAGAGTTTTTCAGGGTCTCTCACTCCCAGCTATAATATTGGAACAACCTCAGGGTGTGAGTATCATGTAGTGAGGTTAAACCTCTAGAGAAGGTCGGCTTCCTCTTGGTAGATCACCTAAAACTAAAGCTAAACTAATGCTCCACGGAGAAAATCTCTAGAAAAGGGATAAGGGCTCTTAAAAAAGCTAACTAGGGGATGCACCAAAATAAAATAAGAAACTCCCGTAAGCTTGAACCCATACTAGTTTTGCAGAGGACAACACTGACTTACACAACTTCAAGATCAAGTTGGTTGCATTAATATTTCATTAGGAGGTTTAGGAAGCAATGAATGCAAACAAAGAAGAGTTATAAAACTAACTGAAAGTTCACATCAATGGTGGAAAGAGCACTCAACCAGAGCTGCAAACAACAGATACAAATCCAAGGCAAGAGATACAAATCCAAGGCAAGAGATAGGCAAAGAAAATTTTTGACAAGAGAGCCATAGCAAGGGACTTCAAGGAAGGGGATCTAGTCCTCAAGTGGGATTCAAACAAGGCCAAGTCAAGCAATCATACCAAATTTGATAGCTTGTGGAGTGGTACTTATTTGATCCACAAATGCAAACAACATAATGATTTTCCACTGGCCCAACTAGATGGAGAGGTACTACCCACCCCAGTCAATGGAATAAAGCCTTGCTAGTAGAATAATTTGCATCCATTGTATATATTGTACTTTTTCTATAGTTTTCATGTTTTCTCCTAAGTGTCTTGTGCACATCTTTTTAGTTGTGTGTTTCCCTTCCCTAAGTACATCGGGCACAGTGTTTGTTTTGTTCTTGTTGTCTTTATTTCTTTAAGGGGAGTTTCGAGATAGAATCAACCTTGTCAAAGAAAGCAATAACTCCGTGCCTAATGGATCGGATGAGGCAAATGAGCTGGTTTCTCAAGTATAGTGGGCATGCTTCCCTGCGAGTCACTAGAAATGTTGGCCATTTTTGGCCCACACACTAAAGCTTTGCATGGTTTGATGAAGTAGTGGATCAAAGGCTTGAGAGAGGATCCAAGCAAGGTTGTCTAAGGACCCAACAGTAGTATTCAAGGATAAGCTTGCAAGCCAGAAGCTAAGTGCAAATTTTATTTTCTAGTTAAGTCTTTGTTCATTCTTTTGGACTTTACAGGGACTAAGTGTTTCATTTCTTTCAGGACCTTTTTGTCTAAGTGTTGAATTCTTTCGGACAAGTTGTCCGAGACAATGTTTTCGAAGGGATATTTCTTTAGGACAAAATGTTCAAAGCAAAAAACAAAGACCTTTTCTTTCGGGAAAATTGTCCCGGACAATTTTTCCAAAGGGTAACTCTTTAATGGTCCTCTTCAAAGTTCGAAGGGTTCTTTCCAAGATTTCGAAAGGTACTTTCCTTTTAGAAAAGATATTTTCAAGGTTTCCTAAAGACCATTTCAAGAAAGTCGAAAGGTTCTTTGCAAAATTCTGAAAGGTTCATTGCAAAAACTTCCAAGGGCACTTATCGGAAAGGGTATTTCAAGTGAAAAATATGGCACTTTATACATTCTTCTGAAGGTCCATTTTCGAAGAAAATTGTTCAAGACCAAAGAAAAGGGTTAATTCTTTTGGGAGATTTGTCCGCGAGAAAATAGTCCAAAGAAATAGCCGAAAATAAAACTCTGAAGGAATTAATGACGAGCCCGCAAACATCAAGTTTGAGCCACTGCAAGTAGCCATTGCCTTTGGTCAAACTTCTAAAAAAAGTTCATCAAGATTGTCGCAAGCTTGACACTTGTCAAGATCTAGCAAGGAGATCAATGGATGAGAAAAATCCAAGTTTTCAAAAGGATCTTAGTGGGATTTTGGTAGCCAATCAACAAAAAAGGATGAGGATTTCTCCTTTCAACTCTGATGACGTGGTCTACAGCGTGTAATCAGAGCATGTAAAGTGGTCAAACTAAGAATAGATGCATCCAAGTGGAGCAACGGACATGCAAAGTGAAGAAGCATGTCAAGTTTTAAATGCAAAAGATCAAATTATTTACACTTGACGGGAACATGTAGCTACCCGCGACATGGCTCTCTCAACTCCAATCAAGGGAGACTTGAATGCACTAAAGGATCGAGGAGATTTGCAATGATCTTGGATGGCTCATTTCATGGTCAAGACAGTTGCAAGGACATAGTGGTGGTTGTAGCCATTTATGATTTCTCTTTATTTTTTCACGCAAGGCCCTTCTTTTCTCATTCCTTTCTACTATATATATAGAGGCTTTTGAGACTAAAAAGATATCCTCATTTGACAAGGAGAAATCTTGTCAAAAATTTGTAAGAAAGACCTTTTGAAGCAATAAAGATCAATTTTTATCTATCTCTTGCCTCTAAATTGTGCTTAGCAAGCTTGTGCATGATGGCCCTTTGGAGAAGTGTTTTTCCATGTCCATTGTCCTTTCTTGCCTATTTTTAGGTGTTTTCAAGTTAGTTGTAAGTCTGAACTTGAGCTCTTTCTGTCATTAATGGATGCTTGGTGTGAATTTTGAAATTCTTCTTTGCTTCATGTATTGTTTGGTGAGCCTAGTTTATGAAACACTTATGCAAATTAACTAGTTGTGAGGTTGTGTGAGCAAGAATTATCTTATGCTGAATTAATGTTTATTTCATGCTTATGTGAGTGTCAATCAATTTGGTGTCTCACTCATTTAGCTCTCTTAGTTACCATATACCCCCTCTCTATCTCTTTTTCAAGCAGAAACATTAGTTTAGGTGATCTACCAAGAGGAAATCAGTCTTCTCCGGAGGTTCAACCTCACTATAGGGTATCCATAGCTTGAGGTTGCTCCAGTATTGTAGATAGGAGTGAGAGCTTAAAAAACTCTCCCACAATGGTGCAATTTCAACCTATAACAATTTTTGGCACGCCCGGTGGGACCACTTTCGAGAAATATTGGTCAAGTTTGATGTTGGTTTGATCAATTTGCAGTTGTTATAGCTTTCCTCTTTCAATATTTGGAAACTCCAAAGAACACTCAACATTCTGGTGACAGAACAATAACTATCTTTCATGCTAAAGGTGACTACAAGATTAGCTTATAGAGGTATTCCTTTTGAGCTTGTTGAACTCCCCTTAAATTCAACCAAAAGGTTTAGGTTTGCCTATACTCACCTATATGTAGGAAACCATTTTCCTAAACCAGATGTAAGGTATACCTATGCAAGAAGATCTTTGTTAGCCCCTTTTATTTCCATGATTCCTCAAAGAGCTTTTGTAAGCTTCAGTGGCCAAAGTCCTTTGAATCTGCGACAATATGATCCTATGTCAGTAGCGGCTCTCAAAAGCGTCCCATATTTTACAGGAGACCAAGCCACAATCCCTGCTGAACACATCAATGACATGGCCATTTTTTGCAATATCCATAATGTCATTGCAAAAAATATAGCTATTAAACTTTAGATGTATCCCTAAAGGGAAAATCTTTAAATTGGTATAGAGGCTTAGCTCTTAATTCTATTCAATCGTGGAATTAGCGAGGAGAGGCCTTGTGTAAAAGATTTGCAGACAAGAGTGATTATTTGTCACTAGTATAACAACTTACCAAAATTAAGAGAGCCCTCTATGAAGTCATACAAGATTTCAACACGAGATTCTAAAAAGCTTGGGATAGAATTCTAGCCTTTGTTAGACCATCCCTTAACTTTGCGTTCCTATACTACTTGAAGGCTCTAAATAGCGATATAGCGGTAATGATTCAATCCATGGGAGGGGACATATTGCCATATGCTTATGAGGTGGCTATTAAAATAGAAAATTGTCTGGTTCAGGGTGACAAGCTTACTCTTAAACCTCCAATGCCTCTTTTCCCTAAAATCAGACCACTCCTTGTGGTTATTCCCCCACTTGATGTTATTCTTTCAACTCCAACAATTGTTGATATACCTTCACTTAAGCAAGAAAAGGCCTCCACTAGTAGATCAAATGATTCCCATGAGTAGAAAAACTACCTAGAACTTAAAAACTTGCTCCAATCCTTGGGAAATGATGTGGTAAATGTGAAGAGGTAGCAAGCTCAGTGCAATAAACCTTATCAAACTCCATATCAGCCTCAACATCAGTCTTATCAAGCAAATAAACCACCATTCAAGGGAAATTTTTCAAACCAGAACCGTGAGCAAGGGCAAGGATAGCTTAGCTACAATAAGCAAAGCAACTATAACCCAAATGCCGCAGGCTCTTCCAACTCCTTGGTTCCTATTCAAAATAATATGTCTCAAGACGCTGAAGGGACCATATTTTGGAATCAATCTTTTGGGCAATCCATTGTCCCAACTAATGGTTTTAACTAGGCATTCAATGATCAATGGTAGCAAGTTGTTGCTTATGGATACAATCAAGCTTCATATGGCTCAAAACACAGAGATCCCCACGATGACAAAACCATGACAGTCTCCACAGGACCAAAGATCTAATCAGGGACCAAACCAATTGGATGCCACAATGGTCATCAGTGAGCAAAAAGAGTGTTATGCACTCAATCAACAGGCTAGTTCTTGCCAAACATACATTTCAGTGGCAGTTAATACAAGGTTCAAAAGAAAGAATATAGATGGTAATCAAGAGGCACTCAAACATCCCCCTACTATCACTCCATTATTGTCTAAGCCTAATGAGCCTGTTGTCACTCCAAAGGTCCCGACACCTCCTAAAAACCAGAATCAAGGGGCCCATTTTGATCCACTAAACTCGCAAATTCAACAAACAACAGTAGTGGCTTCCAACGCTCAGGCGAAGGTTGGTGGTCCACCAATCAACATTGTCGAACAAATGAAAAAGTCCAATGTGGGACATGCTTTCCATGCCTAGTCAAGTGGACATCCTTCAAGAAGGTTTGTCCAAGATAGGTGTTACAACAACTGCAAGCAGATGACCAAGTAAATAAATTGAGGTCCTCACCAATGCAACTTAAGGTCCTATGGGAGAAGGATCAAGTAAGGTGGTCAAACTTCCTCCGTTCTACATTTCATTAATCATTGGTGATTTCTTGGTACATAATTGCTTGGTAGATAGTGGAGCTAGCACTTCAGTAATGCCAAAGTCTATAACTGATTAGTTGAACCTCAAATATGAGCCACATATTAAGGGAGTTATGCAGCTTGATGGTTCTTCCACAAAGCCGTCTAGTATCATTAAGGATTTGAGCTTGACCCTACATGTTGGTCCTAATGTTTGGGTGGTTCAGGATGTGTTGATCCTTGATGTAACTCCTCGTTTTACGTTATGCCTCTCTAAAGAATTTACAGCCAAAATTGGGGGTTATCTAGCAACAGATTGGTCCTACATGGCTTTCAGGACAAGGTATGGGACCAAGGTATCAATCAACGCTGAGCCCATGGTACAATTTCACATTGAGCCTCATTAGCCAAATAGCATAAACATCAATTGTACTATCCTTGATGAGGATGAATTTACAATTGGTCAAGAACTGAATACCTATCTTGAGGAGATTCCAGACTTGTTCTTGGATGAGCTATGGGGGGATAATCAATTTCTCAACCCTTTGGAAGGTGTTAAAGAAAGAGACATGGGTGTCTATTTGTTAAATGAAAAAAATCAACTCATGCCTTCCCTCATTGGATCTAAAGAACACTGTAGCGGTATGTGGAAGTTGTTCTTTGATGGTTCAAGGAGCAAAAATGGAGTAGGTGCCAGGGCAATATTGGTTTCCCCTTCAGATGACAAGTATTTCTCTTCTTATAGGTTCCATTTAAATTGCTCCTCTAATGCAACAGAATATGAAGGTCTAATCCATGGCCTCCAATAGGCCAATAAGAGGGGAATCAAGCAGTTGTAAGCATATGGAGACAGTGAGCTTATAGTGAACCAAGTCAAGAGCCTGAACATTATGAAGAATCCTTTATGAGGTCTTACAAAAACAAATTATGGGATCTAATTGAAGATTTTGAAGCCTTTAACATTCAAGATGTGCCAAGGAACCAGACCTAGCATGCTGATAGGTTGGCAGTTGAGGGAGCCCAATTTGATCTTCCAAGTAAGCTAAAAGAAGCCAAGGTTCAACCACATGTCAAGGTGGTGGTGAGGCCATCCGTACCAAATAATGAATCCCACTGGTAGGTCTTCGAAAATGACAAGCAAATTACTTGTTTCTTGCAACAAGAAGCAGAGTTCTCCTCTGCCAACCAAGGGAATTTTCAACGACTGTATGGAGAGCAAATTGTCTAATTAAAATCCAACAAGTTGCCTAAGGGATTGGTTACACTTGGGAGTCTCTTCCATGAAGGAGACCATATCAGGAAAGACAACACAGTAATATCAATTAATGAGGAGAATTATGAAAGTGTCATTATTTTCAAGGACAAGCTCCTTAAGCTTGGGAAGGTAAACAGTGAGGCAGAAATTCATGCTTTCATTGAACTTTGTAAGGAATATTCAAACATCTTCGCTTGGGAATATAGTGACCTGAAAGGTTTTGATCCAAAGTTAGCCCAACATACTATAGAATTGGAGGCCAATGCTAAGCCTGTGAGGCAAAAATAAAGGCCTGTTAACCCCAAAATTGAAGAGCTAATGAGGAGAGAGCTAACCAAATTAATTGAATCCAAAATCCTCTTCCCTATCAAGCACTCATGGGTAGCCAATTCGGTGCCTGTAAGGAAAAAGAGTGGGCATATTAGGTTGTGTATTGACTTTAGAGATATACTCGAAGGATCATTACCCTCTACCATCCATGGAGCAGCTTTTTCAAATAGTTACAGGTTCAAAACATTTTTCTCTTTTGTATAGATACTCGGGATACAACCAGGTGTTAGTAAAAAAGAAGATTGGTACAAGACTGCGTTTACCACCAAATAGGACATGCATGCATACGCAAATATGTCTTTTGGCTTATCAAATGCTCGGGAAACCTTTCAAAGAGCCATGGACATGGCTTTTTAGGGGCTGCTGAATCAAATGGTGTTGGTCTACTTGGATGATATCACAATTTTTTTCAAGGATGCCAACAAATACATGGACCACTTGAGGTTGATCTTTGAGAGATGCAGAGAGTATGGGGTCTCTTTGAATCCCAAGAAATGTGTGTTTGTTGTGCATGAAGGTAAGTTGTTAGGTCATGTTGTTTCAAAAGAAGGGTTGTCTATTGATCCTGATAAAATAAGTGTCATCTTGGCCTTATCCTTGCCCAAGCATAAAAAGGGACTTCAAAGTTTCCTTGGAAAAATAAACTTTGTGAGAAGGTTTATACTTGGTTTTGCAAACTTGGTCAAACCCATCACTGCCATGCTAAAGAGGAACCCATTGTTCACTTGGTCAAGTGAAGGTAAATCAACATTTGAGGCTATCAAGCAGGCCATTGCCCAAGCACCTACACTCATGAACCCTGATTCCTCAAGAGATTTCATATTGTATGCCTTTGTTAATATTGAAAATATATCAACTATGTTGATGCAAAAGAATGGTGAAGGATTTGAGCAACCAATAGCATTTTTCAGTCAGGGGCTTGACGGGTATGAGATGAGGTATAATTTCGTATAAAAACAAGTCCTTGTAACAGTAAGAAGCCTTAAAAATTTCAAAGTAATGCTCTCCAATAGCAAAATCTATCTTATGGTGTCTCATCTTGGAGTGAGAGACTTCCTTCTTAAGAAAGACTTGGACGAAAAGAGAGCTAGTTGGGTTACCAAGGTCATGGAGTATGTCGTGGAGATCAAGGTCACTAAACTAGTAAGAGGTAAAGGCTTGTGTGAGCATATGATTGATGACCTTCATGAATACAAAGAGGTTATCTTGGTAACACAAGATAACCCACCAACACATGCACCTCCATCTCATACTAGTTGGCTCCAGGGTATGACACGTTTCTTGATAACAGGTGAGTGTCCTCAGATATGGACAGAGTAAAAAGAAGGTATTTTAGACTTCAATCCATACTTTATGCATTGGTTGATGGGGTTTTATTCAGAAAGGACCTCAATGGAGTGCTCTTTAGGTGCATAGATAATGACCAAGTGACCAAGCTTTTGGAGCGATTCCATATGGACCTGCAAGAGATCATTTTGCACCTAGAACCACTACAGCAAAGATAATGAGGGTTGATTATTACTGGCCCAACCTCTTCAAAGATGCTTATGCATGGGTAAGAAAGTGTCAAAAGTGTGCTTTCTTTGTGGATGAACAAACATTAACATCCCTTCCTCTCAACCCAATTCTAGTAAAGAAACCCTTCATGCAATCGGGGCTAGATTTCATAGGAATGATCAACCCTCCATCAAGTGTAGGACATAAATGGGTGCTTACTACAACTGACTACTACACTAGGTGGGTCGAAGTCATTGTGTTGAAATAAGCTAATGAAGGTGCAGTCTTAGACTTCTATAATAGCATTGTGACCAAGTTTGGTGTTCCATCCACTATCATATCTGATAATGCATTAGCATTCCTCGGTCTGAAAATGAGTGAATGGGCTCTCATGATGGGCATCTCCCTTAGCACCTCTTCCAACTATTATCCTCAAGAAAATGGATTGGTTGAGTCCACAAATAAAAATTTGCTAAGAATCATCAGGAGAACTATGGAAGAGAATCAGAGGACATGGCACACTAAACTAAAGACAGCCTTGTGGGCTGACATGATGACTCTTAAAGATACCATTGGCAATTATCCATATGTTTTAGTCTCTGAAATAAAGGTCAAGTTGCCCATTTCTCTTGACTTGTCTGCATTAGAACTAGTCTAGTTGATGGAAGAGGAGCCCATGCATGTGAGACTGATAGAACTCATGGAGCTTGAAGAAACTAGGGACCTTGCAATGAAAACACTAGAATCACATCAAGCTCAAGTCAAGAAAGCCTTTGACAAGAGAGCCATAGCAAGAGGCTTCAAGGAAATGGATTTAGTCATCAAGTGGGATTCAAACAAGGCGAAGTCAGGGAACCATACCAAATTTGATAGCTTGTGGAGTGGTCCTTATTTGATCCACAAATGAAAACATAATATTTTTTAGCTGGCCCAACTAGATGGAGAGGGACTACCCATCCGAGTCAATGGGATTCATCTAAAGCCTTGCTATTAGAAGAGTTTGCATCCATTCTATATATTGTACTTTTTGTATAGTTTTTCATGTTTTCTCCTAAGTGCTTTTTGCACATCTTTTCAGTTGTGTGTTTTCCTTCCCTAAGTGCCTTAGGCACAGTGTTTGTTTTGTTCTTGATGTCCTTATTACTTCAAGGGAGTTTCGAGATAGAGTCAGCCTTGTCAAATAAAGCAATTACTTCATGCCCAATGGATCGGATGAGGCAAATGCGTTGATTTCTCAAACATAGCAGGCATACTTCCTTGCAAGTCACCAGAAATGTTGGTCAGTTTTTGCCCACACACTAAAGATCTTGCGTGGTTTGATGAAGCAGTGCATCAAAGGATTGAGAGAGGATCCAAGCAAGGTTTTCTAAGGACCCAACAACAGCGTTCAAGGATAAACCTGCAAGCCAGAAGCTAAGTGCAAAATCTTTTTTTCAGTTAAGTCTTTACTTGTTCATTCTTTCGGCCTTTGCGGGGACTAAGTGTTTCTTTTCTTTCAGGACCTTTTTGGCTAAGTGTTGAATTCTTTCGAACAAATTGTTCAAGACAAGGTTTCCGAAGGGATATTTCTTTCGGACAAAATGTCCGAAACAAAAGACAAAGACCTTTTCTTTCGAGTAACTCTTTAATGGTCCTCTTCAAAGTTCGAAGGGTTCTTTCCAAGATTCCGAAAGGTACTTTCCTTTTAGAAAAGATATTTTCAAGGTTTCCAAAAGACCATTTCAAAAAAGTCAAAAGGTTCTTTGCAAAATTCCGAAAGGGTCATTGCAAAAATTTCGAAGGGCACTTCTCGAGAAAAGGGGTCATTTTCAAGAAGGCCGAAGGGTACTTTCCTTTCGGAAAGGGAATTTCAAGTAAAAAACATGGCACTTTATAAATTCTTCCGAAGGTCTATTTTCGAAGAAAATTGTTCAAGACCAAAGAAAAGGGTTAATTCTTTCGGGAGATTTGTCCACGAGCAAATAGTCCAAAGAAATGGCCGAAAACAAAAGTCTGAAGGAATTAATGACGGACCCACAAACGTCAAGTTTGAGCCCCTGCAAGTAGCCATTGCCTTTGGCCAAGTTTTTTTTAAAAGTTCATCAAGATTGTCACGAGCTTGACACTTGTCAAGATCTAGCAAGGAGATCAACAGACGAGAAAATGCCATGTTTTCAAAAAGATCAGGATTTTTCCTTTCAACTCCAATGATGTGGTCTACAACTCACAGTCAGAACATGTAAAGTGGTTAAACTAAGAATAGATGCGTCTAGGTGAAGCAGCGGACATGCAAAGTGAAGAAGCACACCAAGTTTTAAATGCAAAAGATCAAATCATTTACACTTGGCGGGAACATGCAGCTACTTGTGACATGGCTCTCTTAGCTCCAATCAAGGGAGACTTGAATGCACGAGAGGCTCGAGGAGATTTGTGGTGATCTTGGATGGTTCATCTCATAGTTAAGGCAGTTGCAAGGACATAATGGTGGTTGCAGTCATTTATGACCCCTCTCCATTTTTTCACGCAAGCCCCCTCTTTTCTTATTCCTTTCTACTATATATAGAGGCTTTTGAGCCTAAAAAGATATCCTCATTTGACAAGGAAAATCCTTGTCAAAAATTTGTAAGAAAGACCTTTTAAAGCAATAAAGATCAATTTTTACCTATCTCTTGCCTCTAAATTGTGCTTAGCAAGCTTGTACATGATGGCCCTGTGGAGAAGTGCTCTTCCATGTCCATTGTCCATCTTTCTTGCCTATTTTTAGGTATTTTCAAGTTAATTTCAGGTTTGAACTTGATCTCTTTCCGTCATTAATGGACGCTTGGTGTGAATTTTGAAATTCCTCTTTGCTTCATGTATTGTTTGGTGAGCTTGGTTTATGAAACGCTTATTCAAATTAACTAGTTTGTGAGGTTGTTAGAGAAAGAATTATCTTATGTTGAATTAATGTTTATTTCATGCTTATGTGAGTGTCAATCAATTTGGTGTATCACCCATTTAGGTCTCTTAGTTACCCTATACCCCCTCTCTATCTCTTTTCCAAGAAGAAACATTAGTTTAAGTGATCTACCAAGAGGAAATCAGTCTTCTTCAGAGGTTCAACCTCACTACATGATACCCATAGCCTGAGGTTGCTTCAATAGTGTAGCTAGAAGTAAGAGAGCTTAAAAAACTCTACCACAAGGGTGAAATTTCAGCGTACAACACTTCCTCCATTAACTATATCAGATGTTTGCTTAGTTCAATTAATTATAACATAGTTCATTTGTATTGGTTTACATTCAAGAATGCTAGATCCAGAGAGGCATATAGTGCGGGGCCCAAAGGACCATTGCCAACAGATTTTTCACTTCTCCCATTCATATGTTTGGATTGCATTACCATTATCTTCTTTAAAAAATAGAATTATTGTGGAATTTTAAAGCATCACTCTCTATATCAAAACCCATAGGTAACCATGAGTAATTTGGAAAAATTAAGCAAAAGATTTTTTAGCCAACTTATTGAAGATTGGGTCAAGCTCTAATAATCGTAGTTGCTCGTCAATAACCATAGTTATCGGACCTCAACTTGGCCATGCTTGACAATCATGTAAACATAATGAAAAGTGGTGAAACAAAATGTCATTGCACAATTTTTTATATCATGATTTTCTACTTTGCTACTACCCACGGGTTTTGATAGAGAAAAAATCCAATGGGGCATTTGTATGAGGCCATGGACAAGGCCAAGGAGGGCATTGCAAATATGTGTGTGTGTGAGTGCCCATTTGACACCTAATTGATCGTAGATGGAACAAACACCTCTACTTATATATATATATATATATATATATATATATATATATATATATATATATATATATATATATATATATATATATATATATATGTGTGTGTGTGTGTGTGTAGTAGCCTACTATTTGAACCTCAAGTTTTCATATGCAAGTTAATTTAGGGTCAATGAGAAGGTCATAGATGTTCTAAATGCATGCATGGAAGATGATTTTTGACGAAGTCACTAGAAACACAATTTCAATGAGCTGCAGATTTACATGATAGCAAAGGAGAGGCACTTTTCTTCACCTCTATGCATTCAAAGGAGAACAACTTAACTGATTTAATTTTTTTAAATTGTGTTATTTGATTGTTGTCTCGTTATTTCTTTATAAAGGCATTCATAGTTGATTTATAAAGTTGTAAATAACCTATCTGTAGATTTTTGGTGGGAATATTATGGTGCAAAAACATCAAATATTTTGAAGTTAGCTATCTACATTTTGTCTCGACCATGTAGCGCTTTCAGTTGTGAACAAAATTAGACCATGTTTGAAGCTATCCACACAAAGAAGCACAATACGCTGCCAACACAACACCTCAATGACCTTGTATTTGTGTGGTACAATCTTCATCTTTGTGTAAGATAAGTGGAAGACAAAATAGTCACGAGACAATTGACTTAGATGATATTGATCCATATGTAGACTGGATTGTTGACTTTGAGGATCCGTAGTAGGAGGCCATGTTTACTGAGGAGGTCGCAAATTTGGAGAGGGAAGTAAAAGAAGTGATAGTGGTAAGGGAAGCAAAGCCATCAAGAGCAATTGGTGATAATTTGGACAATATTTTGTAGATGATGTCACAAAGGAGGAATCTTTACCTCCCACTTCTAAGATGCAACAAAGGAGTTAGATATGATTTTATGGTATATCGTGCATCGATGACTAGTCTATGGGCATTGTACTCCCTTTTTTGTTTAAATTGAGCATTGTACTCTTATTTGGTCAAAAATTAATTTAAAACATACTTATGATTGAGTTGTGTTCTCTACAGTTTTTTTTTTTTACGTGTTTCAATTTAATTTATAAATTTATATATTGTTTGAAGTATCAAGTACAAGTCAAATTTTTGGTATGTTGAGTAATTGTCGAGTGTGAGTTTTTAAACTATGACATCACCCATGCACACTATAGAAGTGAAAATCTTAAATATGAATGGGGTATTAACCCCAATCCCGACCACCTCCATTTCCAGTGGATACATGTTTGATAGTTTTGGAACAACCCTTTCAAAGGGTGATTTTTCTATATAGGATGGGTGTTTGCAATTTTAACTAAACTACATAATTCTTAAGAAACATATTTCTGAGCATGAACGTGTTTATTTCTTCAAGCATTTGACGAAATTTGAGATCTGTTTGAGTTGTTTAATGTCAATTGGGAAATTAAAGGCATTGGATTTGTAGTGGATTATATTGATCTCTTATAATGCTATCTTTTGTGGTATGGTAAATGCAAATTAGATTATCAAGATTGTTAATATACCCAATTAGTTCTTCCTCTTAAGAGCAAGTTATGGGACAACCAAAATGTCCCATGGTCAACCCCTCCCAATTAATGTCACTTGTTCACCATTTTGTTAAACTTTGTTGTAGAAATAGTTTTGTGATGTAGATGATTAACATAAACTAAACGATTGCACAAAATGTTTTGCCTTTTCGACAACATTCCTTAAATGGACGATTGATGTTAAGAAAAGACACAAGAGAATCATAACTATTAAACCAATGCAACTCTTTGAAATGAACCTCACACATATTTTATGGGTTTTCAATTTTGGGGTTTTTTATGTTTGTATCGTTATATGATAAATTGTTTTTGGGGTTATACATACATACATATAACTTTTATATTAAATTTCTAATTGGTATGGAAGCACAATTTGCGATTGATCTTAGATGGCTCTTAAGGGATGTTTTTTTTTTTCAATTCTAAGAGTTTCCTTTCTATTCTTGGCTTTTTTCCTACTATATATTTGTTATAGTTTGTTGTTTTCTTATAATTATGTAGCCTTCTTTTAATTTGGACTAATGTTTAACCCATTTATTATGATTTTGATGTTGATTAGATCTTAATATTTAAATTGTAATTCATTATTATAAGAGTTTAATCCCTTTCAAAAACCCATGTTTACCATTGTTTTTAAAAATCTAATTAATATAGACTTTAAAATTTTATCATATAGAAAGGAATACTATTATTTTTGTATGTTTACGTCACTATACGAATTGCCATTTTCTTAGGTAAGCAAGTGGTGTGTATTATTTAAAAGGAGTTTACTCTCATGGTAAATGTTAGTTAATTTTTTTTTAAGGTTTTCATTAAATGTTCTTCATAATAAATCATTTGTGTTTTCAATAAATGTACATATAGGACCATATGAGAGGCTTTGAGAGGAATCATTTGTTGGTATTTTATGGGTTTTCAATTTTGGGGTTTTTTATATATGTATAAGGTTTTTATATTTTTATATATTATTTTGTTGGCGTAACTTATATTGGTATGTTTTCTAATGTTTCAACTCATGAAAGAAATAGTTTTATTTTTCTAATGTTTGTATCATTATATTGAATCACAGTTTAATAAAATATGTATCCTTTAAAAGTATGTCATTCTCATGGTAAATGTTCATTATTTTTTGGGGGTTTTCCTTAAATGTTTCATGTAAATAATTTTTATGTATTTTTAGTAAATGTTCTTTTAGATCTATATGACAATTAAATATTGAAAATAATCGAGTTTTTAGTCTTTGAGTTTTTTTTTTTATTGTTCTCTATACATCTCCTATTTCTTAAAATGTTGTTTTTTCTTAACATGATTCCATGGCTTTTCAAGTTCCTTAAATTTTCCAGCATGTTTCTATTGCTTCTCGAGTTTAGTGTCTTTCTAAACATGTTTATATTTCTAAAATTTCACATATTTGTCAACCATCTCTTACTTATAATGCTTCCAAGGTTCCACATACATTTGTCAACCATATGTTACTAATAATACTTATCAATTTACTTGACATGTAAATAATTTTTTTTTTTTTAATAAAATTATTCTATTCCAACTTATAATACATATCTTTCACTTCTATTCCAAACCCCAAAATAAACACAGTTGTAAATAATGTGACTCAATTTTTTTAACTCAAAGCTCCAAAAATCTTAATCTAGGGTAACTTCCAATTATATTCTCCTCAACCCCTTGCCTTGTGAATAACTTTCCTACCCATTTACAATATGATTTGTTGCCTTAAAATTTACAAATATTCATGGAAAGGGATATCCCAGTTCTCATCAACTTGAGCCTTTTATGTTTTTTTAAAGAATTTCTCCATAATGATATATTATTAACTAAGTTATTTATAAAAGACTTGAAGCACTATTCATTTGATTGGTTCTATTTTAGATCATGTAGATTTAGATGCTTTTTAACAACTTTAATTTATGATTTCTTTGTCCCAATCTACAATTAATATTGATATGAAAGTGGTATTTGAAAAATTATCTCAAATTAAAGAATTTTAATTCTCATTCATTTAAAGGTTTTATGGGTTCAATGAAAATATTGAAATCATCTTTACATATTATGTTTGATAATATTGAGATTCCAAGTGAAAGTTCACTTAATGAAGTTTTATTTGTAAAAAAATTATTAGGTAAACATGAAAAATATGAAATAATGGTTTATAATGTTTCAAGCTTAAATATTTGCACTAGAAAATTTATCTATAGTCTTGGATTTAAAAAATATATTTTGGCATATACTCTACTAATTTTTATTGGATATAATGGTATAGTTAGAGATACTTTTAATTGTATTATCTTTCATATTAGAGTTGAATCAAATATGATTCAAATCATAATTTATGTGACAATCAACAATGTATTTGATAATGTTTTTATTGATGGATTTTTAATACATAAAATAAAATAAACTACCTTTACTTTCCATCAATGTTTAAAGTTTGTACAGGAAGACCAAATTATTAAAGGTAAAAGAGAAATCAACTTTATAAATAAAAATATTTAAATAAGTGATATTGTAATATAAAAACACATAGAAGGATTATATATCAAAAACAAGAAAGCATAAGATAGAAGTACATAAATCCATTTCAACAAAAGTGTGCCTATACAAATGTATAGTCTCTACACAATAAGAAGAACTTAAAAAGGATTTAAATATTCGATATCAATGAGAATTATCAATTAGTGAATACTAATTTGGGACAAGATAATGAAGTTTTAAAAAAAAATGTTTGAAGTGGATCTTTCTGAGAAAAAGATAGTAAAGAAGCCAATAGAGAAAGTGTATGAGTGTTTTTAAGTTTTTATATACCATGGAGATTAGTACTAAAAATATGCAATATCATAAGCAACTTTCGAAACTTTGCACATGTTTATGTGGAAGGATTGCTTCTGAAAATATTGGATACTTTTGTTCCCAAGTTTTGTTAAAGACGAGAACATACTAGAAATTATGAAGATGGCCTACATATATGAATTGAAGAGAAGTAAATAAGATGTTCAGTTCTTGATTGTGGAAAATCTCAATAATAACAAGTAATTTGAGGAGGGGTTGAAAGAGTAATCATGGATAACTTTTGATTTGTCTAAATATGTAGTTAGTAATATGAGAGAAATCACAAAATAGGTGCCTAATTAATGATGACTCATTAAGCGACACTACTTATGGTATGTGTCAAGCCAAGGGACATTACTACAGAAAAAAATTGAAGTTCAAAGTGACGGGAATTTATGCAGGGCACTTCCCCAATCAAGTTGGAAAGTGATCAGACTATGATCAAAGAAAACATATTCCTTATGGTAGGTGACATATTTCCGTTTAATAAATACGAGAGGAGAACACGTGTTGCTCGGTGAGCATTACATAGTCAAGTCTTATAAGAACATGATCAAAGTTGACTCACAAGTTAGATCATGTAGACCAAAGTTGGAGACACTGCCTCCAAAAAAGGGGGTTTGATAACTCCCAATGGTTTTGAAATTAAGACCATGCTTCACATTGTCCCACAGACTAATGCATTGGCAAGGTTCCCTCTTTATCCTTAGAAGATTCAACCATATTAATGTCTTCAAAAATGAGATAGTTGGACAAAGGAAAACTATCAAGTAACAATCTCCATAATGTCACTCTTTACAAGACCTCAATAGGTACATAGATATTTACAAGATCTAAGGAATGACCATAAATGTCAAGGGTGACTCATATTACCCCGATGTGATGGATTTTATCCAGATGTAACAAATAAAATAGATAATTTTATGGAAATTAAAATATTGGCGCCACTTCTACAATCATCATTCGAGGTGAAATATTATCTAACAATACATATCAAAGAAGTCTACAGAGGAAATCCTATAACTTTGACTTTCTAAAAATACATAAAAACTACAATGCTAAGTCATTGACGAGCAAACCACACATAATTTTAGTGAGGACCTTGTGAGACCTCAAACATTCCACGAGAGAAATTCATGAAGAGTCCTCCATGTGAAGTTCTTGTTGCCCATCTTGAAATGCATCCTAGAAAACTCGAGTTATAAATTGATGTTTAAGAGACATTGTTGGTTTGGTAAAATATATTCCTCCAACAAAATAGGGCGGAGCTTAGCCTATTCTCTCCTTGAGGCTAATCGCCATTTTCGCAAGGTGGACTACACTAGCACCTAAAAGGCAAAGCATTTGTTAAGGAGCTCCCAACACTCAAAATGACTAATTGCATATAATTTTGAGAAACTTGAATCTAAGGGATAACTAAGAGAGCATGGACTTGGGGGACAAGGTTTGGAGAAGGAAGAACATTCTTTTTCATTTGCATGCTCTGTTGATGTTTACCATTGGAGATTGCATTAGTCGCTTTTGGGTTTATATACACCATGACCACTTTTCTATTAACAACAATAGTCCACCTATAATTCTTTTTTGTTGCATCTTGCATTTCTATTGGTGGATTTTTAATAGATGACTTTGAATCTAGATGGGCCATACTAAGACAATTATGATTGCTATAATCAATGACTTGGCACCACAAAATGTGTTCAAAGAGTTGACATATGTGACTTTTTATGTAAAGCATTACATTTCTATATAAATATCGATAAACACTTTAAAGTCTTTCATTAGGTCAATCTCAACAGAAACACCATTTTTTTTATTGTGCAGAAAAATGGTATATCTTATTAAAAATCACATGCGTAATGGGTTAGAATATTTGAGCCATGAAGGCCCACAAAGGTTTGGAGCAAGTCCTTAGAGGGGATATGATCAACATAGTAAACAATGAGACATTTACTTTCATACCATCTAAAAACCAATTTAGGAGCATCAACATTTAAAACAACATGAACAAATTAAGAAGAATTTACAATCATTACCTTGGTATTGTTGGGTCGGTTGATCCACAACATATTTGCTTATATTTTTGTTAGTGTAACTTGTCGAAATTCATAAAGAATTCATAACCAGCAGGTTCTCTCTTGCAAACCATTACCACAACATTTGAGACATTGCAGAGAATAAACAATAAAGAATTTGCACAATAGTCTCTGAATTGTATTCACATCTCTGTATGGGTCTCCACAACGACCAAGTTAAAAATATATGGGAGCGCCTATTAAATAGGCAAGATAGGTTGTTTCGTGCAACAAAACATTGTTGCATGAATAACCATAAAATAGGAGTGTCTATTTATTATTATGCACTCAACAAATATGTGCACAAAATAGAATAGCATCTCCAAAAATAAAAATGATTATTGAATCAAGCTTACACACTTTACTCCAACACCCTCCCTTAAGTGCAAAATAAGGAGTGAAAAAAAGAGAAAGCAAAGAGACTAAATGGGTCCTGACAACTAGACCTGATCAGGTACCCATGTACAAATCACAGTGAAATATAAAGTGTCCCTATGGTAACCAATTCATCTTACCATACTACATGAATGATGAATCATTGTAATCGCCAAGTCAAATAGGAATTGGTACTCTATACGAGGCTCACTTTGTAAAAACACTGAGAAAAAAGTCATCAAGGATGAAATGTATTATTGCAAGGTACCCAAAAACCAGTAAAAATCGCTGAAGTCGAGAGAGCAAAAAACATATGCTGCAAGGTGTTCCAAAAAAGCAAACGGCTCAATATTTGAACATAATGTTGAACAGGTGCACTATATGGAATGAAGGCCATCAAATAAAAATGCACTTAGTGGACTCGAAAGTCTCAATGGAACTCAAATCTATACGAGTGGTATGGATCCACTGCTCGATCACAAAAAAATCGCTGACATTGAAATTTATCAGAATAACTCTTACAAAAAGACACTGTTAGAGGTGTCGATAGTACAAAAGGGTTCACTAACTAAATTCAATGTACTACCAAAAGATGTCGTATACCAAGGGTTAGCAAGGGACACAAAAACCGAAGAAGCAAGATCTGCACCATACCCCCCATATTGCTGACTAGGTGGAGTGATACAAAAAAAAAGCTCTATATGGATGGACTAAATCCACTACTCGAACACTAATACACTGACACTATATTCACCGGAATAGCTAATTTTCAGAAGGAGATCAAATTTCACAACAAATCTGAAGGAGACTGTCAACTGTCAAAAAAATGTCAAAGATACAGAACAAATATCTCTCAAGAAGATGGCCCTGGTGGTGATCGATAGTCAACAACTGAAGAAGATGCCATCAAGAACATGAGAGTTGCTCCTAAAACATGGGAGCAATATGCGACACAAAACCGCACTCAAGATTGTAGGATGTACAAAAGTAGCACAAACAAATACAATGCACACTAAAAAACAGGGTGTCAAATTCTGTTAATAATACGTACATGAGTGGAAAGTGTGATGACAAGAACAACAATGTGGGCCAAGAGGGTATAAGTGCATTAATAATGACCTCCAAAAAATGAAGATAAAGAGCGAGAACAAATTTCTTTTATCTGTAAGGGGGATTGACCTCCTCCCAAACTAGCCCTCTGTCTTCGATAATCGAGAAAAAGATAAAATTTAAATGACCAAACAATTAAAAACTCTTTTACAATAATAATAATATATATATATATAAATAAAAGAAATAATAAAAAACCTCATTTACAATTTGTTCCATTTAAAAAAATCCCCACAAGAAATATCTTCCCCCTCTTTAAGAAAGTGATGGCCCCTCTACTTAAACTACACTTTAATAAAGTTGGTCTCCACCTTTAGAAAAAGCAAGAGCTCTCTAAAATCTTTTGCATGGAGCAAGCAGAGGGTTTTTATCGTCATGTCTTGAGCATGACAGTAAGGAGGACAAACAAAAAACCCCACACTTCTTGCATAATCCGAGCAGGTGTAGATCATGGTGGAGCTCGTAGGGAGATCTACAATTTGTTTGAACAAACCATGAATGGTTGCAGGTACGTTTGGGACCCAGAGCGAAGGTTGTCGACGTCTCTCCAAATTTCTTTGAGTCTTAAAATCTCACTCGGATAGATGACTCCTGCATATAATGACCTAGCCGAGGCAAGACAAAAATGTCACCGAAGCCAGATCTGTTGTTTATGGAACAAGGTCTGAGTACATACAGGCCTTTCAAGCCATCCAATAAAATGCTAAGCATATTTGTCAAAAGGTAAACCTACAATCAACACAGCCAATGAGAACACCATCAGTCAATGCCAAATGTTGATTTGGGAAAAAACTGTGGAGACATAATGGATCTTGCCATTGAGTCAAGGAGATCAGCTCCATTATTGTGTGTGCAGAGTCTATGCCATCGGGAGACATTTAGATCAGGCTTGAGTTCCTCGAGAATTGAAAAAACTGGAGAGCTTGGCGTCCAATGCAAAGGCCCTACAAAAACCTCAGAATAGTTTTACAGCCACCTTAAAATAAAGAAATGCCACGGTGCTTAGCCAAGGCAGATCCGAAGCAAAACTCGTCATAGTCAAAAGCCAAATCAAGACATGAAATGCAAGGTGAAAGCTGTCAATAAGCTAATAATGCATACAGCTGTGTGAGAACCAGTCCTTTGTAATATAGATTAATGCCAAGACTAAATACAAAACTCAGAAAGCCCAGTTCGAAAAAATAAAAAACCAAAGCAAAAAATACCTGGTCAAACCCTCAATGTATGGCTGGTATATGGATTGCAAAAGGAGCCTTCACATATCTGTATGATCTTGTATTGTATGATAAAAATACTTAGATCAAATCCTTAATGTCCCAAACAATCGGTTGGGCAATGGTTGGGGAGTCTGCTCTGATACCATGTCAGAGTTCACAAAGAACTCATAACCAACAAGGTCTCTCTTGTGAACCATTACCACAATATTTGAGACATTGCAGAGAATAAACAATAAAGAATTTGGACAATAGTCTCTGAAGTGTATTCACATCTTTGTATGGGTCTCTACAATGATCAAGTCAAAAATATATGGGAGTGCCTATTAAATAGACAAGGTAGGTTGTTTCATGTAACATAATATTGTTACATGAATAACCATAAAATAGGAGTGTTTATTTATTATTGTGCACTCAACAAATACGTGCACAAAATAGAATAACATCTCCAACAATAAAACAACTCCCGAATTAAGTTTACACGCTTTACTCTAACATAACTTGTTATTAGTAAATAAATTAAATAAACTTGTTAGTGAGTTTATTGGTTCACAGGAATTAGTTAGACTCTGTAACCACCTATGAAAGTTTTATAAGCTTTCACCTTCTTTGTAAATAACAATCCAAGAATAATACAACTTTACATTTTTTGTCACAAACTTCATTTACAATGTAATTCTTTACCTAATTCCTCATGTTTCTAGAATGAATAACTTTGAAGATATTGCATGGCCTTCAATCAATCATCGATGATTATATGATTTTAATGGGGTTGCTAGCACTTTCAATGTTGAGTAAAGGTTGTCAACGTTTGTTGGACATCATGTAGATGTGCAATACACAATATTGAATAGTCACTTGGATGGTTTTCTGTGTGAGACCTTATGCTGATTGACGTTGTTAAACAGGGCTTGATCGTGTTCTACTAGAGTACGGTACGATGATCATAAAAGATGAATGGGCTTTGATTGTGTTCATTAACCTTTATGCCACAAATCGTAAGGCAGACTTCTGTATAGAGCGACATCGATTTTGATTAGTACCAAGATGTACAATATGTCATTCGCTAGTGCAATGGATACTTTTGATGACTTCACAGTCACAGCTCTGGATCATCTTCTATACCCCTTGTTGGATCAAGGGGGTTTTGTTGGGTCGATTGATCCACAATGTATTTACTTATGTTTTTGTTAATTTAGTTTGTTGTTAGTAAATAAATTAAATAAACTTTTTAGTGAGTTTATTGGTTCACGAGAATTAGTTGGATCTTGTAACCACATGTGAAAGCTTTATAAGCTTTCACCTTCTTTGTAAATAACAATCCAAGAATAATATAACTTTACATTTTTGTCACAAGTTTCATTTACAATGTAAATCTACATTATTTCCCATGTTCTTGGAATGAACAGTGGTATCAGAGCCGAAGAATTGAGAACATAGAGGAGAGAGAGAAGTATGAATTTGTACGACCTTCATTTCATATTGTAATTTTTAAAAAGATTCTTCTGGACAATCTTATTTCCATTTTCTTTTTTGTTTTATTCCAACTACAATAACAAACAAGTTCTGTGGACTCTTACTGAGCCTAGAGATTTGAAGCGGAGTGGCAGTTTGAAAAGGAGGATTGAAGTGCAATTCTCAATGTTATTTAGCCAATGCTCGCAATCCATCCATCCATCCATCCATCAGTAAACGATGATGTTGCCATGAAATGACATGTATTTTTTTGAGTAAATTGGTGACTATGAAACCACAAGTATTTTTTGAAGAAATTGGTGACTTGGAGGTCATTGGAAAGCTATAAGTGACACTACTCAGCTTTGTATGGTCTGAGGGATTGCTCTGGTAAGATTACAATAGAGCTCTATTAGAAGACATTTTTTTCCTTTGTTAAAAAAATACCAAGGAGGACAACAAAAGCAAAATTTGATGCAAAGTCTGGAGGTTTGTGGATCTATTGGAGGTTGGAGGATTATTTCCTTTCTCGAGTTAACTATTCTCTCAGATTTTGGGTCAAATATTTGAATGATAATTTTGGTAGCAGTAGTATACTTATTTCAATTTTGGTTTTCTTCATTCCATTGATATTCATGATGAGGAGTAGACAAAGTAGTTTTGATTTAGTTTTTTGTTGCATAGGCTTCTCACCTTTCCCCCAATAGGGAGAAGATATTGCATGGCCTTTGATGGTGATTGTACAAGTTGACAGGGGTTGTTAGCATCTTCAGTGTTAATCAAATGCCGTCATCATTTGTTAGACATCAGATAGATGTGCCATACACAATATTGAATAGTCATTTAGATAGGTTTCTATGTGAGACCTTGTGAATCGATGTGGTTGAACAGGGTTGATCGTATTCTACTACAATACTTTATGATGATCATAGGGGATGATCAAGGTTTGATCATATTCATCAGCCTTTATGTCATAATTTGCAGGGTGGGATTCTGTATGGAGTGGTATTAGTTTTGGTCAGTACCAAGATGTATAGTGTGTCAGTTGTAAGTGTGACATATATTTTTGATGACTTCACAGTCATATAGCTCCAGATCATCTTCTATACCTCTTGTTGGATCAAGGGGAGTTTGTTGGGTTAGTTGATGGATCACAACATATTTTCTTATGTTTTTGTTAGTATAGCTTGTTGTTAGTAAACAAATTAAATAAACTTATTAGTGAGTTTATTGGTTCATGGGAATTAATTGGATCTTGTAACTACTCGTGAAGGCTTTATAAGTTTTAACCTTCTTTGTAAATAACAATCTAAGAATAATACAACTTTACATTTTTGTCACAAACTTCATTTACAATGTATTTTTTTACCTTATTCCTCATGTTCCTGGAATGAATAGTGGTATCAAACCTAGAGAATTGAAGACATAGAGGAAAGAGAGAAGTATGAAGTTGTACGACTTTCATTTCATATTGTGAGTTTTTAAAGGAAACTTCTAGGCAATCTTATTTCCATTTTCTTTTTTGCCCTATTCCAACTATAATAGCAAGCAAGTTTTGTGGACTCTTACTGAGCTTGGAGATTTGAAGTAGAGTGGCAATTTGAAAAGGAGGATTGAAAGTGCAATTCTCAGTGCTATTTAACCAGTGCTCGTAATCCAACCATTCATCTAGTAAACGATGATGTTGCCATGAAACAAAAAATATTTTTTTGAGGAAATTGGTGACTTGGAAGTCATGGGAAAGCTACAGTTGATGCTACTCGGTTTTGTATGCCTTGAAGGACTGCGCTAGTAATAATACAATAGATCTATGTTAGAAGACACTTTTTCTTTTGTTTAAAAAAACCAAAAAAGTATCGAGGAGGACCACATAAGCAAAAATCAATGTAAAGTCTGGAGATTGAAGGATCTATTGGGTGCTGGAGGATTATTCCCTTTCTCCAATTAGTTATTCGCTCAAAGTTTGGGTCAAATATTTGAATAATTTTTTTGTTAGCAGTAGTATGCTTATTTTAGTTTCATTTAATTTCATTGATATTCATGATGAGGAGCAAACATAGTAGTTTTGATTTGGTTTTTTATTGTATCGACTTCCCACCTCTCGCCTAATACAGGAAAGATACTACATGGCCTTCGATCCATCATCCGTGATTATACGAGTTGACAAGGGTTTCTAGCACATGGACAATATTAAGCAAAGGTTGTTAGTGTTTTTTGGACATTATGGAGATGTGTTATATACAATATTGAACAGTCACTTAGACAGGTTTTTGTGTGAGACCTTATGTGGATCGATGTGGTTGAATATGCCTTGATCGTGTTCTACTACAGTACGAGGCGATGATCATAGGGAATAAGCAATCATTGATCATGTTCATTAACATTTATGCTACAACTCATAAGGTGGGCTTCTGTATGGAGCAACATTGGTTTTGGCTAGTACCAGGATGTACATCATTCCAGTTGCAGGTGGGACAAATACATTTGATGACTTCAGAGTCATAGCTCTAGATCATCTTTCATACCTCTTGTTAGATCAAGGGGGCTTTGTTGGATCTGTTAATCCGCAACATATTTGCTTATGTTTTTGTTAGTATAGCTTATTATTAGTAAATAAATTAAATATACTAGTTAATGAATTTGTTGGTTCATAGGGATTAGTTGAATCCCATAACCATCCGTGAAAGCTTTATAAGCTTTCACTTTCTTTGTAAATAACAATCCGAGAATATTAATAAAACTTTACATTTTTGTCACAAACTTCATTTACAATGTAATTCTTTATCTTATTCCTCATGTTCCTAGAATGAACAAATATATACTTTCAAAATAAATTTATAAACTTACTTTAATTCTATTCTCACAAACATATGTAAAAATAATTGCGACAAACTAATTAAAGACTATTTAAATAGATCTAACCCGACCATTTCCAAATATGAGCAAATCTTAAAAATCTCACAATAACACTAAGAAAAAAAACTTGTCAAGATAACAAAATATAATGCAGACATACAAACCGTGACAAAACAAGTTTACCAAGTCCATGATGTATATACCTATTATAATATTTCAACCGTTAATACTCTTAAAACTTACTCAAATATCCTTACAAAGCATATAACCTAATTATTTTCTTATTCTCATATTGAAGCTATTCCCATGAAAACTCAAATATCATATGCTAACCACCTCTATTTAAGATCAGAGCTTTTAATCATAATTTATATAAATTGTATTAAACAAGTTGGATGCATAGTTCATTACTGCACTAGAATAATTTTCTTTTCCAAGATGATCGTCTATTTATAATACTTAGTTTATACAAACGATGAGACAACTATGAAAAGATTCGTCTTTTTTCCATTCATCTTCTTGAGTGTTGATTTCATCAGTCCTTACTAGAATGGTGATTTATACCATTCTATATAAGTCTTGCACTATAAATCATTTTAAAAGAGAATATGTATGGCTAATTTCAGATGAGCTTATTTATTATATGAGTTTGTATTTTCAGTTAGTTTATTTCTTTTTTTATGGTTGGGTTAGATTAAGTATTTACTGTTAGTTATTCTTGTATTATTAATTTTAATAAAAATAGTAATAATATAAGGGAAAGGGATCAGTTATTAGATACGGTTTAATAATTGTAATGTATATTTTGAAAGGGAATCCCAATTATAATTTATATAATATTTATTTATTTTTTTTAAATAATTTAAAATATTTTTTATTTGATTAATTTTTTATTTATTTATTTTTATTATTATTAAAATAAAAATAAACATTCTATATTTAAAATATTATATATTTATTCAAATTTATTCAACATCGTCCTTTTTAATAAAGTTTACATCAACTTCAAATATATATAACTTTATAAAATATCATATTCTTCTACATTTTTTAATATACAAGTTTGTTTAAACTTTTAAGTAAATATGAACATTGACTAGTGTATATGTATTTATATATAGATAATGAATGATAAATTTAAATGTCAAGTATTAGTTTTAAAAATTGAAATATGTTTTGCTTCATGGCTCTTCCCAGAGGTAGAGGTTACGAAAGGGATTGAGACTCTCCTCCGCAAGAAAAGTATTTGCAGTTGGTTTTTACTATTTCCCTTGATAGACACAAGGAAGACAATAACAATCCTCAATAAAATGATAGCTGGGATCTCTTCTTTGTGGATGACGACCCCCTGCTCGCGAGAGAAGGGGTGACAAGTCTCAAGATCCGCCCTCCATCACCTCTTCCAGTGCCTATGTTCGTTGTTGAAGCTTAATTGTTATCTTTACTAGTCTTTGTTTTTATAAGTGTCTTATTGATTGTTATGCACCTTTGATATGATATTTTTTTTGAATGATCATTATTGCCCTGAATTGATATTTTTCGAAGTTTTTTAATCTTAATTCAATTGCTTGTAGAATAACTTTTCCAACTTTTTATATAACTAACATTGTAACATTGCTTTTTTATATTGATATCGATACACTTTTCAATTTAAAAAAATTGAAATATATATATATATATATATATATATATATAATTGAAATACCACCCATTTATAAATGAAACATTTTACACAAATAAATCATTCTATTTAAGAGAATGTTATTTGAGAGGAAGTTAGTTTGTCATGAAAATGGCTTGTGGGACGATGGAGACAATGCCCAATAGACCCATTTGTCAATGTCGTTTTCTGCAACCGATGATGACGAATCATTTTTTGTGCTGGTCCAAAAAAAGTCCGATTACATGCCCATGAAATACTATCAGCAGCGCTTTCGGAGTTGAAATCTCGACCTCCACGCACACAGGGACGCTGTCAACTGGATTCTCAAGGTGTTTAGTTGATTGATTTGGTCCCAACTTACACTCAAATTGCTACTTTTTATAGAAGATTGTTTATGTGGGTGTTCAATTTTATCTTCATTGAAACTGTATTAAGTTTTTATTTTTGTACTGATTTAAAATTGGGTGTAAGTGTTGACAATTCTTCCACAGGTCAAAAATTGTCAACATCATTATTCAGAATACGGTTTTATGGGTATTAGTTTGTCTTGTGAATCAGTTTCGGGTATTGAATAATGAAAAGGTTTTGTAAAGTTCAATCAAGCCTAAATTCGTACCAACAGCTAGTCAAGGAGCCGTGTACAGCAACGTAGCTAGCAAGGAAAGAAGCCAACAAAGCAAAGGAAATTACAAAGGAAGGAAGATATCTTTTGGAAAAAAGTCCGAAGGAATACTTCGGAGAATAAACAAAGGAAAGTCCACAGCGTCCAAAGAAAAGTCTGCAGAAAAACATGAAGACAAAGGAATAAGGACACCTACAAAAACCCGGGTTCCCTACAAAAGCCCGGGTGCCCTACAATTTTTTCGAAAAAGCCAAGGAGGAAGGACAAAATACCTTGCGAAGGGCACTTGGTCGATGACAGGTCCTTTCCAACTTTCCCGAAGGGCACAGAGGAAGGACTCAATCCCTTGCGGAAGGCACTTGGTCGGTGGCAAGACCTTTGCAATTTTACCAAAGGACATTCTGTCGATGGCCAAAAAAGTCCGAAGAAAATACCTTCGAACTTTTTGTCCGAAGGAATTCCTTCGAACAAAAAGTCCGAAGAAATTCGGAGAACAAAGCAAAACCCCGACAGAAAAAAGTCCGAAGGCAAAAGAGAAAACAAAGGAAGGATATCCTTTAGACTTTTTGTCCGAAGGATTAATTCAAAAAAGTGAGAAGGAAAAAGTCTACGAAAATTCAAAAGACAAAAAACCACAGGAAAAGTGAGGACATAAAGCCGAAAGAAATAAAGCCCACAGGAAAAAGTTTGCGGAAATTCAAAAGACAAAAAGCCCTCAGGGAAAGTGAGGACATAAAGACAAGGGAAATAACGCTGAAGGAAAAGAAAAGCCCAGGAAGGATAAAGTCTCAGACTTTTTGTCCGAAGAGCGAAGGCTGAAGGCAGAGGACAAACTATCAGCGGGAAAGTGGTCTAACAAAAGATCCGAAGAAAAATCCAAGACCAAAGACAAGTCCGTGGGAATAAACCCAAGAGCAACGCATGCACATAAACATAAACAGAAAATAGATAGCCAAGAAATAAATTCAACCTGAATTTATCTCTCACTCAGCAAGATAGTTTTCCATGCAAGCACTTTCGTCTGTCTCAAGCTCGTAACGTTCCAACAGCTCAACTGAAGTTCCAAATGCAGATGTCAAGTTGACTGTTCTAGATTTAGAATTGACTAATTGTTAAACGCCACATCTACTAGGAGTTTTCCATGCAAAGGAGAATAATTTCTTCATCCAACTCAGCATTTCAAACGTTCCAACTCGACTTCCAACGGATCAAGTCAGAGTTCTAAACTTGACATTGGCATTGGATTTCATGCACACTATTGTCATCTCATACTTCTAAATATTCCAGCAGCTCATGAAGAAGCTAAAATTGACATTGGCGTGGAGTTCTATGCAAAGAGAGTTGGGTGTTTCAATAAACAAAGACAAGTCCACTTCCTCTAACGCCAAGGAGCTTCATGCAAAGATAGGGAAAACATATTTTATTGAAAGGCAAAGTCAGCCTTGAGTTAATCTAAGTTGATCTTCTTTGTCTATTTTTCAACGCCAATCTTTGGCTTTTGTAATTCTCTATAAGTTAGCTTTCAGCCTTGATTAAATGATCCCTCTCTTGGCAAGACTAGACTTTGCCACTAGTGAGTTGTGTAACATATTCAATCAATAAAAGGACTGTACTTTCATATTTCAAGTGTTGGCATAGTCTATATTCATTCAGCAATTTGCATATGTGATAGATTTCTCTCCCTTCCCAAATTCTGATTCATACCTAGTTGCTAGCTTGTCGTATTATGCAGGTCATGTTAAGTATTCTTTGTCTTTTGTTGAAGCTGTAAGTGGATGTTAGGTGGCTGCAAAATGTCTTGTATTAGACCTCTCTCCATCATTTTCCCTCATGTTTTGGTCATTGGATTGAACCTTCTCATGAAATACTTATGCATAGTGATTGATTGAAATCAAAGGTCTTCATTTTCCCTTGTTTGTTCAGTGTTCAAGGTTCCAAGTAGAGTGGATCAATCTTTTGGTGTATCACCATTATTAGGTAGAATTTCCCCTTAAAGTTTCCTTATCCCTTTTCCATGGTAGTCCGTAGCACATAGTAGAGATCCTCATTGATACATCTTATAGGAACCAACCTTCTCTGGAGGTTCTTCTCACCATTGAGGCACCCACCCTCGTGAGAAGATCCCATTGTTTCAACCGGATAGAGGATTGGCCATTTCATGCACGTCTTCAATTCAGGGCACAGCACCAGGTTGACAGCAATTTTTGGCATGCCCAGTGGGACCTATTTTAGCTAGGCTTGATGAATTGCAGTTGTAGCAGTGTTCTTCAAGAAGTAGTTGGTGATTCCAAGCTCAAGCAAATGCTTCTAATCATTCAGGACAGTTTCCATGTGAGTCTATTTTTATTTCATTATCATGAATGAATTTTGATGGCTGTGTATGAAGAGAATTCCTATGCCATGTTTCCTTATCATCCCAATGATGGATCATACCAACCTGGTCATGATACCTATGAGCCTAAGCAGCCTTATCAAGAGTATTATCAAAGCTATGTTGAGCCTTATCAAGTTTCTCATAATCAACCTTATCAAGAGCATGAATCTTATCTTCCTGGTAAGCCATATCAGTCTCAGGACCGGATTTCATCTTTCCCATATGGCTATGCTGTTGCATATGAGCAGTCTTGCCTTGAAGAAAGAATGAATGAAATAGAGTTCAGAATACTAACATATGCAAGAAAGGTTTGTTCTAACTCTCAGTATGAGGAAGTGAATGGTCTATTTTGAAATGTGTCCAATGATCTAGAAGAGATAAATGGACTATGTATTCTTGTATTGGAAAAGATGGAGGCTTGGGAAAGTCAGAAAATCAAGTTAAACCAATTGTCTACAAAGGGCTACTGTGCTTCTTATTCTCATGAAGTTCTTAACCATGCCCAGCGTGTGCCAAGGGAGCTTCCTAGTTGGAGTCAAGAGCATATTCAAGAGCCTATTCAAGTGATTATTCATGAGACTAAACCTTCCTATAGTCCCCTTTCCTCACCAATCATCCCTCAAGCTCAAGTTGTCTAGGAAGACAAGCAAGTTTCAGACTTTGATGAGGTAATGGCCAAGTGGAAGGAACAAAATACAGACATCTTTAAGAGTTTCTCTTTCCCTTCTCTCCAAAACTCCTTAGATAATTCTTTTTCCCTCAAGATTCCAAAATATGATCATGATCGACCTCCCGTGCTTCATTTTCCCTCTCAAATAAATGAATTTCATCACCCTCCTGCCATCCCCCTTCCTCAGGAGGATCCTGTTCTTTGGAGTATTGAGGAAGAGGTTGCAGCTATAGCACAAGTTCTTTCAGAGTGTGTAGAGGATGCTTCAGGTGTGTTTGAGGAAGAATTTCCTATTGATACTTCACTTGAGGTTGTAATTGAGCATCCAATTATAGTTGAGAGTGGGAAGATTGATCTTGATGTAGAGGAACTTCAAGAGGAGCTAATACAGATTGAAGTTATAAATGAGTTACAGGTATCTCCTATTGAGAAGGATCTAGATAGCCTTACAGCTGATTCAGTTCATATAGGTCTAAATAGGGAACAAAAAGATGATTGGCAGTTGTACCTTGAATCTCTACAAGAGATTGAAGAGCTTTGTATGGATATGTTGGCTATTGAAGAGCATGTTTATGAGAAATTTGATCAAGAATCACCTATTCAAAGTCACAGTACAGATTGGGTTGCCTACTCAAAGCTCCTTGAACAGTTGGATGAACTTGCAGCAGTCAATAAGAAGGATTTGGTCACTCAAAAACCATGCATAGATGAGGTATCACTTGACAAGGTGGTAGATGACAAGCAATTTGAAAAAGATCAAGAGGTACTTGATGAGTTTATCTTTGTTGATGTTGATGACTCATTTGAGAAGATGATAATACTGTTGGTGGACAAGGAAAATGCCTCATCAAAGGTTATGATTAATAAACATCCTGCTTTGCAACTTGTACCATCTCTTGGAAGGAGCGAGTTCAAGAATTTCCCATTTGATCCAAGCGGATCATGTTTTATCATGGTTAGCCAGGTTCCTTATTTGTTTTGCTTTCCTCCAAGTGTTGTTCAAGCACAGTTGTTCCTTTTAGTTTTGTTTCAATAAGTGCTTGTTTGCACATTTGCTTCTTAGTTAGTTTTCCACTTTCGTGTGTTTCCCTTGTTATTTTGAAGAAGGAGGTTACTTCAACCATGATCAAAGGAGGTTTTCAGTTAGAAATCAAGTTTATCATTATTTTGGGAGTTTGAATAGCATCTATATGGTCTGAGTTCTCAATCATAGCAGGCATGTTGGGCCAGCTGAGTCGCCAAAAATGTTGACAATTCTTCCACAGGCCAAAAATTGTCAACCTTACTATTCGAAAGACGGTCTTATGGGTACCAGTTTGTCTTGTGAATTAGTTTCGGGTACTGAATAATGAAAAGGAAAAGGTTTTGCAAAGTTCAATCAAGCCTAAATCCATACCTACAACTACCCAAGGAGTCATGTACAGCAATGCAACCAGCAAGGAAAGAAGCCAACAAAACAAAGGAAATTACAAAGGAAGATATCCTTCAAAAAAAACTCCGAAGGAATTCCTTCGGACTTTTTATCCAAAGGAATACTTCAGAGAATAAAAAAAGGAAAGTTTGTAGCCTCCAAAGAAAAGTCCACAGAAAAACATGAAGACAAAGGAATAAGGACACCTACAAAAACCCAGGTTCCCTACAAAAGCCCGAGTGCCCTACAATTTTTTTGAAAAAGTCGGGGAGGAAGGACAAAATCCCTTGCAGAGGGCACTTGGTCAGTGATAGGAACTTTCCAACTTTCCCGAAGGGCACAGAGGAAGGACACAATCCCTTGCGGAGGGCACTTGGTCTATGGCAAGACCTTTGCAATTTTCCCAAAGGACATTCTGCCGATGGCCAAAAAAGTCTAAAGAAATTTGGAGAACAAAGCAAAAACTTGATAGAAAAAAGTTCAAAGGCAAAAGATAAAACAAAGGAAGGTAAAAGTTTGAAGGATTAATTCAGAAAAGTGAGAAGGAAAAGTCCACGGAAATTCAAAAGACAAAAAGCCCCAGGAAAAGTGAGAAGGACATAAAGCTGAAAGAAATAAAGCCCGCAGGAAAAAGTTTATGAAAATTCAAAAGACAAAAACCCACGGGAAAAGTGAGGACATAAAGCCAAGGGAAATAAAGCTGAAGGAAAATAAAATCCCAGGAAGGATAAAGTCTCAGACTTTTTGTCCGAAGAGCAAAGTCCGAAGGTAGAGAAGGACAAACTGTCCACAAGAAAGTGGACTAACAAAAGATCCGAAGAAAAATCCAAGACCAAAGACAAGTCCGTGGGAATAAACCCAAGAGCAACGCATGCACAGAAACAAAAACAAAAAATAGACAACCAGGAAATACATTCAACCTGAATTTATCTCTCACTCAGCAAGATAGTTTTCCATGCAAGCACTTTCATCTATCTCAAGCTCATAACATTCCAATATCTCAACCAGAGTTCCAAATTTGGACGTCGAGTTGACTATTCTAGATTTAGAATTGACTAATTTTTAAACGCCACATCTACTAGGAGTTTTCCATGCAAAGGAGAATAATCTCTTCATCCAACTCAGCCTTTCAAACGTTCCAACTTGGCTTCCAATGGATCAAGTCAGAGTTCTAAAATTGACATTAGTGTTGGATTTCATGCATACTATTGTCATCTCATACTTCCAAACGTTCCAGCAACTCATGAAGAAGCTAAAATTGACATTGGTGTGGATTTCCATGCAAAGAGAGGTGGGCGTTTCAATAAACAAAGACAAGTCCACTTCCTCTAACACCAAGGAGCTTCATGCAAAGACAAAGGGAAAACATATTTTATTGAAAGGCAAAGTCAGCCTTGAGTTAATCTAAGTTGATCTTCCTCGTCTATTTTTCAATGCCAATCTTTTGGCTTTTGTAATTCTCTATAAGTTGGCTTTTAGCCTTGATTAAATGATCCCTCTCTTGGCAAGACTAGAATCTGCCATTGGTGAGTTGTGTAACCTCTTCGATCAATAGGACTGAAATTTTAGATTTTAAGTGCTGGCATAGTGTATATTCATTCAGCAATTTGCATGTGGTAGATTTATCTCCCCTCCCAAATTATAATTCGTACCTAGTTGCTAGCTTGTCGTATTATGCAGGTCATGTTAAGTGTTCTTTATGTCTTTTTTTTAAGTTGTAAGTGGATGATAGGTGACTACAAAATGTCTTGTATCATACATCTCTCCATCATTTCCCTCATGTTTTGGTCATTGGATCGAACCTTCTCATGAAATACTTATGCATAGTGATCGATTGAAATCGAAGGTCTTCCTTTTCCCTTGTTTGTTCAGTGTTCAAGGTTCCAAGTAGAGTGGATCAATCTTTTGGTGTATCACCATTATTAGGTAGGATTTCCCCTTAAAGTTTCTTTCTCCCTTTTCCATGGTAGTTTGCAACACAGAGTAGAGATCCTCATTGACACATCTTACAGGAACCAACCTTCTCTGGAGGTTCTTCTCACCATTGAGGCACCCACCCTCTTGAGAAGATCCCATTATTTCAACCAGATAGAGGATTGGCCATTTCATGCACGTCTTTGATTCAGGGCGCTGCTCCAGGTTGACAACAGTAAGCACTTATTGTACTAGATTATCTAGATCTATATTTTAGCCAAATTGGTTAGTTGACCCATCAAGGCTTATTTTATTGCTTAAAAGACTATTTCTATCTAGGCGTTTAGTTTTGGTTGAATTGAAAGTATCTTTGGGTGTCCAATTTTATCTTTGGTGTAAGTAGATTGTCACTGTAGAGGGGTCTATGTTTTAAAGCCAAATTGGTCTGTACACATGCCAAACTTTCAGAGTGTGTTTGTTTGTTTGGAAAACTTCATTTTTCCAGCAAGTTTGACATTCTTGTTTCAAGATTTCATGTACTGAGAGCTCAGTTTGGCCTAATGTTGGACTGACTGTTTTATAGTTTAGGCTTGTGTGTGTGTAGGTGCATTACTTTTATAATTTTGGGTCCTTGACTGGCTACCTTGTTGTTAATTGCCTGGATCAATACTAGTTGATGTATAAACTACCAATAAGTAATGTGGGGGGAAGACAAATGTTGCCTTTTTGGTTTTTTTAATGCCTGGGCTCTTTGTTGGTAAAGGGTTTCTTGTTTCTTTGGAAAGAGAGGAAAATATAAATTCTTGAGTTTCATTACAGTAAGGTACCTGCAAGGTTTAGATGTATTCATTGGTATCTATTACTTGCTTGTCCCTTGTAGTGAAAATGGGAGACACCTATGTTCCTCTTCTTCTAGACTTGTAGGTAAAATCAAGACCAAAAAACACTAACATGTATGTTATTATTCATTACAATAGGACAATGTGGATGAGAGATCTGATTTGATGTTTTTGTTGATATACAGAGGGAAGATGCAAGATTCATATTTGATGCTCATACTATTCAAAATTAGGGAAAACATGAAATAGGGGAAGAAGTGGTGGTTGCCAATTCTAAAGGTATCTTTGAGTGGGCTTTCATATGAAGCAAGAAAAAAGTTGCTTAACCAAAGAGAGAGTATAAACTAGATCTTCAAAGCTGCAAAATATATTAATGAGTTACAACTTGACTTTGTTTGGACATATTAACTCTATATCCAAAATCTGTCTAAGACCCTATACTTGGTTATATGTCCTCGATGCATATGAGGATGGGTTCATTTTGTATACACTGTTACTGTTTTACATTGCATGTATTCTTCTTTCCCAGGGCAAAGAGATTCATAATCTCATAATGCAACTCTTTCACATTATTTCTAGATGAAGTATTGCTTTTTAGGGCTAAAAGCTAAACAAAGAATTATTCAACAAACCCTAGTGAAATAATCAATTTTAGAATTTATTCAAACTTTAGGCAATTGAAAATAAATTATTAGTGTTGTATGTGCTCCAAAATGGCACAAAAAATATTATTCGATGATCTCAACAATAATAGAAATTATCTCAAACTTATAGCCAAAGAATTCAATCAAAAACCTAATTTTTGTTGGAAAATATTAGGATTTTTTTTTCATATTTATGTGGCTGATCCACACCCTTGAAAAGGCCCAAAAAGCCTCCAAACCCAATTGCCAACCCTAGGAGAGGGTTTGTTGCCCTTGTAGGAGAAACACATCACTTTTGTTGGGGTTCGCTGCCCTAAAACAACCCTCAATCCAACTCGTCCAACCTCCAATGTTGTTTGCCCACCTACAAATGCCAATATGGTGTTGAAAACACCCTTCTTCCACCAATGATGCACAATACTACCTCCTAACAAAGTTGTCCAAATCTGAAATCTAGGGTTTTTGTCCTTGTTTCAACCACCTTGAAGGGATTCCATCCTCAAGGAGCAAGCCAAGCTTTTTCATGCTTAAACGAAATCAAATATCAAAAATAGCATGAACCTTTCCACAAGATCCCCCCTTTGTCCTTTATAATCTTCCAAAAAGTGTGGTGTCAAAAAAGAGGGAAAGCAATTCAAATGTTAAGAGGTCATTTTCTTATAATCTTCCACTTGATCACTTAGGTGTTCATGACCCTCAAAAGTCCCCTTTTTAAGTGAAAATTAGAATCATAAATTATATTTTTGAAAAGAAGCAAGACCCCATGTTCCCCATTTCTCTCACTTTGTCCATTAACTTTTTGGGAAACAAGTCAAGCTAAGGGTCTTCATAAATCATCTTAAGAAGGGGGACATGACAATCCTTCCTTCCCAAAATTGCTTGTCTTCAAGTAATTGCAAGCTAGGATGTTGAAGGATTGTTGCCCCTTCCCAAGTATCATCTTCGAAAAGCAAATCTTTCCAATGAACCAAGTATTTGGTAGTGAATCAATTTCTAAGCCTCCTTTCTCTAGTATCCACAATAGAATCTGGAATCAAGACTAATTTGCCTTCCTCATCAAGGGGTAACAAATCCATGGATGGAGTGATGTGTTGTCCAAGTGCCCTTTTGAGGCAAGACATGTGAAAAACATTATGGATCTTACTACTTTCCGGTAGCTCCAACTCATAAGCCACTTCCCCCACCTTTCTTAGGATCTTGTAGGGACCATAAAACAGTGGTTTCAACTTTTTCACCTCACTTTGCTTGATAGAAGATTGCCTATAAGGCTACAATATTAGGAAAACCATGTCACCTACCTCGAAATGTCTTTTTGTTTGGTGCTTATTTTCATATGTATCCTGTTGGTTTTGATCTTGTTGTAGGCTCCTTTTGAGATGATGTAAAAATTCCATGCTTTGTTGAACCCAATCAACAGTTATGAGCACTTTGTTGTCACTCAAAATCAGATCTAAGAAAGAAAAATCATCATAACCATACAATGCCTTGAAGGGGGACATACCTATTGACATGTGGTATGTTATGTTGTATCAAAATTCTGCCATGTACAGCCATTTATTCCACACATTTTGTTGTCCTAAAACATAATTCCATAGATATCATTCCACCCACTTGTTCACAATTTTGATTTGCCCATTCATTTGGAGATGGTAGCTAGTGCTTGAAGACAACTCGGTGCCTACCAAACAGAAGAGCTCTAGCCAAAAGAGGCTCATGAACCTGTTGTCACTATCACTTACAATATTTCTAGGCAAATCACGAAGCTTGAATACTTCTTTGAAAAAAGATCAACCACCATAGGAGCATTGTAATGGGTTGGTAGAGCAAATAAATGAACATATTTGGTGAGTCTATTCACCACCACCAACATAAAATTATTACCTTATGCCATGGACAGCACTGTGATGAAGTCCATAGAAATGCTTTCCTATTTCTAATGAGGAATCGATAGAGGTTGCAGAGGACCAACTATAAATGTGTGCTCTCCTTTATTATGTTGAAAAACAAGGCAGTCTGTAACTTATTGAAGTACCTCTCTCTTTAAACCCTTACAAAAGAATCTTTCTCTTACCTCTTTGTAAGTCTTAAACTACCCCGAATGTCCCGCCATTGGGGAATCATGAACAACTCTTATTATTTGTGCCTTAAGCTTGGATTTAGGTGTCAAAAAAATCTATTTTTGTATAAAATCAGCCCATCCACAATCACATACCTCTCATCATTCATTTCCCCTTCCATAATAGTCATGGCCAAGGCATCCTTAACATACTCAACAGTTATGACATCCTTCCAATTTGTTGTAATCTCACTTATTGCACATAAAATAGGCTTTTTAGAGAATGCATCAGCCACCACATTATTTTTCCTTTCTATAATCAATGTCAAAATCATACGATTGCAACTTGTTTACTCATTTTTGTTGTCGATCGCTCAAATCAGTTTGTGTAAGAAAATATTTCAGATCATTGCGGTTAGTTATCACCACAAACTTCTCACAAATCAAGTATTGACATTGTTTAGCTAAAGCATGCATGATGAATAACATTTATTTTATCATAAATTGATAATTTTTGCTCAATTTCTTTGAGTTTCCTGCTTTCTAATGCAATTGGGTGCCCCTTTTGCATTAGGACAGTCCCTATGCTTTCCCCAAAAGTGTCACATTCCAATATAAATAGAATAGTTAAATCTAGAACAACAAGCACTGAGCATAAACTCATGATCCCCTTGAGTTTTTGAAATGTTTTCAAGGTTGTTTTGGACCAGCTGAAAGCACCTTTCTTTGTCAAATTCGTGAGGGGGCTAGCAAGCTCAGAAAAATCCTTTACAAACCTTTGGTAGTAGCTACATAATTCAAGAAATCCTCTCAACTATTTCAAATTAATAAGAGGTGGCCAAGCCAAGATAGTTTGTATTTTTTGTTGGTCCAAATGGACCCCTTGGGAGTTGATCACATGTCCCAAATACAAAAGTAGCAAAGTCACATTTTATTTATTTTGTAAAGAGAATTTGCTATTCCATCACTCCCAATTCTATATCCAAACACTGCAAATGTTCCTCTCATGTTTTGCTATACACTAGAATGTCATAAAAAAGGAACAAAATAAATTTCCTCAAGTATTGTCTAAAGACGTGATTCATGCAGGATTGAAATGTGACGGGAGCATTGATTAGACCAACAAGCATAACAAAAAATTCATAGTGCCCATAATGACATCTAAATGTTGTTTTTTTGCATATCTGCCTTTCTAACTAAGATTTGGAGGTACCTAATTTTTAAATCAATATTGGAGAAGAAAATTGATCTATGGAGCTCATCAATCCTAGGTATGGTGTACCTATTATTGATTGTCTTCTTATTCAATAACTAGTAGTCAATGCACATTATTATGATTCCATCTTTCTTCTTCACAAACTCAATCAAAGATGCAAAGGGGTTAGAACTAGGCCTTATGTGGACCATATCTAAGAGCTCATGTATGACTTTCTCTCTCTCTTCTTTAAAAATCCTTGGGTGACAGTAGGGTGTAGTGATCATTGCTTTGGTACCTTGTTCCAACTCAATGATGTGTTTGAATCCTCTATTTGAGGCACCCCATGAGGAATGTCACCAAAAACCTTGGCATGCTTGTCAAGAAAGGATTGAATATCTTTATGAAAAGGTTGTTGCCCTAAATCAGAATTCAAGTCTTTTACAAAACATTTGGCTGCCTACACAACCTACCCTTTGTTGAAATATCTTTCCATCCTTTTGGAGGTCACTTCTGTGAACATAGGATTGTAATGAGGGGAGATTAGTATAGTGTTAGTGAATGAAATCAAAATCCAAATACAACACACTAATGCTAACACCCTAAGCCTATCTCAAGGGCGGGGAGGGGGGCGAGAGGGGGCAGGCATAATAATAATACCAAATGAGAGAGACAACTAGATTGCAAAAGACAAAGAAATACTTTACCTTCCTTGGATTATCCAAATAGCTTGTTGAAGTGGCTTGCTCGACTTGTGCTCAATGAGTCTTTATGAAAGGAGGCTTGGTTATCTCCTCTTCTCCTTGGCACTTTTGTGATGGATTTGGCTTGGCTTAGCTCAACAATTTGGCATTATAAAACTAATTTCAATGGATTGAGAGAGCTTTTTAGCATTATAACTTTACACAAAAAAGAGCTTAAAATTTAATAAGCAAGGCACGGTATTTATAGGCTTTTGCAAACGACTAGAATGACCCTGAACCATTCATCTCAAGATGAATATGTGTGGCTAAGAATCCATTCAATTTTGGAGGCCAAATTCAAAAATGTCTCATAAATATTTGGGATAGAGAGGCATTAAAGAGGCATGAAAGGACTTAATGAGGCATGGGAGGGTTTAATGAGATATTTTATCATTTATGGCTTAAGGATGTCTTTCCAAGAAATGATGTCACTTGATGATGCATAAACTCATAATCAATTTCCAAAAAGAAATATTCAACAAGTTTCATAGAATTCTTAATTAGGCTCTTGATTCAAATGAATTAGCCTTAAACATGATTTGTCAATTTTGGTGCAAATCTTGGCCATTGGTGCACAAATTAATCAAATTGATTAAAATGTTGTATTATTAACTTAAATGTTGACTAGATTGGAATTAGGATGTGATGTTAGATATGTTGGAACCGTTATCCCATTTAGGATATTGTCAACACAAAATAACAAAGGCATGTGTCTCGTGCAAAAAAATTGGTAGAAAAGAGTAATCTAGAGCACCCAGGGGCAAAAATGTCATTTTGACTCGAAATAATCTAATCAAAGTTAGTTGCCTCATAAATTGCATTATCTCATTTAATGATACCCTGATCAAAATCAGCACTTGTATATAACAATTTCAACTCATTTAATGTGTTTTAGTGTTTTAGGCCAAATTGTGATGCTTTGATAGAATTTGGTCAAAAGCTTGGTTGGAGGTTATCGTGGCCACTTTTTAGGTGTCTACAGTTTGCCCCTATTTGGGAAGGTGTTTGCAAGCTATAGGCACAGTAACGCCTTCTTAAATAATGAGAATGTCTTTTATGCCAAAAAGAAGATGTTGATTGAATAAAAAGCTCCAAATGGTGTTTGGAAAGCCTAAGATGATGCCCCTGTAAGGAGTGGCCATCACATATGTGGATGGATGGTCCCTTGAAAAGAAGCAAGAAGAAAGGTGGGATTAACCAGTGGTTGAGAGTAATCTGAATGATAAATTATTTTATGCATTGATTTTAAAAATTATACTGATTTGCCCAAAGGTGGTTATAAACATGAATAAAATTCAAAATAATGATTTGCCCATAGATGGTTATAATCATTAAGATGGCCTGGATTAGATAAAGATGATGTTTGATATGGTTGTGCCCCAGTTAGGACAAATTAGCAAGCATAACTCAAGGATATAACCTAGAATAAAGATTAAATATGAGCGGGTGCACATGTAGATGTGATGTTATGATGACTAAATAAGCCACAAACAACAAGGCATATGAGGATGCAAAGTGATGAAAGAGATGGATAGAAGAGTGAGATTGATTAATATAAAAAATTCAATTATATCTATCAATGAGGAGATGCTCGTCCTAATTAGCAAAGATACAACTAGAATGGTCAATTAGTTGATTTGATCAAGATGGGATGAGAAGATTTGCCAAGGTGCTAAGGAGAAACTTCTGCAGCTCCATTGATTGTAGACCTTCTTGAAGCTAATTTTTGTTGTAGCACATGATGGTAGGCCTCAGAATAAAACACTATGAGAACTAACCCAAAATGTGTGTAAATACTAACACTTAATCCATTAAACAATTGAAATCAATACACCAATGATAGAAACCATGATGCTAATGTTGACGTATGAATATGGATGGACTCAAAAATAATGTGCGCGAGAAATCACCCAATGAACACATATAGACTGAGTCGAGGCAACAATACTAAAAGCAAATAGATAAACAAGCAGACAAAGAAACAAAGAAATAAACATAAAAACAACCTAAATAAACAAACAAAAAGCTTGTAAATAAAAGCAAAAGAAAGCATCCTAACAATGACTTTGCCCCAATAGGGTAGATCGAGGATAACTTAACTAGGCTTGGATAGAATAAATGTTTTTGGATTTTTGAAATTTTATAAATGTTTTTAGAATTTTAAGATATCTCAACTCACTTAAAGAATGAGAAGATACTTACTCGCAAAATAGTGAGAGCATTGGCTTAGGTTGCTCATAAAATGGTGAGAGCATATGGAAAAATGGGATTGAGGTGACCTCAACATGAATTGAGCACAACCTACATAGTTCTGAGATGACCTAAAGTCATAGTAATTCCATCCACGCAAAAGGTGGGGAAAAACTTGACTAGGTCCCAACAAGTTTTCAAATCCATCAAATAGCCAGTCAAATGAAAACAACAATGGCAAGGTGATGCGACAATGCATGATAAACAAAAATTGCCCCTAGTCTACCCATAGGTGGTTATAACTAGGATATAATGGATTAGATCAATGATACTAATTTGCCCATAGGTAGTTATAATTAGCAGCAAGACTGAAGAGACATTGATTTGTCCATAGGCGGTTATAATCAGGGTCATATAAACAAATTTGATACAGGATGGAAAATGAAAGATATCTTACCAAATAAATTGTCACACTACTTTCATAGATCGTCATCTAAACATGGAATTTGATAATATTGGCAAAACTTTATCAGAATCCCCTCACAAAAAGTGCGAGAAAAACCAAAGTAACCAAGATCAAAATAGGATTGGATAGGATGACTAAACATAGGCTTTGGTCTAGATAAGAATGACATGGTAAAATGGAATGGTCTTACTCTAGGATAATGATGGTTTGAGACATTGGATAAGATGGTAAGAGGGTTTCCCCCAAATGATGGGATGATTGTATGGGTATGCAATAATGGAAAAAGAAATGGTAAATGAAAATGGCATGGTACATGTTTTTGGTTGATGATGGTTTTTGGTTTTTGAATGTGTTTGGCCTGGGTATGGTAAATGATTCTATTATTATTGTTGATGTGGATATGCACATCATTATCAACAAACGATACAAATAGAATACTCAATTATGTTAATTGCTAACCCACACCTCGTCTGAAGAATTGCCTTGTCAAGAACATGTTGTTGATTTGGACACAAAGAATTTTGTTTTGATCTTCGTTGGTCATTGATTTTGATTCCTTTAAGAGTTGAGACAAGGTATATTTATAGCCTCTATAAATGAAAATACGACCATGGATAGTAAATAGGGCTAAATGTTGGATGATATGCTTGTTTGTGAAATGGAATGGTGGATGATAATAGAATGTATGATGGTTGGAAAACAAATGAAGATCATGATTTTCAGGCACATACAATGTTTTTGATTTTGGATTCAACATAGCTTTGGATGTGGTAGGGCTGAAGACCTCTAAAGATGCTCTCGATAGGACCACTAGATTATTATTGTTGTTTGGTCCTGAGAGTAGCTACCATTTGATCAGGTTATAGAGTGAAAGCTATTTTGATTTGATTTTTGATAATGTCTTCATCAAGCAGTGAATAACTTTTGTTCTCAGCTATTGGTACCTCGATGAGGTTTCCACCAATGAAGTTGTCTTGATTGCCCTGTAACATCTCCAAGAAGGTTTCACTAAGGAACATTGACTTTTAGATTTGATTGTCTTTTAATGCCTCTGAAAGGGTTTCACTAGAAGATGATGACTTTGAACTTTGATTGTCATGTTGGCCATTTTGGCCCACATATAAATCTATTACATGGTTTGATGAAGTAGTGGATCAAAGACTTAGAAATGGATCCAAAATTTGTAAATAGAGAGGATCCAAGCAGGTTTCAAGGATCCAGCAGTAGTGTTCAAGGATAAGCCTACAAGCTAAAAAACTAAGTGCAAAATCTTTTATTCAGCTAAGTTTTTACTTGTTCAATCTTTCAGACTTTGTGGGGACTAAGTGTTTCTTTTCTCTCGGGCCTTTTATTGAGCTAACTTTCAAGTTTCTTTCATGAAAATTGTCTGCACAATTTTATCGAAGGAATATTTATTTTGGCTAAGTGTTTATATCTCTCGGGGATTTTGTTTCCCACTAAGTGTTGGAATTATTTTAGATAATTTGTTTGAAAGAAATTTTTTGAAGACTTATTTTCTTGATAAAGTGTCCATTTCATGTTTTTTGAAGGGTACTTTTCTTTCGGGATGTGGCCCAAAGCAGGGTTTTCAAAGACCATTTTCAAAGAGGCTGAAGGATTCTTTTCAAATCTTTGAATGAATTGTTCAAGGCAAAAGGTTAAAATAATTTCTTTCAGGAGGGAAGTCCGAATGAATTCTTTCAAGGCGAAAGTTTCGAAGCAATAAGCTGTGGACAAATTGTCCAAAATAAAAGGAATGAATTCTTTCGAGAGAATTATTCTTAAAAATTAAGTTTCGAATGAAAATCTTGAAGAAAAGTCAAAAATTATTTCAAGCAAAAAGTTTGAATAAATTCTTCCAAAGGAATAAGCTAGAGAAAATGCTGAAAGAAATTATTTTGGAAAAAAGGCCAAAACAAAGCCCAAAAGAATTATTGCTCGAAACAAAGAAAAGTCCGAAGGGAATGACCTGAAAGGTTATTTCTTTGGGGAGAATTGTCCACAAGCAAGTAGTCCGAAGAAGTGGCCAAAAATAAAATTTCAAAGGAATTGATGACAGGCTGACAAACATCAAAATCTAAACCCCTTAAAGTAGTCCTTGGCATTTAAATAGATCAAAAGAAGCTACACAATCTATAGAATTGTATCGACATAAATGGATACAAGAAAACCAATGTCCTTATATTGGTTTTCCATCTATAGAAAAGATTTGGCCTAGGTTTCAAAGTAAGAGCTATTGTATGCAATTAATGGAGAGGCTCTCGTCCTTCAACATGGCCATCATCTCTAACAAATAGCTTCTCAACTCAGAGGCAACATGGCTCAGTCCAGATTCAAAGTTATGGGGATTTTATCCTTATACGTGTAAGACAAGTGAAGGATGGCATGGAAGTGAAAGATGAAGATCAAGTGATTAGAAAAGGTAGCTCGAGCATTAAAGATGTACCTGGACTTTTCCTTTTTTTAGTGGATCATGGCATCATCATCCTCAACAAGTTCTTATCTTCTAGTATGTTTCTCAACCAATGAGAGGGCTTGAAGACTATTGGAGCTAATGGTGGTTGATTTGTTGAAGAAGGATTAGTTCTAATTAACCCAAATATGGATGGGAATTCATGGAAAGTGGTTGGATCTCATTTATTGAATTATATTTGCTTGCCTCTTCTCCTTTCTCTTTCCTTTTTTTCTTATATCTCCATTTTCTCCCCCCCAAAAAAAAGATATCCTCATTTGACAAGGAGAAACCCTATCAAAATTTGTAAAAAAGACCTTTCGAAGCAATAAAGATTAATTTTTACCTATCTCTTACCTCTAAATTGTGCTTAGCAGGCTTGTGCATGATGGCCTTGTGAAGAAGTGTTCTTCCATGTCCATTGTCCTTCTTTATTGCCTATTTTTAGGTGTTTTCAAGTTAGTTTTAGGTTTGAACTTGAGATATTTCCAATATTAATGGATGCATGGTGTGAATTTTTAAATTCCTCTTTACTTCATGTATTGTTTGGTGAGCCTAGTTTATGAAACACTTATGCAAATTAACTAGTTTGTGAGATTGTGTGAGCAAGAATTATCTTATGTTGAATTAGTGTTTATTTTATGATTATGTGAGTGTTAATAACTTTGGTGTATCATCCATTTATCTCTCTCAGATACCCTATACCCCCTCTCTACCTCTTTTCCAAGCAGAAACATTAGTTTAGGTGACTTACCAAGAGGAAGCCGGCCTTCTCCGGAGGTTCAACCTCACTAAAAGATACCCACAGCCTAGAGTTGCTCTAAAATTGTATTTTGGAGTGATAGAGCCTAAAAAAATCTCTCACAAGGGTGCAATTCTGTGCTACAACAGTTTTTGGCATGCCTAGTGGGACCAAGGTCCAAAATATCAAAAAGATTTTTGGTGTTGTTCTTTTGCATATCAACCTTTAGAGGCATTCAACAAACATCAATGGTGACTCCGAACATCTATCATCTAGTTTAAATAGTCCAAGTGCCTAATCATCATTATCTAGTATGTTCAAGCAATCATCTTTTGATTAACATACTTATTCTCTACCTCAGCATCACACTTATCAAGCTAATAATGTTTGTGTTCCCCCCAAGTGGCCCTCAAACAACCTATCATCCATATCATGGCATTTCCCCCCCTCCCACTCCTATGTATGACCAAGATCAACCTCCTTTGCATTTAAATCAGCCCCCTAGTAAACCTTATCAAGGTCCATCTGTAGACACCATAACTATGTCACACTTGCGTGACTCCCTGTGTCGAAACGCCCTTGATCCCCTTTTAATAATTAACCTTCCTAACCCATGTTGCCACCTCATCCTAAGACTAATTCTTACCCTTTGAGTCACCTTGAGACTTAGTCTCTTAATTCTAACTACATATGACTTGTTCTCACCCCTAACATAAATTCCTAACTAACTACATTCTTCATAGCCTCACATGTTTACCATTTTCTAACAGACACCACACTTGGAAAGAGAAGGAATAGAAAATGGGCTAAAGATATCCCTTTTACCTATTCTCATGCCACTGACATCGGTCAACCCTCAGCTGATGTTGGTAGGATCACCGACGTTGGTTACTTAAGCAAAATTAAAACTTGGTATTTGGGTCACAAAAATCAATAATTCACGCACATGCTTTTACCAATCAGAGCATCCTACATTCACATTCGACATCCAGGTTTACCATTAATCTACACAAATTGATTCAGATAAGGAATTAATACATTGCATAGAGCTTGAACTCTTGAGGACTAGCAGCACACTCTTGTCTTGTCTATTCACCCATCGATTCATCAAGCCTCATTAGAGTCATCTATCTAGCAGCCACAGTTCACCCATTTCATCAGCTAAGTATATCTCAATGTTTTGCAAGTCTTTGAAAAATAATTTTATAATTGTTTTACATTGTATTGTTTATTGTTTCATGAACCCCAACTCCTTCCATGGAGGATTTGTAAAGCTCCCCACCCATTTCTCTCTGCTCCAGCATACCAACCCTCTATCCAAAATCACCTGAGTCTTACCCACCTGTTACGACTCTTCCCAACCTCACAACCTGACCATACTCCCATTTTCCCTCCCAAAAAAGCCTACTCTAACTCATTCTAATACTACTGCCCCAACTGACATCGATGGCCCCAACTGACATCGGTCTTTTAACTAATGTCAGTTAATGTGTTTTAAACCAGCAACCTCAAAATCACTTAACAACCTTCCCAAAACATAGACCTGACTTATCATCCTACACTGTATTATCTTCTGCTACACTCAGACCTATAGCATGGTAAACATAACTCTAAATTTGTCTCTTTTTATTGTCTTTACTTGCATTTATTTTAAACTTTGTTTTAAAATAGCATACTATCATCCCAAAGAAGTTTCATGCTTCTCAAAATAAGCACGCAGCTTGGCAGTCTGCACATATCTTCACTAACAACTATTTTGTGTAGTGGTTTCTTATCTACATGTGTCTTCCTCCATAGCCAAAGAGGGGAATCTATAAATTCTAGAATGGTGTGCACTTATTCGGGTTTTAATCACTTATCCCTAAGTCTCTCTTTTTTTTTTCTCTCTCCCTTTGAATATAAAATAAGTTTAAAACATAGTGAAACATTTTGGCATGTTCAATGGGACCCTAGATTTTTCCTGGGTTCGTTACTTGTCTTGCTATTCATATAGGTGCACCATAATGAATTTTCATTCCTTGCACTTTCTCTCTTTGTCTTTCTCAAAAACAAAATTTTGAATTTTTTATTTTTATTTAAGGAAAGAACTAAAATTTTCCTTCCCTATCATTCTCTTCTTATTTTGCCTCTAAAAAAATTCATTATTTTCCTACAATCTAAAAAGAACAGTCTCTTTTGTTTGTCTATTTTGAGCATTAGGATAGTGAAATTCATCATCTTCTCCTATTCACCATTATTTTCATCTGAATTTAAACATTTTTCATTTAAGTTTAAAACTCACTACATTTCATTGTTTTGTTTGTTGCATTTAGCTCACCCAGTTACATAAAGCATCATGAATAAAGCATAGAACAAAAATGTTACACAACCAGATCATTCTCACAAAATTAAACATCTAAACTCACTTGAGACAAGGCCCATTGGGATTTCATCACCTAGTGGATCACCTTACCCTACCCAGTGATCCCACTTAGATTTCACCACCAAGGGGAGGACCCACTCCATTTTTTGACAGAGTATAAACTCTATACAAGTGGTATATTCTGGCTAAGCGGCCTAGCTCGGCTTTAGGACCGTGAAGTATGGGGAGCAAGCCCCTATAACAAGCCACTTACCTAGTGTAATATAGATTTTTGTTGAGCACTGAAACTAATTTGGAACCATCCTGAGATTGCTCATCTAGTACATGTTTCACACACTTTCTAAGGCATAAGCCATCAATAGACTAAAATTAATTCCTAAGATTTAACGTTTAGTGGTTGCATGTTCCTTTTTTGCTTCTTTTTGTCTTTTACATTTTTGATTTTGTGAGGAAGTGTCCTTTATCAATTTATAGAATCTAGGCATTTCTACCTCTCAAATTTTATTAACCTTTGGTTTCAGGTTTTATGTGTGTTATTTATCCTTGCATAGACCTGTTGTATCCTTTATTTTACCCACATTTCACCCTTGGGTTGATAAAACCTTGGATTTTTTTTCTTTCTAGATTCTACAATAATCGACATCGATAAGGCAATCAACGTTAGTGACCCTGTTACCTACCAGCATTGATTAGATAACTGATATCGACAACTGTGTGTTTTTATAATTTTTATCCTGCTTAAAATAGTAAGCTAAAATTACCTACCTACCTACACTCAAACTTGGTTTTCTAATGCTCTGTCACTAATATAGAGTCTGAGACCTACCTTTATCCCTTTTTCATGGTATTTATGCGTATCCAAGCCAAAATTCTTGTCGATTACGCAAGTTGGCAACCACTCCCACCTTCCCCTCTCCTTTTTGATTCTGCCATGGAACATACTTCAGTTGCAGAGAATACTCCTGTGACTACCTGTCATAACTAGATCCCCCTTGTACTTGAGGGATATCTTGACTTTGTGAGACTTCTTGATCATAACATTATATCCCTTCAGCATTATCTCACCACGATCCAAACCCATAACATTGCGGGAGATCCCCTTTATGGCATACCAACTTCCTTGATGGAGACAGTTGCAGTCTCGATGGTTTCCAACATTCTCTCTATGGTCACCCAAACCACTGCTTCAATAAGTGACCCAACCATCAATAACCCTCAAAATTCAACCACCCCAACTGCTCAGTCTCATCTTCTTAACCTAACTTTTGTAGTGGCTCCCTTAGCCTCGTAGCCACAATTGGCCCAACCAAGTCAAACACCATTTCAAAACTTGGTAGTGCCCATCCCATAAACTCTTGCACCCATAATTACAAGAGTTGAAACTCATCCTTTAACCCATGTAACTGTGCCAGCAACCCAACCTCTAATGATGGCACTCAACCAAGGCATTGTCTCTAACCCCACAAGACAAGCCTCTTTCATTTTCACCCCTCAACCCATGACTCATTACCAACATGTTACATCTACACTACCACAACAAGGTGTGTCATATCCCACCTCTATCTCCCTTCAAGCACCCTATAACTTAGGGGGTGCTCCTCACACCAATCCTCCTCCCGATCTCATCAAGATGTAGATGGATAAGATCTCTAACCTAGATACATCTATGTCAAGTTCAAAGAATGTTCTATATTATGATCAAATATGTAATGAACCCATCCATCCTTCTATACCTATTCGACCCTACTCGAGTTAGTGGGAACTCCCTAAATTTACTCATTTCCAAAGTAAGAAGGATCCACAACAGCACTTATGAGCATTTCGGCATGCTTGTTACTAATAGGGCATGACAATGCATTATTGCTTCACACTTTCCCTATGTCTCTTTCGGGTGCTACCCTGGATTGGTACAATTCCATAATCTGTCACTCCCTTTTATCATTTACCCAACTTTCTCAACTATTCCTAGACCTCTTCTCTATCAATATTTCTAAAACGGTCTCTATTATGGACCTTTATTCCATTAGACAGTTTGACGACAAGTCTATCATTGACTTTGTCACTCATTGGAGAGGTTTAATCAATCAACTCTCCTTTTCTTTACCTCAACTTGATTTTATCGATCTTTTCTCAAGAGCATGTTCCAAACACAACTTTTCTACCCTACACATTCAAACTTTCCACACATTTGACAAAGCTTTTATAATGGCATCAAAGTTAGAGATTCAGGCTATAGATGAAGATAGGGTTAAGTTGCATAATAAAAATACCAACTCCAAACCTAATGACTCTTCCTCTAAACCCTCTTCTTCCAATAAAAATTCAAAAGGCTCTACTAATGTCGTGGTGATTAAATCAACGTCTTCTACCACAATCAACTAGTCTAAGCCTTCCACCTCACAAAATATGACCAAACAATTCCAACAACGGTATGAACAAAGACAATACACTCCTATTGGAGAGTCGTACACTTCTATTTTGGATAAACTATTATAGTAAGGAGTTATTACTCTTCCCCAAATTAGACCTCCTATACAGTTTGATCCCTCCCATCCTATCCCAACTTGGTATAAGGAGGACGAGTTTTATGGCTATCATGGAGTTAAAGGCCAAAATTCTAACAACTTTAAAACATTTAAAAACATTATTCAAGATATGCTTGATAAAGGTGAGCTTATCTTGGATAACCCTAACGCGCTTACTAACCAAAGCATGGATGTGTTCAAACAACCTTTTCTTAACCATTAATTCAATCAAACAAATGTTCAGGCCATGACCGACAACCCACCTGATCATGATATTCATATGGTCAATATGGTTTTCTCTTTACCTCTGGTCCAACCTCTCTCACAACTGGAGGAGCCTATTTTACCTACTCCTCTTCCACGAGTAGAGGATCCTATTTCACCCATCCCTCTCCCATGTGTGGAGGGGCCTCCTCTACCTATCCTTTTACCATGTAAGGAACCCGCAATGCCTATTCTTCTTGTACCTATTTTGATTATTCTCCTACCTTTGGAAGAGCATGCCATACCCACTCCCCATCCACATGTTGAGGGAAGAATCATTCCTATGCTCTACCCTTTTGAAGAGTCTTCTTCACCTACTTCTCCTCCACCAATGGAGGACAGTGCCCCATTCACTCCCCTTTCACATATATAGGAGTCTGCATTATCTATCCCTATACTAATCAAAGGACCTATTATTCCTGCACCCATCGAACCAATTTTACCCCTTCTCTTGCCAATAGAAGACCACACCCTGACTACTCCTCATCTGCATATTGGGGAAGCAATCATACCCATGCTTTATCCACTAGAAGAACCAACTTCACCAATTCATCCCCCACCCAGGGAGGAACATGCCTCTTCTCCTACCTTGGTTGAAGAAGACCCAGTTTCGGTTCTTACTCATCTTTGGCCAAAAATATCAAAAGCCAACACCTTCCCTCTTTCCCAATCACCTAAGTCTTTTGTGGAAGCAACTATAAGGCTTATGACAACATCGTCTAAACCCTTCCAACAGTTGGTCAAAAATCTAGACTTTCTTGACTCCAAGAAGCTAAATCACTCAACATTTTGGGACCAACTTAAAGCTCCCTATCCTATGCAATAAATGCCATCCTCTACTGCCAATAATTTTTCTACCATTTATCCCAAAATTTTGACAAAGATAGAACTTTTTTTCTTGGACCGTCAAAAGCGCATCCCTCTACGTCAGAACCATCACCATCACAGGCATCTGTTACACTAAATCAAATCAAATCTTTGCATGTTTGCCCAGTGTCTAATCTAATTCATCCACAAGTAAATTTAGATTTGAATCCTCAACCATGATTTGGAGCTCCATGGCCTGAACCAAGGAAGAAAGTTAAGCTTCCTAGACTTCACCATTCCACTCCTCCTCTACCCTCAACTTTGCCTTCGATCTTAGGACCCCATCCTTCCACTTTAGTTGGAGTGTTCTCTTTCCAAGCAAGACAAAAGGCAAAGCTACCTCCTCTTTTTCCTCTTCCACTTAGTGACCCTTACACATCCAACACCTTGACACCTACAACTAAAAAGGTGTCAACAAAACCAGTGGCTATGCCTTCACCCAAAAGGGTGCCACGCAAAGACATATCCATGCCTCCTAAATCAAAGAAGGTATCCACCCCTATTGTGACAACAAGTGCTATCCCACTAGCAAGCTTTCAGGCCTCTCTCATATGCCAGTTGTTGCAATCCTCCACCATAAACCTTCCTTCGATCAAGCCTTATTAGCCTCTCAGACAAAAACCATCTTGGTTCGATGACACATAAGTTTGTTTATATCATCGCTTACCTGGACATGATATAGAACATTGTAAAGCTCTCACAGCTATTCTCCAACAACACTTTGATATGAATAACCTTTTAATTATGAAGCATCTTACTAACCTCACAGTTATTCCCCCAGTTCCATCCCAAACTTTGCCTACCACCTCATCTGAATGCAAGACCAATGATGAGGTTGTGCCTCCTCCACCACCTTCTCCACCTATGCTCCAGATCAACACAGTTAATGTGGCCACATGATCTCAAAATCAAAAGGATAAAGGTAAGGAAAATACCACCACCCCTTGAGCTCATCCATTCTCAAAAGATGCTCCTCCACCAAATCCCAAGATCTCTATTCTTGGTTCCCCCCAACCCACATCTTCACAAGTCATTCAAGACTCAATGGTGAAACAACTTCACCAAACCCCTGTAAAGATGTCTTTATATGAGTTAATCCAAAACTCATCCTAGCATCATCAAGCCTTGATCAAGGATTTACAACCTGTTGAGGTACAACCTGACGATCCTCAACCTCTTACAGCTTTGGTAGATTCTCTTAATACTATTGCCCTGGTTTCCTTCAATGATTCAAAAATTTCAGCTCTTCAACCCGTAGACCAGGGCCCTACACTTTTTATCACAACATATATTGATCAAAATTGTATTAAGAGATTCATGATTGATGGAGGTGCTAGTATTAATATTATCTCCACTCATGCCTACAAACAGCTCTCTTCTTGATAATTGCATGTCGTAGTCTGATGTGATACTTCATTCCTTCAATGATACTACAATTACTATTGTAGGTACTATAGTATTGCATATTCGTGTGGGTCCTCACACAATCCTTGAACTCTTCTATGTTATCGAAGGAGAGTTTCAATACAACATATTTCTTGGATGGCCTTGGATACGTGCCATGGCATGTGTACCCTCGACTTTACACCATTGTGTTAAACTGGAGCATGGTGGGAAAATGCATGTTATTGCCATTGATCTAGCTCCTTTCAAAACATGTAACATGACTTATTGTCCCAATAATGTTCTCATTCCATTGAAAACATCTTCCTCTTCACATTCTACCATTGAAGCCTCAACAAGCTTGACTATGCTAGTTACTCAGGTACTGGCAACACAAATTCCTGACAAAGACCCCATGGAAGACACTTTCATATGCCTTTTACTCAAAGAATATCTCTTGTTGACACTTGACATGTTCCATACTCCACAAGAGTATGGAAAACTTCACATTCACCCTAATTATGATCCTCGTATTGGGATGGTCATCCCATATGGTCCCTCTAACCTTTGAACTAATCTCACATATGAAGGAATCGATTGATCTCCTACTGTTGAAAATCCCTCCTCTTCACCACAGCCTTTTACCTATGACTTCTCCTTCCTAGGTAAACCTAGTTTTGCTCACACTTATCTTTATAGGTGCACCTGAAAAGGATTCAGGTTGGGTCATTATGAGCAGGGTGCTCATACACCTGTAGAATACCCCACCAACAAGACCATCAAAGATGCCAAAAAGTGGTATGGTGTGGGTTTCAATGAACCAACAAAACCCACCAAGGTCTCTCATATCGAGGAGCCACTCTCACCTTTTCCATCCTCTCCTCTTCTCCTGCCATCACCTATAGAATCAGAGTTATCCATACCTCTTAAAATTTTTTTTCCAATAAATGCCATTCATTTAGGACCCCTGACCTATCATCTAAGTGAGGAAACAAGGTCCCTTCCTCTCGTTCATCCTAAAATGATTGACGAAGACTCTCCCACTATTAACACTATCCATTGTCAAGATGATGATCCTATTCTCACCTACATGGGTGCAAACAATTCCTATATCCAATGATCACTCCTTTCTAAAATGAAAACCATGTTAAATGAATCAACTATTGAAATTAATTTACCCTCTCTAGATAACCCCTGAATCTTCAAGACTGGCCAATCTTTAGATTCCCTTGAACAAGCCAATTATACCACTTTCCTCTCTAATCATAGTAAAGCATTTGCTTGGTCTCATCATGACATGCCTGACATTGACCCCTCTATCATCACCCACAATATTGTAACCAACCATGATGCTAAACTTGTTAAGTAGAAGCTTCGTAAGATGAACCCTCATATTGCTCTCCTTGTCAAAGAAGAGATCCTATGCCTCCTCTCTATTAACTTTATTCAACCCATTGGCTATCCACAATGGGCTTTCAATATCATCCCTATCACAAAGGTGATAGGGGGAATCTACATCTACACTGACTATCATGATCTAAACCTTGCTTGTCTGAAAGATAACTTCCCTTTACCAAGCATCGACCAACTTTTTGGCTTGACGACTGGCCTTGAGATGTTATCTCTTCTAGACGGGTTCTTGGGCTACAATCAAATATTGATTGCTCCTGAAGATCAACACAAGACCTCCTTTATCACCCCATGGGGGAATTTTTGTTACTGGGTCATGCCTTTCAGCCTTAAGAACACTGGCGCTACCTACCAATGCACTATGACTTACATTTTTCATGACCTCCAACACAAAATTATGGAAGACTATGTGGACGATTTATTTGGAAAATATAAACATCATCAAGATCATTTGGTAATTCTAAAAATCATATTTACTTATCTCCTCTAATATACCATTCGATTAAACCCAAATAAATTCATCTTTGGGGTCCTTTTAGGTAAGCTTGTAGGCTTCATTATCTCCCTCCATGGTATCGAGGTCGACCCTGCTAAGGTTTGGGCAATACTAGAAATGCCTCCATTCACTAATCTCAAGCAAATTTGCAGCTTACAAGGCAAACTTCAGTCGATCCACTATTTCATCTCTTAGTTGTTAGATTGATGTCAACCTTTTCATCATTTACTTAAAAAGGATGACTCCTATTGGAACATGGATTGTTAGAAATCCTTTGATGCACTTAAAGGGTATCTCCTTTCCCCACTGATTCTTATTCCCCCTAAAAAAGATCAACCTTTCTACCTCTACATTTTTGCAATAGACCATTCCTTGGGTGTTATGATTGCCCATCAAGATGATCAACATAGAAAGCAAGATGTTTACTATATAAGTCGAATGCTTATTGATTATGAAACTCGATATACTCATACCAAAAAGCTTTACCTCGCATTGGTCTTCACAACTTCCAAACTTCACAACTAATTTTTAAATCATAAAACATAGGTTGTCACCCATACTGACCCCCTCAAATACATGCATTCTAAGCCATACCAAAAACATCATATGGCTTGTTGGCTCATGCTCATTGCTGAGTTTGACTTGGAATTCATCAAAAAAAAGTTTATCAAGGGGTAAATAATTTTTGCCAATTAGTCGATGCCCCTTCACCCGAAAACCAACCTTATAATCTTGAATTACTTGATGAATCTATTGCAATGTTATCCACTGATGACATCTATCAAATGATGATGTTCTTTGACAGGTCTAAATCTCAACTCAGTGGGGGTGCGGGGGTCATCCTCATCCCTCTTGATGGTGAGCCTATGCCTCTGTCATTTAAACTAGATTTCAAATGTACTAACAATATGGCCAAATATGAAGCTTTGGTCTTAGGGCTTCAAACTACCATTTTCTTGGGCATCAAATCAATTAGTATCTTTGGTGATTCCTAGCTAGTGATTAATCAGGTTAACAATTCCTACCTCTATAAGAATGAAATTCTATAATGATATAAACATTGTGTAGATGTGCTATTAGAATCATTTGACCACTACCTCTTGTAGATTATTCCTTGATCTACAAACAAGTTTTTTGACATGATGGCTGCCCTAGCCTCACACATTCAATCCTAACCCTCTTCTTTGAAAATTTACGTCATCATGCATCACCTCACATTGCCCTCCTATATGTCAACTAACATCCTATTTGTGGGCAATGTTAACTCTAATCCAAATGACATCTAGTACAAATAGCTTGTTGACTATCTCACTTATGCTATCATTCCATCAAACCTTTCCAGTAATGGGAGACATGCTTTTGTTAATATTACTACTCACTACACTATGTTGGGGAGCCTTCTCTACAAACGAGGCTTAGATGGTCTCCTCTTTAGATCCTCACTCATGCTTAAATCCCCTTCACCATTAAGGAAGTCCACGAAGGGATTTGTGGTGGACATTTTAGTGGGAATTTGATTTCCAAATGCATCCTTCGACTTGGATACTATTGGCTGACACTCAACCAAGACTATCAAAATTATGTTCAATGTTGTGTCAAATGTCAACAACACGTTAACTCCTTCACACTCCAAGCCATACCTTAAAAGTTGCCAGAGACTTTTGGCCCTTTTCACAATGGCGTTTGGATCTAATTAGTGAGATTAACCCCCATTCATCTCTTTGGCATCATTCTATCATTACTGCTACTAAATATTTCACCAAGTAGGTTGAGGCCACTCCTTTAATCTCCACTAAGGCTGACAAAATTGTCGACTTTATCAACCATCACATCATCTACCATTTTGGTTTCCCCCATAAGATTATTATGGATAATGTCAAATCTTTCAAGAACAAGACTATCCAAAAACTATGTGATACTCTTGGCATCATATTAAGATTCTCATCACCATACTATCCGCAAGCAAATGAACAGGCATAAGCTTCTAACAAAATCTTAACCAACATCCTCATGAAGGTAGTCAATGATGTTGGTAGGGATTGGCATACGCACATCCCTTTTGCCTTATGGGATTACCACACTAGCATTCAAACCCTTATGAGTGCTACACCTTTTTCATTGGTTTATGCGATGGAAGCAGTCTTGCCTCTTGAGGTCCAAATTCTTTCTATTTACATCTCTCTAAAAGACATACTAATGATGACTTTTGCCAATAATATTTGGCCCAACTTGAGCTATTCTATGAACGTCATCTAGCAACCCTGAATCACCTCAAAATCTATCAAGAGCGTATCAAATGTGCTTACAACAAAAACCTTAAGGAGCAAGATTTTAATATCGAAGATCTCATCTTAAAGGAAAATCAACATGTGACAAACATGGAGAAAAGCAAACGAGGCAAGTTTGCTCCTAATTGGCTTGGACCCTACATCATAACTCACAAGTGTGGCTCAGGAACTTATCGCTTGTCTTCTCTCAAAGGCAAGCCAAAACTTGAGCCTTTAAATGCTTTGCACCTATGACCATTCTTTTGTTAATCAAGTGATGCTTCACTTCATGTCTAACTTGAGCTCATCCCTTGAGCAACCCTATTACATTCACCTCCCTTCCTCTTAACCCTTGTTCCTGCACACTTAGTTAACCTTCCAAGTGTTATGGTTTTTCCCTCATAAAGGAAAACCTCTAAGCCTCTATAGTCATGTCCATGACTAAAGTCATATGTAAACAAAAATATAATAACATAAATTGGGATATATAGACAAATTATTATCTCTCAGGTCATGATTCTCAATGTAGACTACTCCCTTGAAGGATAGCTATGTAACTTCTCATTGCTATTATAATAGACTGCTCCCTTGAGGGACAACTAAAAAAAAAAGTCTTAGACCACTCACTTGAAGGATGGCTAAGCCAAGCTTTTTTATCAAGGAAATAATGACTTAGAAGCTTCCTGCATTGATCAGCTTCGCATGACCTCAAAGCACCAACAAAATCCCAATGAAGGCTTCCTACATTAATCAACCTACACAAGAAAAAGACGCGAAAAAATTTAGTCATGGACTTGCCTACGTTCGCTCTCAAGTCACCTAAAGAAGGGGCATACCATCCCCACTAAGAAAGTTACGCTACCCACACACCCTAATTCCTTTTACCTTTTTCCCCTCTTACTCCCTCATAATCAAGGGACTTTGAACTCACTTGACACAAGGTGATCATGACATTTTTCTACCAAATGAATGGTCGATACTACAATGCATGAATAAGGCTCATACTCTCATGCCTATTAATATGGTCTTTATGGTCCTCGCCAATACAAGAGCATCACATCCCTTTATTTTCATCACATATTGATTTCTCTTTTAAGGCAGTATCTCACAACAAGATTCGCTTACCTACCAATATCTATTCTTACATCTTAAAGTTATGTGTTTAAGAATACTATTACTTACATATCCATTTCAATCAATGATGCTAAACAATATCAACAAACATCATGGTGTATTAACAATACATTCATCAATCATCACAATCTACTAATACTAATAAACCATTTGCCAACTAATTTATTTCATATAACCTCATGTGAAATTCAACCACCATAGCTTCTCTAAACAAAAATAAATTGAGAAACTATAAAATCAAACATCTCATTTTTAGCATACACCATCACATATATGTAATAATGCTACACAAAAACCAATTGCTCAACTATGCATGTACCATCATGAATATGGGAAATGCTAGCATAACACACTAACTATCACTAACATAACCACAAATGACATCACATAAACCTCATACATAATATAACATCATAACATCTCACAATACCAAAACCTCATATATATATATATATATATATATATATATATATATATATATAGTGAATATGAATATACATCAATGAATCATATCATTATCATCTCTCTCTCACCATACATCTCTCAACTTCAACTTGCAGGATAGAATATATATATATAACAAATAACAATACATCTAGCCCTCAAAATACTCAGGGCTGTGGTCATGGTCATAAAGAGGTAGTATCATCACCACCCTTTGCCTATTTGTGTCTATGTGAACTAGAGGTCATGGTGCATCTTTTCGATCTCTCCTTCTCTCTAGCCTCAAAATATCTTGAAATCTATGAGAAATACCTAATGGCTCCCTCATAGGATGTAATCTCATCTAAAGCAGTGTTGTACCTTGCTAGTGGCCACAGTCTATAGCGAACCCATCAAACCTACTTTAGGACCCTATGGTGGTGCCTGCAGTGGATCATGTACTAGTCCCTATGGTAGAGGAGGGGGTAGCCTACACTACTGCTCTTAAACCATCTCTCTCTATTATCAATACAATAACCTATCCTTGTAGTGTCATCACTTGTCCCTATAGAACCAAAACTTGTGTCTGTGTTGTAGTCAGTTGGGCCTGTAGTGTCATCGCTTGTTCCTATAGGACTAAAACCTATGCATGTGTTGTATCCCATGCTTGCACAGTTGCATCCCTCTTTCTCTCAACTCCATACAAATATGGTCATGTTCTCCTCAAAATCACAGGGTGCAAACCTTCCTGCCATGCTTGATAAGTTGTTGTACACCCCAGATCTATGACACATGGGCATGTTGGAAACTCCTCAAAATCTAGGCCATCTGTCTCTTGGGGCAATGGAAGGGGTGCCTCTATATCATCCCTCCTATATCATGGAAAAGTAGGAGGTACGTCCTATAATAACCCAAACTATCTCCTAAATTTGACCATAAGTATCATATCTAACTCTCTAGCTCACCTTCCCCTGACCCATATCATACTCTATAAACCTACAACCTGCTCTGTTTGTCCTCTAAATAAAGGATATGTCAAGTAGGGCCCCTAAACAATATCTGATGAAATCAATCCATCCATCATCCACCTGTAATAATCAATATCCCGCATGATACCATCTACTCATGTATGTGCCATGTTATCTCTCCATCATCTGAAACCAACCCTAAAACTGGTCAAAATCATAACTGGTAGGCCCAGTAGTCATGTCACCATAATGTGCTCATATGCCCAACAATGAAGTAAATGCCCGACACAAAGACTATTCACCATCATAACCTCACACCCCATAACTCCCTGTATAGATGTGCAAAAAAAGTTGGTCCCCATGCAAATATTGTCCACTGCTCAAACATCTATGTCAAAACTCTAGTCATCATAATAGGGAAGCTTCCTCCATCCACATCAGGTAGTGCATATCCTATCATGCCTATCATCATTAGAATAATCAGGTGATGCTGCTCCTCATTGGCAATGTAAAATAGCTCATATGTAAAGCTCACTAAATTATATGTCACCTCATTGACATGATCCCCAAATAATTTGTACATATGAATATCATCATCCTCCCTTGAACATGTGAAGAGATTCTCACCCTAGAGTGGTAGTCATAAAATATTGTATACGTCCTCCTACATCACTGTCAACTCTTCGATAGGCAAATGGAAGGTGTTGGTGGTGTGATCCCACCTCTCTATCAAGGCTACCATAAAGCTAACCTCTTATGAAACTCTACAATATCATCACACTCCTACTAAACCTATAATTGTCATGTGATCCCACTCATTTGTGCTAACATCCCTCCTCATCCTCATCAACAGTGTAGGTAGTCAATCTCGTAATGTCAACTCCTGCCTAGCTTGCATCCACACAAAAAAAATCACTTCATCAATCCACATACCTTAAGTTATAAACCTCCTCTTTTAAATCCCCTTCCCTTTGGGAGAACTACATTGACCTGAGGCTCTAATTTGGGCTATGTAGGCAACACTCAGTCGACACAGGATCTTCTGAGGCTAGCTAGACCGTCTACCCACCTAACTATCTAGCCCATTCACCTACTTAAACTCTAGGCCCCATGGCCTATATCTTAAACCCTAAGCCAAATATCTTATTCTAAACCTTTAGGGCCCATGGCCTATATCTTGTACCCTAGGCCTAATGGCTTATTTTTCACCCTAGGTCCCATGACCTATTTCAACCTACTTTTTCCTAACCACTAGCCTTAACAATTTTAACCCATATATAACTCTTTTTCTCCCTTCCCTTTGGGATAACTACATTGGCCTGAGGCCCTAATCTAGGCTATGTAGGAAGCACTCAGTTGACACGGGGTCTTCTGAGGCTAACTCGACCATTAGGATAGTCCACTAATGCACATATACAAATTTAATTGGGGATGCACAATTGGTCCTAATTCTTCCTAAAATTGCCACTTTGGTTTTTCCAATGATCAACATTAGTTATATTTTGATCGACATCAATATTATATGCTGACATCGGTACCGATTATCGATCGACATCGGTTATCAATCAACATCGACAACCCAACTGACATCTGTGACTGATTCCACCTTAGGGTCAACAACTCACACCCAAATTTTAAGATTTTTCTTAAAAACTACCTCCAACCCCCCATAAATCCACCCAACCCTACCCTTACCCCATCCACTACTCCCTTAATTACCCTCTATGCCCCCACACACTCACATTAACCTAACTTACCAATTTTGATCAAAACCTAAATTAAAACAAAAAAATAACCAACTCAAGCCACTCAAGAAGATCCTACCTCATCTCTTTGTCTCCTCCAAGATGGAATGATTGGCACCTATTGTGGAGTACCTCTAGTTGGGTCCCCTCATCCCTCTACCATCTCCATCCACACCAATGCTCCCTTGGTCAAACCATGGCCCACCAAGTGTTAAATCACACCCTCACTCTCACACACTCTTCTCCACCAATCACCTCTCACCACTTTACCACAATAGGACAAGCTCTAGATGTTTTAAGTTGCATGACACTCAAAGCTCTGGTTTCCTCCAATCTAATGTCATAAATGAATTTTTGTGGGTTACCAAACCCTTTTTTATTTGGTTTGGTTGCCCACCGACATCTACAGTCCTACCCTAGGCCACTGATGTCAGCGTATTTCCTATCAACATTAGTGACCTTACCAATGTCAGCCACTTTAAAATTAGGGTTTCCAACCCCAACCCCCACCCTTTTCAAAATCACCCTAATTACATGCCTTTAGTGGTTCACATGGACTCCTTATGAGGCAGCTTGGAGATCACGTATATCTCCTCACCCATGACAACCAACCTTAAATCACTTACATTTCCACCCATGATGACTCTGATCGGAGATCACAAATATCTCCTCGACCAATGACCTTTTTGAACTAACCTTACCTTGATATTTCTGACCACTTATGCTACCATGATATAGTTGGTTGTTGTATGCATACATGTATATCAGGTGTTTTTGGATTAGGACCTTGCCAGTTCTGTCACTTGTAACTTTTTTTGTTTTCTAAGAGCATTTCCTACCTTAGATACCTAGAACACATGGACCATTGGAGCTACAAATTTGATAGTTTTAACCTCATTAGCTATCACTAACAAGTTGTGGTCTATGTATTTCTATCTAAGTCCTCACTTTTACCTGTTACTGATTATGTCGACTGGAACTAGTAGTAGTATTCGCATAAGTAATGATGTTTCCACATTCATACTCAACATCCACCCATCCATTAATTGCCTATCAAATCGGTACCCAATTTTATGTTCTCCTCCATTAGTTCCTATTTTGAGGGGGGAATATCTCATCCCATACTTGGAGCATCCAAATCTTGTTTTTGTCTCACAACTTATCAATACAAGTCACAAGATAAAAAGGGGCAAATGTAGACACCAAAATTATGTCACACACTTGCATGACTCCCTGTGTCAAAGCCGCCCTTGATCCCCTTTTAATAATTAACCTTCCTAACCCATGTTTCCACCTTATCCTAAGACTAATTCTTACCCTCTAAGTCACCTTGAGACTTAGTCTACCTATGAATTGTTCTCACCCCTAACATAAATTCCTAACTAACTAGATTCTTCATAGCCTCACATTTTTAACATTTTCTAATGGACACCACACTTGGAAAGAGAAGGAATATAAAATGGTCTAAAGATAGCCCTTTTACCCATTCTCATACCACCAATGTCGATCAACCCTCAACTGACATCGATGAGATCACTGACGTCGGTTACTTAAGCAAAATTACAAGTTGGTATTCAGGTCACAAAAATCAATAATTCATGCACATGATTTTGACAATTAGAGCATCCTACAATCATGTTCAACATCTAAGCTTATTGTTACTCTACATAAATTGATCCAAATCAAGAATTGATACACTACATAGAGCTTGAAATCTTGAGGACCAACAACACACTCTTGTCTGTTCACCCATCAATTCACCAAGCCTCATCAGAATCATCTATCTGATAGTCATAATTCACCCATTTCACCAGCTAAGTATATCTCAGTGTTTTTTAAGTCTTTAAACAATAATTTTATAATTGATTTACATTGTGTTGTTTATTATTTCATGAACCCAACTCCTTCCATGGAGGAGTTGTAAAGCTACCCATCCATTTCTCTCTGCCCTAGCATACCAACCCTCTGTCTAAACTCACCTGAGTCTTACCCACATCCTTACAACTCTTCCCAACCTCACAACCTGACCATACTCCCATTCTCCCTCTTGGAAAAGCCTATTCTAACTCATTTTAATACTACTGTCCCAACCAAAATTGGTGACCCAAACCGACATTGGTGACCCCAACTGGCATTGGTCCTTTAACTGACTTCAGTTACTATGTTTTGAACTAGTAACCTCAAAATCACCTAACAACCTTCCCAAAACATAGACCTGACTTGTCAACCTGCACTATATTATCTTCTGCTACACTCAAACCTATATCACGATAAACATAACTCTAACTCTCTCTCTCTCTCTTTACTCTCTTTACTTGCATTTATTTTAAACTTTGTTTTAAAATAATAGACTGTCATCCCAAGGAAGTTTCACGCTTCCCAAAACAAGCATGTAGCTTGGAAATCCACACATATCTTCACTAACAACTATTATGTGTAGTGTTTTCTTATCTACAGGTGTCTTCCTCCATAGCCAAAGAGGGGAATCTACAAAGTCTGGAACAATGTGCATTTATCTGGGTTTTAATCACTTATCCCTAACTCTCTCTTTTATTTCTCTCTCCCTTTGAATATAAAATAAGCTTAAAATTTATTGAAACACCATCCTTGTCAAGAATCAGAGAAGAAAGACTCGACCAAGGGAGAAAAATCATGAAAATCAATAAGAAGGTTGGACTTGGATAAGAATTCCCCATTCATGCCATGGAGGGGATAAGGAGCTTTTTGCATAAGTTTTGGAGTGTGTGGGCATCCATTGAAAAAGGTGACTATTCACATGTTGAGAAGCAAGAGATGAAGGAATGGATACTCTCAATAGATGATATGTTGACTCATTGGGACTATGAGTATGTCAAACCCAAACTAATAAGTTTGTCTTCTCCTCCCCCTATGCCCATTCCCACTCAAGATTTTGAAACCATCCCACCATGGATCTTTTCCTGCACCTTTACCCCTAATTATGTCATGCCCTGTCTTGTGAAACCACCCCCTCCTATACCCGTTTAAAAATAAGAAAATGTAGTTATTCCCTACACATTTCCATCATGGAAACTGGTTTAAAGGGGCATAAAGAAGGAAGAGGTGTCAGTTGTGGTAATCCAAGAGCCAGTTAAAGAGAATGAGGAGTTAGTGGTTGAATAATATATAAAAAAGGTGTTATCTCAGCTCAATGAGTTTTCCCTACAAGGGTTACAAGACTCTTTCTCCCTCCCTCGAGAGCCACCAAATAGACCACTCAAAGTACCTAGTTGGAAAGACACTCTCTTAAGTTGCAAGCAAAATGAACTTCTTCACCCTCCCACCATCTCCCTCTTGGAGGAAGAGACTATTTTATAAGGAATAGAAGAGGATATTAGAGTCAAATTTGAGCCTGAAGAGGACTGATGAGGAGATCATGATAGGCAGGCCACTCTAGAATAGGGAGGAGAAATCAGGTTTGGACCAACTATTATGGCATGGCTTTGACATTGATGAATTAAAGCTTGAAGGCAATACTGATGCCTTCATACTTAAATAGGTGTGTATTCATATTGTAGCTGAGAGTAAAGAGGATTTTTTTTGTGCCAAGAGCTTCTATTTGGTGTGGCTGCAGATGAAGATGACCAAGGTGCAGAGATTGACATAGTCAATTAGTTAGCCAATCATGTTGGAGAGGTCATGAATGAGTAAAAGGATCAAGATGAATTATGGAAGTAGTTGTACCATGACTTCTTGGATTAGCTAGAGGTTCTAAACTAGCCTATGCCTCCTCCAAAGTATGAATATTAACTCACCAATCAAGTTGAAGAAGCTAACCAATCTCAAGATGAATTGTCCATTGAAGGCAGTATTGATGTCTTCAAGAATGAGGGGGGATGGTTAGATCCAGAGCCACATAAATTTGATATGTTGGGCCTTAGGTGAATTGATGAACTACCATATGGCTCCTTTCAAAGCAAACAAAGCAAATATGAAGTTGAAGTTGGCTTTGTCTCGGATGACCAAGAGGAAGCTGCTTTTTGAGATGACTTAGAGATTTTTTGCTTAAGTCTAGATAGTCAACCAAGCACCAATTCAAAGGAGACATCACATGTTGTGCTTGATTCAGAGCACAAAAGCCATCAAATGAGAAGATTGCAAAAGCCCCTACAGTCCAACATGAACCAATATGTCTACATTAGAGACATGTTTGTTCCATTCCATCTATTAGAGAGCACATTAAAAGGATTGACCATAACGTTGCCTGGTTCACCAATTTTTGTACCTCCAAATCAAGGTATTTTTCATATTGGATTGTTACAAGTGAATAATACTCATAATTTACCATTTGATCCAAGAGGTAGATGCTTTTAAATTGTAACTTTGTATATATTAGCATAGGTTTTATGCTTTCCTCTAAGTGCCTTTGTGCACATTTATTTAGTAGGTTAGCTATTTTATTTTCAAGGGCCTACGTGCACTTGCCTTTGTTTTGTTTATTTTGTCCTTTTGCTTCAAGAAGAGGTTCCAGTTTGGTGAAAAAGTGACTTGACTCCATACCCAATGGATGGATTAGACGAGGCAACATGGTCTAGATTCTCTTGAATAGACAAACATGCGACCCCTATGAGCCACCAAAGATATTGGCCATTTTGGCTCAAATATAAATCTCTTGCATGGTTTGATGAATTAGTGGATCAAAGGCTTAGAAATGGATCCAAAATTTGTAAATAGAGAGGATGTAAGCAATTTTTTAAGGATCCAACAACAGTGTTCAAGGATAAGCCTGCAAGCCAAAAAACTAAGTGCAAAATCTTTTATTCAACTAAGTCTTTACTTGTTCATTCTTTTCAACTTTATGGGGACTAAGTGTTTATTTTCTCTCAGGCCTTTTATTGAGCTAAGTTTTAGGTTTCTTTCAAGAAAATTGTCTGCACAATTTTCTCGAAGTTCTTTTGGCTAAGTGTTCATATCTCTCAAGGATTTTGTTTCCCACTAAGTGTTGGAATTCTTTTGGACAATTTGTCCAAAATAAAAGTTTCAAAGACTTATTTTCTCAAGAAAGTGTGTTCATTTCAATTTTTTTGAAGGGTACTTTTCTTTCGAGAAGTGGCCCGAAGCAGGGTTTCTGAAGACCATTTTCAAAGAGACTGAAGGATTCTTTTCAAATGTCTGAAGGAATTGTTCAAGGCAAAAGGTCAAAAGAATTTCTTTCAGGAGGGAAGTTCGAATGAATTCTTTCAAGTCGAAAGTACTGAAGTAGTAAGCCATTAAAAAATTATCTGTAATAAAAGGAATGAATTCTTTCGAGAGAATTGTCTGCGAAAATTAAGTTTCAAATGAAAAACCCAAAGAAAAGTCATAGAAATTCTTTCAGGCAAAAAGTATGAATAAATTCTTTCGAAGGAATAAGCTAGAGAAAATGTTGAAAGAAATTCTTTCAGAAAAAAGGCTGAAACAAAAGCCTAAAATAATTATTGCCCAAAACAAAGAAAATTTCGAAGGGAATGGCCCTAAAGGTTAATTTTTCAAGAGAATTTTTCACAGGAAAGTATTCCAAAGAAGTGGCTAAAAACAAAAGTCTGAAGGAATTGATGATGGGCCCACAAACATCAAAATCTGAACCCTTGCAAGTAGCCATTGGCATTTAAAAAGATCAAAAGAAGCTACACAATCTATAGACTTGTATGGACATAAATGGATACAAGAAAACCAATGTCCTTATATTGGTTTTCCATCTATAGAAAAGATTTGGCCCATGTTTCCAAGCAGGAACTAGTGTGTGCAATTAATGAAGAGGTTCTCATCCTTTGACATGGCCATCGTCTCTGATAAATAACTGCTCAACTCAGAGGCAACATGGCTCAGTCCAGATTCAAAGTTATGGGGATTTTGTTCTTATACGTGCAAGACAAGTGAAGGATGGCATGGAAGTGAAAAATGAAGATCAGGTGATTAGAAAAGGTAGCTCAAACATTAAAGACGTTCCTAGACTTTTTCTTTTTTAGTGGATCATGACATCATCATCCTCAACAAATTCTTATCTTCTAGTGTGTTTCTCAACTAATGAGAGGGCTTGAAGACTATTAGAGCTAATGGTGGTTAATTTGTTGAAGAAGAATTAGTTATAATTAACCCAAATGTGGGTGAGAATTCATGGAAGGTGGTTAGATCTCATTTATTGAATTATGTTTATTTGTCTCTTCTCCTTTCTCTTCTCTTTTTTCCCTATATCTCTGTTTTCTCCCCAACCAAAAAAAATATATCCTTATTTGACAAGGAAAAACCCAGTCAAAATTTGTAAGAAAGACCTTTTGATGTAATAAAGATCAATTTTTTCCTATCTCTTGCCTCTAAATTGTGCTTAGCAAGCTTGTGCATGATGGCCTTGTGAAGAAGTGTTTTTGCATGTCTATTGTCCTTTCTTACCTATTTTTAGGTGTTTTCAAGTTAGTTGTAGGTCTGAACTTGAGCTATTTCTACCATTAATGGATGCTTGGTATGAATTTTTAAATTTTTCTTTGCTTCATGTATTGTTTGGTGAGCCTAGTTTATGAAACACTTATGCAAATTAACTAGTTTGTGAGGTTGTGTGAGCAAGAATTATCTTATGCTAAATTACTGTTTAATTCATGATTATGTGAGTGTCAATAAATTTGGTGTATCACCCATTTAGTTCTCTTAGTTACCCTATAACCCCTCTCTACCTCTTTTCCAAGCAAAAACATTAGTTTAGGTGATTTACCAAGAGGAAGTCGACCTTCTCTAGAGGTTCAACCTCACTACATGATACCTACAGCCTAAGGTTGCTCCAATATCGTAGTTGGGAGTGAGAGAGCATAAAAAACTCATCCCACAAGGGTGTAATCCTATGTTACAACATGTCCCATAGTGCCTTTCAAATTTTTCACTAGGAGAGTGTTCTTCTTCTGTATGATATTGGTCTTAGCCTCCTTGGTCTTGTTCAATTGCTATGTCACCATGAATGCAGTTCAATAAAGTGTGATTATGTCAATCCTAATAAAAACTTATGGGAGATGAAATGTCAATGAAATGGCTATGTTGGTTGGTGGTAATGGCATGTGGAATGGGAATGGAATGGGGAGAGATCACACAATCTTTGTAGAAAATACTAGGATAACTCATTTTAATGTTGAAGTACTCATCCTCAAAAACTATAGAAGGATCACAAATGTATTCAAATTGGTCTACAAGGCATGCATAACTAATGTTATAACAACCATAAACATATTATGTATTTGAATCTGATTTGACTCAATAGACTTTGAATATGATGTCAAGATTGATGTCGGATTTAATTATGATGCTAAATCTAATGTCAGTCCAAGAATAGAACTTGACTCTAATTTTGATTCTTCATTTGATGGGTACTCTATTATAATGATATTTTTTTGAATGCTTGGTATAGGACAAGTAATGGACTATGATGGTATGGTGGGTTCCATAGAGACTAGCTTATCAAAGTGAGACTCCTCAATGGTAGGAAAAAAGTTAAGAGACAACTCCTTATAAATTGGTTTTTCAGAGGGAGGATCTTGAAAAATAGGCATATGGTCAAGATAATGATTTTTCCAAAGATGGATATAATCATTAAGAAATGACTCAGTAAAGACTAGCTCATCAGAGTGAGACTCCTTGACAACTGGTATAAGATCAATAGGCAATTCATCACAGGTCGACTTATCAATTGGTTCAATAAAAACATTTTAGATCAGTTGGTTCTCTTGGCCTTGGTTTTTAATGATCTAGAACATACCATTTTTTAACACAGCTTGGTCTTCAAATGATTGGCTCAGTTAAGGGATTGATTGGATTGGTACTAGATGAGGAATGGCCTATGGTTGGATAACAAAAAGACATTGTGGAGCTTGGTTACTTGCACAAGATAAAGGATGAGGTTCTAGGATATAAATGGTACATCATTGTGGAACCTGGTTATTTACACAAGTGAAAGGACAAGGTCTTGGAAGGATAATGCTAGGGGATTGTGGAGTTTGGTTGCTCGCATAATCTAAAGGATGAGGTCCTAGAATGGTAATGGTATTTCTTGGATACTATGGAGCTTGGTAGCTCGTATACTCTGAAGAAGGTTTAATGATAGATAATGATTGGATAATGAAAGGACATTGTGGATTTTGGTTTTTGACATAATCCTAAACATCCAAGTCCTCCTAATAAACCATAGCATCCCAATCTTGATTTGGATCATAATAGAGTTCTTGATTGTGTTCCATGTATGGATTATTGTAAAGAGGGTATGGATCTGTATCCCAAACAACATTATTTGTAGTTAGGTCTTTAACAAAGTCCTCAAAAACCTCTTCATACCAATCAAGGTCTTGAGTTGGATCATAAGTAAGCGTTTGGTTATAGTCAATTTGTGCATCCATTTTATTATAACTTGGATTGTACGTGACTCACCATAAGTGTAGCTAAACATATCCACATATATGATGAAAGCTCTGAAAAACAAAACGACTTAGATTTTTGCAAACTCTGAAAAATAATGTATAAAGGACAAAAGGTTTAGACTTGGTCTAACTTCATTGAAGGTGGAGTTGTATCTCCAAAATGGTTTGTGCTAAAACTTGGCATAAAATAGTTTAATGTCAAATGTCATACAGACAAAAGGTCAAGCAATGAATAAAATTGGTATGTCAAAGTCTAGGTCAAAGTGTTTCAACAAGATCTAAACTAGGAAAGGGAAAAGTTGAGTTGCTAGGTATTTTGTCCAAACACGGAATCAAAAACTAGGCTCAAACAAATATGATCTACTAGGACTTTTGGCCAAACGTGACATCAAAATATAGACTTGAAATAAAGGATGATTTGATTTGATTGAATCTAACAAGTTTGAAATAACTTTGGTATAGACCTGACACAAAAAATCAAACATAAACATGATCAGTTGGTATAAGGCATGAGGCAAAAGGCACCTAGAGAAAAGACTGTGTTCTCTCAAATAAAGGCACAAATAATAATGAGGATAGGCTATGTAAAGAAACAAACAATCAATAGTCTTCAAATTTGGTTAATTGATTAACTAAAGTTATGCAACTCAAAAGAGAAAGATCTATGTATCAGCCCCATGAATTGAGGCCTAAATAAAAATCAATCAATATTTGAATCCAAACTTGACAATGTTAATTGAAAACTCAATATTGAATACTGGGTTTTGACCAAATAAGCTAGAGAAGATTGGATAACATGATGGCACGTAAATAAGGTCCAAATAACATATGTGACATGGTTTTAAATAATAGTTTCGATACAAATCAAATGAGTTTTAAAATAATTTGAGTAGCGTAACAGTGTAAGTGTGTTCTAATGATGTGATCAATGTTATATTTTCAAGACTCAAAGGCACAAATTTGATATCTAATTTGGGTAGCATAACGATACCCTAATCAATTAACACACACACAAACAAGTTTAGCAAAAATTGAAAGGCACAAGTGTGGTATAAAATTATTAGCATAACACCTCTTTAAACAAAAGAGTGACGTATAAATAAATTGGTTTGGATGTGGTTAAAAACAAACATATAAATTTTAGTCTCAAAACACCAAGCAAAAAATATAAATGGCCAAATATAACTAAGCAAATTGCCCTAAATCCTATCAAGTGTGTGGAAATATGGGGTTGACTAAAACTAATTTGTTTTCAATCATTCTAGATAGATCAAAGGTACAAGACTTTCACGTTAAAATGTAAGAGAAGCAACACGTCAATTGGGCTCACGATACTTGGCTTATTGTAAAAAGGTCTTGCCCTTTTTAAAACCACTACATCTGTCGTTTGCTCAGTGTAGTATAATGTCTAATGTGCTCAAATATCTCAATCTTAACCCCAATTATAGGGGATGGTTTAACCTCTCAAACCACTGTTCCAATGGGGTGATCCCAATTCATATACCTCTCTCGTAGAGAGGGGTTGAAGATGATGCCAGGAGATGAAACCTTGGGTCAAATTTTCCTTAAAGAACTTATAGGAGGTGATGAAATCCCCCTCACAAGCCAAGATTCATAAAATAAAGACTAAATAAAAGAGATTTAAAGTTTTTTATATATAGACTAAGAATTTGACTCAAGAGAGGTGGTTAGTATCATGTTAGTTCCAAAATGAAATCAAATTGAGAAAGACCACACTAACTAGCATACATCTCTAGGCCTAGACACTAGGGGGAGCTTAGTGAGGCAAAATCATTTGAAAACACAACTAAAAATGAAAATAAATGAGAAATATGAACATAAAACACAAATTTCTTACCAAATCCTTGATTACTCCAAAAGGCTCCTTCTTTGGCTTGTTCAACTTGTGCTTCAAGAGATCTTCATCAATGATGTATGGCTACCTTCATCTCCTCTTTGCACCTTTGGATTGTGTGAATCTTCTCTCAATAATTGGGCATTACAAAACTATATGCATAAGGTCTTATAATTATTTGTGCATGATAACTTTATACCGAAAGAGCTTCAAATTCAATAGACAAGGCCTCATATTTATATATTTTGTAAAATGATCAAAATGAACCTGAATCATCTCTCTTAAGATGAAGATGTGTGGCTAAGAATCCATTCAATTTTGGAGGCCAAATTCAATAAATTCTCTCATAAATATTTGGGATAAAGAGGCATTAATGAGACATGGGAGTCATTGATGAGACATGGGAGGGCTTAATCCTAATATTTTATGTATTTATGGTCTAAGGATGTCTTCCCAAGAAATGATGTCATTTGATGATGCAGTTATTTAATTTCAATTTAAAAAAAATAAATATTCAGTAAGTTCCATGAAATTCTTAATTAGGCTCTTGATTCAGATTAATTAGCTTTAAACATGATTTATCAATTTTGGTGCAAATCTTGGTCTTTGGTGCACAAATTGGTCAGAATGTCATATTATTGGCTCAAAATGTGACTGGATTAGAATTAGGATGCAATTTTAGATGTGTTGGAACCGTTATCCCATTTAGGATGTTACAAACACAAAATAATAAGGACACATGTTTTGTGCAAGAAATTTGGTAAAAAAGAGAAATCCAAAGCATCCATGTGTGAAATTATCATTTTGACTCGAAATGATTTGATCAAAGTTAATTGTCTCATAAATTACATTGCCTCATTTAATGATACTCTAGCCAACATTGACACTTGTATATGATAGGTTCAAAAATTTTAGTTCATTTTAATGTTTTTATCCCAAATTATATATTTTGATAGAAATTGGTCAAAAGCCTTGTTAGAGGTCATTGGTGGCCACTTTTAGGTGTCCACAATTATGTAGAATAGGAATTTGAATCAAGAGAGGTGGTTAGTATCGTGTTAGTTCTAAAATAAAATCAAATTATGAAAGAACACACTAACTAGCATACATCTCTAGGCCTATACACTAAGGGGAGCTTAGTGAGAAAAAACCATTTAAAAACACAACTAGAAATGGAAAGAAATGAGAAATATGAACATAAAACATAAATTTATTACCAAATCCTTGATTACTTGAAAATGCTCCTTTAGCTTGCTCAGCTTGTGTTTTAAGAGATCTTCATCAATGGAGTGTGGCTACGTTTATCTCCTCTTGGCATCTTTGGCTTGTGGCTTTGGCTTGTATGAATATTCTCTCAACAATTGGGCATTACAAAACTATATGCATAAGGTTTTGGAATTATTTGTGTATGATAGCTTTACATTAAAAGATCTTCAAATTTAACAGGCAAGAAAAAATGATCAGAATGAACTTGAACCATCTATCTCAAGATGAAGATGTGTAGCTAAGAATCCATTCAATTTTGGAGGTCAAATTTAATAAATGCCCTCATAAATATTTGGGATAGAGAGGCATTAATGAGTCATGGGAGGCATTGATGAGGTATGGAAGAGCTTAATGCAGGTATTTTATGTATTTATGGCCTAGGGATGTCTTCCTAAGAAATGATGTCATTTGATGATGTAGTTATTCAATATCAATTTCTAAAAAAAAATATTCAACAAGTTCCATTGAATTCTTAATTAGGCTCTTGATTCAAATTAATTAGCCTTAAACATGATTTATCAATTTTGGTGAAAATCTTGGCCCTTGGTGCACAAATTAATCAAATTAGTCAAAATATCATATTATTGGCTCAAAATGTGACTGGATTAGACTTAGGATGCAATGTTAGATGTGTTGGAACTATTATCCCATTTAGGATGTTGCTAACACAAAATAACAAGGGTACATGTCTTCTACAAAAACTTTGGTAGAAAAGATCAATCTAGAGCACCCAAGTGCAAAATTGTCATTTTGACTCAAAATAATCTAATCAAAGTTTGTTGTCTCATAAATTGCATTACCTCATTTAATGATACTCTGGCCAAAATTGGCACTTGTATATGACAAGTTCAAAGCTTTTAGTGTAGTTTAGTTTTTTTATCCCAAATTATATATTTTGATATAAATTGGTCAAAAGCTTGGTTGGAGGTCATTGGTGGCTAATTTTAGGTGTCTACAATTTCCCCCTATTTGGGAAGGTGTTGCAAACTATAATCATAGTAACCTCTTCTGAAAGAACGAAAAGGTCATGTATGCCTAAAAATTCAATGGCAATACATGAACAATATGATGCCTCCTCGAGAGAACAATTGGTAGAAGTAAGTCGGCAAATGGTCCCTCAAAAGAAAGAAGCAAAATGAGGGGACCAAATATATGAAGATGATGGGGTGAGAACACAAGGATTTAGAAAAAGTAGTCAAAATCATTGATAATTCAAGTGGGATGGTGTACAATGGATTGCCCAAAGGAGATTATAATCATTGTACCACAATAGTGGCAACGTGGTATGATAACACAATTATTTGCCCAAATATGGTTATAATCATTAAAAAGATGAAGTTGACCTAGTTAGGAAGACAAACAAGATAAAAGCATGCCCTTGTTTGGGTAAAAGAAAGTAAATTTAGTGAGAACATAATGATTTGCCCAAAGATGGCTATAATCATTGATAGATGCAAGTGGGACAGTGTATAATGGTTTGCCTAAAGGTAGTTATAAGCATTGTACCCTGAATATGGCAAATATGATTGGTTGACTGATGATGAAAAATATGATGTGGGTAACTTGATACAAAGGATAAAGATGAATTGGGACAACCTGGTAATAGGGAGATGCTCATCCAAACTAAAAACGGTTGAAATTATTTCATTATGTAAGTACTTTATTTAGGATATGATTGGGATTGGATTGGGATGTTGGTGCCAAGGAGATGTTGATGTCGCCCTTGTTTAGTAAACTTTATGAACTTGATTTTTTTTATAGCACTTGATGATAGGCATCATGATAGAGCACCATGAGGACTGGGCCAAAATATGCATAAGGACTGACTCCCAAAATCCAACATTCAAGAGAAAATAATGCACAAATGGTAAAAACCAAGATGATAATGTAGACATATGAATGTGGATGGATTCAAGTATAAATGTACAAAGAATCACCCAATGAATGCACATAAATTGAATCAAGGCAACAATGTTTAAAGCAAATAAATAGGCACACAAACAATAAACAAACAAACAAACAAGCAAAGAAACAAATTACAGTTAATCCTAATGTTAGTACCAATAACATGACTTAAACCTGCACGATGAACATTACCCCTAAAATAGGTGATAACTTAACAAACAAACATGGCTAGGGGAATAGAAGAAAAGGAAGGGGTTGACCGAGCTATCTCCATATGCACTAGGCAAGTGGACATTGCCTACATAGTTACATGGATGTAATATCCAATAAAAACTTTAGGTCGAATGTAGTTCTCCCAAGAAATGGGAAAAAAATGATAACTGATGAAAAATAAACATAATGGATGTGTTATAAGAATAGAATGGTCTTGTAAAACAAAAAGTGCATGGGATAAAAGGCCAAAAAGGATGGGGAAACTAAGTGACAAGTGATTTGGTTGTGACTTAGTAAGGGTTTCCAAAATCCTTAAGGCAAAGAAGTGGTCAATGTTTTTTAGTTTTTTCTAAATGATTTTACAAATGTTTTTGGAATTTTCTAGGTATCTCAACTCGATAGAGGATGAAGAGATATTAAATGGTTCAAGCTCACAAAATGGTGAGAGCATTACTTAGGTTGCCCACAAAATGACAAGATCATGGCTTAGGTTGTTCACAAAATGATGACAGTGTGGCTTAGGGTCACTGAGCTGACCTCAATAAGTATCGAGCACTGCCTACATAGTCCCAAGATGGGACCTCAAGTCACTATAGTTTTGCATTTATAGTGAAGGAATCTAACTAATGTAGTAGCCAATTCAAACAAAATCAACACAATTGATATAAATGCACAGTACGATACAAAAATAGCTAGTTGGTACGTCAAGGCATGATAAACAAGTGTTGCCCCTAGTTTGGCCATAGACGGTTATAACTAGGATACAATGACATAGATCAATGATACTAATTTTTCCATAGATAGTTATAATTAGTTATAAGACTGGTGAAACACTGATTTGCCCATAGGTGGTTATAATCAAGAACACCTCATAGAGAGAATAGAACAAGAAATGAAGGATTCAACTACCAAATTGCTATCTTACTACTTCAAAATATGATTTTTATCTAGAATATGTGAAACAACTATTGAAATTGAATCTGAATCCTTTTTTTGGATGTGGTGATGTAACAAATGGAGTCACAGGGCCGGGTAGGGTGGGAGAGAATAACTTGGTTGATGGGAAGGAATGGTAAAACGAATACACGATAAGAAAAAGTGGTAGGTTGGTAGGATGATAGGATGGTGAAATGGTATAATAGAAAGAAGAATATGATAATATGGTACAACTTGAAATAGTCCTTATAGACAATACACCAAGTCACTGAAGCGTAGTATTGCTTGAGGTGGATAATGTTCATTGGCTCATCAAGTTCATTTTCATCTAGGGTAGCGAGCTTGTATGCTCCTATTCCATAGTTTGCCATAATAATGAAAGGACCAACCCAACTAGGTTTGAACTTTCCTTTATACTTTTTTTTTGTTGTGGTATTATTTTGATTCTCTTTAAGGACAAGATCACAAAGTTCAAATTCCCTATATTTTACGTGCCGATTATAGTGACCTCAAAGTTGATGTTGATAGGGCTTGGAGATTATTCACCACATCCATGCATTTTTCATCAAGTAACTCTAGTTCTTGCAGGTGAGCTACTCGATAGATATTTTCATCTAAGACATACTTTAAAGAGATGCATAGAGAAGACAACGCAATCTCAATGAGAAGAATGGCCTAAGTACCATAAACAAATGAATATGGAGTGGCCCTTATAGGTATATGGTGATTGGTACAATATGCCTAAAGGGCACATAATGTCTAAAGGTACCAATCGAGATCAACATCATTGACAATATTTTTGAGAATGTTAACAATGGTTTTGTTTGATGCTTCGGCCTGACCATTACCTTAAGGATAATATGCCTTGGAGAAATATTGTGTGATGTTATATTCAACACATAGATTTTTCACATCCTTGTTCTTAAATGATCTTCCATTATCAAATATAATGTCAAAAGGGATATTATATCATAAAATGAGATGGTTGAAGATCAACTTGGAACTTTTCTTTCCAGTCACGTAAGGGATATAGCTTCAACCTACTTAGTGAAATATTTAGTGGTGATAAGAATATGTTTATGGTCATCGAATGAGGTGGGATTGATATTCCTAATGAGGTCAAGGCCACATATAGCAAATAGCCATGGTGTCAACATTGATTTTAGAGTCTTCATTGCGGCATGAATTAGATTGGCATGTTAGTGACACTTGTCACACTTCTTTACATATGCAGTTGCATCTGCATCCATCATGGGCCAATAATAACCAATACGCAAGAGATTTTTGGATAGGACTACCTCGTTAGTGTGGGCTCCACATACTCCTTTGTGAACTTTTTTGTAATGCTAGTGTAGCTTCTATTGAATTTAAATAATGAAGCAAAGTTACATAAAAACTATGACGGTAAAGGGTTGATCCAAGTAAGGTATAATGAGTGGTTTGGTGGATGAAGGGTTTAGATTGTTTTTGGGATAGATCGAGTGGCATAATTTGGTCATGGAGGTAATTTTAGATGTCTAAGTACCATATAGAGCTAAGACCAACAATATCACAAATCATCATGATGGTTGAAGGTTCATGAGCTAGTGCTAATAAATTCTCGACAAAGAACTGATACTCTTTAGCTATGTCTGTTTGTCAAATCAGAGATCTAATAGTGGCCATAACATATGCAGTTCTATTACTTGACCTTGGTATATACTCAAATTTGATGTCAATAATCTATTTCTTGAGAGTGTAGACCATGGCCTTATATGGAACTAGCTTGTCATCTTTGGTCTATAACCTGATTGATGATTAACTGAGAATCACCATAAACCTTGAGATGAGATATGTTCCATTGTACTACTTGGCAAAGCCCTGCAATAAGTGCTTCATATTTGGCCATGTTATTGGTACAAAGAAAGTTAATCCTAAATGATTTAGGGATTAGATCACCCTGTGGTGTAATAAATAATCCATGTGTTATAAATGATCCATCAAAATATAGCTTCCAATGTTGCTCCCCAAGAGGTGTGTCAATGATGGTAATTATGAATTCATCAATAAATTCGAATGCCAATGGCTCTGTATCAACAAAGGGTACTTCAACAAGTTGATCTGCAAGAACTTGCCCTTTAATGGCTTTTTGGTTGATGTACTTTATGTTAAACTCACTTAGAAGCATGACTCACTTGACCATGCAACCTTGTAAAGCTATTTTAAATAGTAGATACTTGAGTGGATCTAATTTTAAAATAACCATGGTCTTATTATTTAACATGTAATGGCACAGTTTTTGAGCTATGAAGACCATGGCTAAATAGGCTTTTTCTATGGGCATGCAATTGTGTTCATACGTGACCAATGTATGGCTATAATAATACACAGCATGGTCCTTTCCATTATCATTGTGCTGAACCAAAAGTGCCCCCAGGGCATTGTCAGTAGCTGATAGGTACAATAAAAATGGATTTTCCAACATAGAAGGTAACAAAAATAGGTGAATTCAGTAGATAGTCCTTTAGTTGTTGAAAAGTTGTCTGGCAGTGATCATCCTAGTGAAATGTGACTTCCTTTTTCAAAATAAGCGTAAAAAGATGGAATTTGTTGGCTAATTATGATATGAAGCATTAGATAGACTGGATCTTACCCTAAAAACTATGGATCTACTTCAAATTAGTCGGTGGCTTCATCTCTGTTATGGCTTAGACTTTGGTTGGATCGAATCTAATGCCTCGATGAAACATAATAAATTCAAGCAATTTTCTTGATGTGACTCCAAAGACACACTTATTAGGATTAAATCTAACTTTGTACTCACATAGTCTTTCAAATATCCTATGTAGCACTGATAGATGATCAACCCTAGTCTTTGATTTTCCAAGAATGTCATTGACATAGTCTTCAATAATGTCATGCATTATATCATGAAATATGACTGTCATGGCTCTTTGAGAGGTGGCCCCTGTGTTCTTAAGACCAAATGGCATACCCTGATAATAGAATGTTCCCCATGGAGTGGTGAACATTGTTTTATGTTGGTATTTTGGTGTTATCTTGATCTGGTTTTACCCTGAAAAGCCATCCATTAATGAAAGCATTTCATAACCCATGATGGAGTCGATGATTATGTCAATGTTTGGCAATAGAAAGTCATCCTTAGGGAAAGATTTGTTTATATCAAAAAAATTAGTATAGATTTTGAATCCTTCTGGCTTTTTGCTAACTAGCACAACATTTGAGATCTACTCTAAATAGTTGATCGACCAAATACATCCTGCTTCTAAGAGTTTTTATAACTCTTTATTCACTAATAGAGCTGTGAGGATGCATCTTACATAACTTTTGTTTTACTAGTTTGGCATTAGGATTGATCACAAAGTGATGTAGAACCAAGGGGGGGTCCAAACCTAGCATGTTAGAATAGGATCATGTAAATATATCAATAAATTCCCTCAAAAGGGTTGTAAGGACTTCATGCTCCTTCTCAGTAAAGGATGTGCCTAGCTTTGATCCACTTTGGGTCATCTGGGGACCTGATGTTAACCTCTATTGTATCTTCCACTAGAAGGGTTGAACTATCTTCAAGGATAGTGGGAAATGATTTGAATTGATTGGAAAGATTAGGGTCCTCTATTAGGACTGGCTCTTCGAGTTCCCTTAAGCATGATGAATCAGAGTCCCCCAATGGGAGGTTTGGCCATGTAACAAAAACTGTTGAAACTCCTAAAGGATTCGATCAAAAGCTTATTGTTCTTCAAAATTGAACTCAGACTCATAGACAAAATCATCATTGGTGGTCTTTTGAGCTATGTTTGAAGAAATTTGAACACCCCCATCTAATGGCGCCTAAAATAGGTTTTCACCACTAGACTGGCCTTTTTCTTTACTTTTTCCTTGGTCCAAAAGTGTCACAAAGACGTTTTCACTTTGGGACCTCCATGTTTCAATTATTTTATTTTGGCTAAGGGTGTTCACCCACTCCCCAAAATAGGTTTCAGGATCCAATTTGATTGAGAACCTTGATTTATGGTCCCCCAATGGAACATTGTCTCTAAGGCCGAGAAAATCATAAAAATCCTCGTCATTTTAGAACTCATCAATTGGCGCATTGGACTCTTGTTGGTCCTAGTCTATCAGATGGGGATAATATAATGGCGGTGGGTTATGATGAATGACTGGTCTAAGGGTACAAATGGAATGAGTATCAAACAGATTGTTCTCGACTAGGTTGTCAAAAAGGTTATGATCAGAGTCTGCTTCACTATCGGCATCCTCATTACTAGTCGATGGCGATGAAACATGATTAAGGTATATGGGGTCACCTCCAGGTGGTTTAAATCCCAGTCTATAAGGCACTTTGCATTTGGTCATGTAAATTGGCTCAAGTGCTCCTTGTTAGTTTGGTCTGAGGCCTCCTCCTTCATAGTCTTGATTCTTCATGATCCTATTGAGAATAAGATACTTTACATTTTCATAACAATAAGCATGCTTGTCATTGTATAACCATTATTCATCCCCTTCAAGAGGGTCTTGTTTTAGGATAGATGATGGTACAAACATGACGAGTCCTAGTTTATACATTTTACCTTTGCTCTTTTGTTGCCATTTTGGATGAAGTAGCTTAGTTTTAGGTCTTCCAAAGGACTTTGGATTCTATGGAAGGTTTGCAATATGAAAGGTAGCATGGGTCACATACTCCCTTGGGCCATTAGGCAAGCTAGTATAATTATTGGATATCTTAGGAGGTAGCATGTGAGAAATGGAATTGAGGGTATTATGATCAATGCAATTATCCTCTGACGAATCAAGGAGTATTGCCTTTCTATTATCTTGCTTGGCCACTAGATTCATGTCAAAATGATAGGTATAAATCTTGAACTTGACTTCTAGGTGTTTACAATGCTTGTATGGATGAAAATCTCTTTATATAAAAACTTCCATCCCTGAATGGGAGAACTTGATACACTAGTGCAATGTCGATGGGACTACACAGATTTCATGTAACCAAGGTCTACCCAAAAGCATATTGTATGACAAATTGAGATCTATCACATGGCAAAGTGTATCACGGGTCAAGGGCCCCAGGATAACTGGTAAAGAGATGGTGCTTTATGATTCTCATTCTTCATTATCATAGGCTTTGATCATTATGGTCTCTTCTTGAAGATCTATCATTGTGTACCTAAGAATCTTGATGAGATTTAGAGACACTATGTTTAGACGCGATCCATTGTCTATAAGGACATGTTTCACTTTGTGTCATTTTATGAAAACTTCAATGTATGAGGGATTGTTATGTAGTGGTCCAAGGGATGACATATCACTTTGGTTGAAAGTGACTTGTTGGGCTGCAGCTAGGTGTCCAACCAAATCTTGGAATTTCTCAAGGGATATGTCACTAGAAAATGTGGATTGGCTAAGGAAATCATTCAAAATATCCTTGTGGATTGTTGATGTATGTAAAAAATCTAAAATTGATATTTGTGCGGGCATATTTTTTAGTGTTCCACAATGTCAAACTTCTTATCTTGGTCAATGTTAAATGGCTTATTTTGAGGTAAAACGACTGGTTGGGAGATGGGTGAAGTGGTGGATGGTTGTGAGCCTGGGATGGTAATATTTGACCTTTGAGTTGTGATTGCACAATTAGGATTAAACACAGGACCATGATTGGTAAAAAATGATGGTGATGGTGGGGGACCAAATAAGATAAGTCTCAGTTGTTGGTGCACTCGTGCGTGGTCACGAGGTAATGACGAGTTATCGGTATAGGGTCAAAAATTAGTAATCCCTATTCGTTGGTATGCCTATATGCAGTCCCAAGTCAAGAAAGGATTATCAAAATGAGTTGGTAGATTGGCATTTTTTAGAAAAGGTATTGATTGATTGGTATTTGGTCTCGGAATGATGGAAATGGTGTTAACATGACCTCCTGCAATATGACCTACAACTCTATTGTAGTCATGTGCAAATGCGTGGTATGTTTATTGGTTATTGTTGTTTTGACCTTGGTTATGTCAATTATTTTGGATGTTGTTGGTTATGTTATTGGTGATTTTATTGATTCGGCCTTGGTTGTTGAAACTGTTGTTATTGGTGTTATACTAGTCATTATTGTTGTCGTTATTGTTATGGTTGGTTGTTATGTTGGGGAAAGGGGTTTTGATAGATTCTAAGGGTCTAATTGGAAGTAGAAGCACCACCATCTAATGTTATCTCCCTATTTTCCAACGTATTTTGAATTAAATTTTTAATTTTCACATAGTGGCACAAATTATGTCTGTTAACCTAATGATATTCATAGAATTCATTTTGGTGGTACCAATTAGGATAAGGGATGCCTTGAGGATAATATTTTAGTATAGGCTATCTAATTAGATTAGCGACAACAAGATTGCAAAACATAGATTCAATAGGCTCTCCAAGGTCACTAAAAATGCGATGAGTAAGCACTATTTACCTTTGAAGAGGAACTTGTAATGGCAAAGGTTGTTACATTTGTTGTGCGAGCCGAGGCTATTATGTTTGTTGTGTTTGCTAAATAGTTTGTGGGTTAGGAGTAATTTTTAGATGCTGTGTGGGCTGAGCATATGGTTTTTGCACTGTTTAGACGTGTCTTGACTCTTTTACTCCATTTCCCACAACATTTTTATTGTGGTTAAATTGCCTTGGTCTATCATTGTTATAGGTATGTATCGATTGTGATGCTTGCACTTAGACTTGATGTTGGTTTTGGCCATTTCCTGGATTAGTACCCTAATTATGATTTGAAGTGGTAAGCTTGATAATCCATTTTAATAAGGGCTCACTCAATCATCAAACCTTTATCAATGATATCATTAAAGGTATGTGCACACTGCATTTCTAGATGATAAGATATCTCACTGTGTAAATTTTTGGTAAACACAACGGCTAATTGTTTATCTAATAAACTATGGGTGAATCAACTTTCAAGGGCTCTCTATCATTGTATATAACTTATAAAACTCTCATCAACCTTTTGATTGGCTTGCATCAAGTCAACCAAAGAAATTTCATGTTTGAGATTGTATGAAAAGTGCTGCACAAACTTCTCTAAAAGATCATCAAAATTAGCTACTAAATTTTTAGAGAACTTCAAAAACCACTCCAAGGCTTGTCTTGCTAGAATCCTTGGGAACAACAACAAAAGGTAAATGTCGCTATATGCCACTGGCTAGCATGCAACAAAGAACTCTGTCAAATGAGCCTTGGGGTCAACTTTCCACTTGTATTTGTCAAATTTAGATGGCTCATATCCTAGAGGAAGTCATATTTAAAAGTACTCCATGTTAAATGGATAAGAACACATGTCATCCAATTTAGACTTTTTAGTTTGTTTTTTATCTTGGATGGCAACAATTGCGTCTTTCATCTATTGCATTTCTTAGGCTAGGAAACTAGAGGGAATATTAGCTTGAGGCTGAATATTGGCCTAGGTAGATGGTTGAGCAGTCACAAGTGGAACACTTTGACTAGGGTATGATGGATATATTTGTTGGGGTATGTTGGTTTGGTTGGGGAATGGACCAAGAATACACATACATGGATTAGGGTTTATCTATTGGAATTGCACGTACTGTGGTGTGATATTCTGGTTTGGGTTAGGTAAGTAGGTCTGAGTTTGGGGATTTTGAGTTTGGAATGGAGGGATATGACCATAATATGCCTATTGGGGTTAAATAGGGACCTACTAATCAAACCAAGACCCTATCATTGAACTAGTGGCACATTCTACACAAAAGGCAAAGGTTGCCTAATCGGTACTTGAGGAACATTGGAACCTCTAGGTTGCGTGAATCCTTGTTGGGAAGTTGATGCTTGTTGAATATTTAGAATTTGTCTCTGACTAATATTCATACACTATTGATTAGACATCATTTGGTTTTGAATTGGTATATTATTTTGCAAGGAAAGAGGTATGTTCACTTCTATTTGATGAGGTAGAACATTGGTTGCCCCTATTGAGTTGGAAATATATTATGCCTCTGTTACATTGGTATGTTGGATTGTGCTTGTTGTTATGGAATATTACTCATTGCCTACTAAGTAATATTTTTCACATTTTTTTGTGGAGGCATGACACTGGTCATTGGCTGATTACCTAATCCTATTGGTTAAGTGCTTGAAAAAGTAACTGGTTGAGGATTAGTGCTAGTAGTTAGTTGAGATTGGGACGTAGAGACTCCTACTCCCTGATTCAAAGAACCACTCATGGTGTTAACTAAAGGTACACTTGTTTGTGTACTTACACCACTTTGGTTTGGATTGGACATTGCTTGCACATTGTCCACTATATTTTGCTCAATATTTTTCATAGAAGCAGAAGACACTTCTTCAATGGTTGGCACATGAATCAAGTTATCAACTAAAGTGTTTTGCGTAAAGGGGTCTACACCCTGATTATCCTAACTAGTCAATTCTATTAACACTCCTATTGAAAGAACTAAATCTATGATAAACCTATTTGACATGGTCATCTGGTTAAAATTATAGGCTAGGTTCAAGTACATTTGATATGCTATCTACATTTGTACAAAGTGATCCTCCATGAGATCCTTGCCTTTGACAAGCATATTAGGGTCCTGATATGGCATTTGGACTAGAGATAAATGATTGCTAGAAGAATCCTATTGACTATAAATTATGTTGTGAGGCATTCTTAATAGACTTGATAAGTTTTCATAGGGGAAGTCTGTCAAAAACTTAGCCCCTATTTCTATAGCTCTAACCAAAAGTTCATCCTTGTTTTCCAACAAGTGACACTCAAAGAGATAAAGATCATATGTGGATGGTGTAGTAACATAGTATGGTTGTTGAGGAACTATTTCTTCAATTACAAGCACCGAAGCTAGATACTACTCTATTTGTTCTTCATCCTGCTTTAAGTACGGAGACATGCTTACCAAATAATGAGCCAATGGGTCTTGGTTTTATGCCTCTGTTTGTATTTTATAAGATGGGTAAGAATCCATCTCATAAGCAACACTATCCACATAAGGGTTTTGAACCATTTATTTTTGTGCAACCACATTACTAACTCCTAGATTGTACATGAGGCCACTACGAGTGTAGGAATACATGTTGGGATCCATAGTAAATCTTTTGTGACAAAATGGAATAGAGATCTATAAACTCTAAAAAGGAGATGTCTAAAAGGGGTTCAAACATGGTCTAACTTGGTCAAAAGGATGGATACATATACCCAAAAAGGTTGATGCAATGACATGTGATAAAACAAGCTAATGTCAAGTGTTTAACGTTTACACGTCTCACATAAAAAGGTCAAGTAAAAGGACTGTAAATCAAAATGCCAATTTCTAGGTCAAAGTGTTGCAAACAAGTTTAATCTAATAAAAACTAAAGTTTCTAGGACTTTTAGCCAAACACGACATCAAAATATAGGCTCAAACAAAGGTACTTGTTAGGACTTTCGGCCAAACGATGTCAAAAGCTAGACTTTAAAAGATGATATATTTAATCTAAAAGATTTGAAACACTTCTAACAAAAACTAGGCATTTGACTCTTGGACATAAACTTGATCAATAAATATGAGGTATGAAATAAAAGGCACTTAGGGATAGTTTATTTTCTCCCAAATAATGGCACAAACCAAATTATTTTAACTGATAACCTAGAAAAGATGAACTGTGTAATCGTGCTAGATAAAGGCTTTCAAAGAAAACTTGAAATGTTTATAATGTTGAAACAACTTGGAATCTATGCGAATAGGCCTATGAAATAAGTTTCAAAATAATTTAAGTAGTGTAATAGCACAAAAATGCTCAAAATGTGTGGTGAATTCTTGATTTAAGACTCTAAAGCAAAAATGGTTTCAACATGATCTTGGCAGCATAACATTACTCTCCTTAACTCAAATGATAGCCGCACACAAAGGTCTAACAAATTTCCCTAAGGCAAAAGTGTGTTATCAAATGGACTTAGGACAAAAGGTGAAATAGGATGGGCAGTAAAAAATGTGGTCTAGGACTCAAATCATGAGTGATATGCAAGATGAATTGAGTCCTACCAAATGATGATAATGATATTGAGTCTAAAAACGACCCTGAATTCAAATTGGAAATTGAACTCAAGTTAAAACAAGTCAAGTGCAAAGTGGTGAACCCAATTTAACACATCAACCTTTAAAACTTGGAAGAGTCTAATTTAAAATTTAAACTATCAATGAGGGACTTAAACAAAATGTGGCAAAATGTCTAGACTCAAATGGGTATCATAACTATGCCAAATTGAAGGATATGACAAAGTGTATGATGATGATTTTAAACAAGGAAAAATATATTTTTCACTTGGGTAGCACAATGCCTCCTTGTTCAAAGAAATTTGGGGATAATGTGTCTGGTTAAGTCATTTTTGTTTACACCAAGTTTTGATTCCACAAAAAAACCAATTAATCTAAGACAAAGACTAACTAATTGCCTTAAATCCTAAACCAACAAGGTATGGCAAAGTGGGGTTAACTAACTAATAAGTTTTTAAACATTTCTAGATGGATCATATGCACAACAATTTAACATCAACATGCAAGAGAATCAGCATGTCAATTAGGTCCACATCATATGGTTTATTGTAAAAATTTCTTGCCCTTTTTACAACCACTACATCCGTCACTTGCTCAGTGTAGTGCGATGTCTAACATGTTCATACATCCTGAGCTTAGCCCCAGTGATAGGAGATGGTTTAACTAATAAAACTATCATTTTATTTGGGTGATCCCAATTTATATACCCACCCTCCATGGAGACAGATTGAAGATGATTCTGAAAGATGAAACCCCAGGTTATAGCTTCCCTAAAGAACTTATGGGAGGTAATAAAGTCCCCCTCACAAGCCAAGATACAATGAAAGTGAAAAACCAAGTAAAAGAGCTTTAAAAGTTGTTTGTAGATCACCCAAGCCATGCAGGTCTTGGGGAGAGCCTTCACAACTTCTCTTTTATGATTTTGGACTATGGCACTTTACAATGAAGTCAGTGCTTTTGATCCCACAAGTTTTCTATAGGGAATGGGGGGAGAGCATATACTCACAACTCCCTATTTGCTCAAACAAATCTAATTTAGGCAAACAATGATAACAACTTTGTAAAAACTCTAAGTGTGTGGTGATGTTCTTTAGCCCCTTGGCTTTAAGAAGTAAAAATTTGTAAAGAACAATTACAAAACATTCAATCAAACATCTAAGTGTTTCCTTAAGCAACAAAAATAAATGTTCCTAATCTTTTTTAAGCACTTAAAAAGAGTTTAAAAAGACTAGACTAAGATTGTTTAGATCCTTTTTCAAGTTGGCCCTACAAGGAAAAAGTCAGAATTTCATTTTGCCTTGAAACACTTTTCCAAATGAGACAAACAACTTTGCAAAATGAGCTCTTGGGTTTCACATAGTGCAATCCCGCTATTTGGGTCAACAATATCACTATTTGGGTTGATAATCCTGCTACTCAAGTCAATTTAATGAAAATCACAATATCGCTACTCGGGTCAGTAATACCGTTACTTGGGTCAATTTAACGAAAATCACAATATTGTTACTCAGGTTAGCAATACCACTACTCGGGTCAATAATATCACTACTCATGTTTACAATCCTACGAGTTACAGGTCAATACCACCACTACGAGAGTTGTGGTATTATCGCTCAATTGCTAACGATTTATTGACAATATCATGACTCAATTAGGTAATCCCACTAGTCCATTTGATAATCCCATGACTATCAAGTCACGACATTGCAATGTCATGACTAACTAGTCATAGTATTATAATATTACTACTAACAAGTAGCAGGGTTACAATATCACTACTTGTGAGCAGTGGGGTTTCAATATCACTACTTATGAGTAGCGCTATTGTAATATAGCTAGGAAATCTATAAATATAATCAAAGTTAGTCCAGAAATACAATTTAAACACAATACCGTGACTTAAAATGATAAACCTGTGACTGTGTGAATTATGGGATTGCAGTCCAGAGGATAAAATCGTGACTTCTAAAAAAATGGACTTTTGCTCAATTTTTTACCTTCTTTGCTTCCACACTCTAAGATCCTGCATGATAATGGTTAGTAGTTTGCTTGTAGGTGCTATTTGACCAAATTTATGATGTTAGGTCCCATCGAGCATGCCATTTGTGAACATAGGATTGTAATAAGGGGGAGATTAGTATAGTGTTAGTGAATTAAATAAAAATCCAAATACAACACACAAATGCTAACACCCTAATCTTAACTCAAGGGAGAACATAATAAAAATACCAAATTAGAGACACAACTAGAATGTAAAAGACAAAGAAATCCTTCACCTTCCTTGGATACTCCAAATAGATTGTTGAAGTGGGTTGCTCAGCTTGTACTCAATGAGTCTTCATCAAAGGAGGCTTGGCTATCTCCTCTTCTCCTTGACATCTATGTGATGGTTTTGGCTTGGCTCAACAATTTGGCATTATAACACTAATTACAATGGCTTGAGAGAGCTTTTTAGCATTATAAATTTAGAGCAAAAAAAGCTTAAAATTCAATAGGAAAAGCATGGTATTTATAGGCTTTTGCAAATGACCAAAATGACCCTAAACCGTCCATCTCAAGATGAAGATGTGTGGCTAAGAAATTGCAAATGACTAGAATGAACAATTTTAAGTCATTTAATGTGTTTTAGGCCAAATTGTGATGCTTTAATAGAAATTGGTCAAAAGCCTAGTTGAAGGTTATTGGTGGCCACTTTTAGGTGTTTACAACTACCATAGATGATCTATTGCTCAATCCATGAATAACCATTTCTTTACCTGTTGTTTTGAATTTTAGCTTCATAGATTGAAGATTTTGAGTGTATTCTCCACGGGAGTGCAACCATTGTACATGCAACACAACATCAGTTTCCCCTATGTCAATCACATGGAAATATCCTTGCATTTTATGCTTTCCCAAAGAAAGTTTTAATTCCAGAATCTTGTGGTGGCAAGGGAGAGAGAATCCATCTCCCAAAGTCATATTGAAGCCCTCAAAAGATGTAGTTTGTATCCCACACCTTGAAGCCAACTTATTATCAACATATTTATGTGTAACCCCACTATCAATGAGTATGGTGATATTCTTATCTTGCAAGACTCATCTTACCTTAAAGGAGTGGCAATTTGGAGTTCTAATTAGGGTGGCCAAGGTGCCCACCATGCTTCCTTCTTTGCTTAGGCTTGTTCCTTCCCATAAGGGGTTGTCTCTATCTCTTTTGATCCTTCCCTTCTACCTCAGTCTATTGATCTTGTCTTTTCTATGCTGCTATCATTTGTTTGTAGCTCTTTTGAATGTATTCCCTCTTGTTAGAAACTCTCCTTTTTATACTCAAGAAGGTCTGAATTTATTTTCAACTCTTTTGAATGTCTTTCCTCTTACTGGAAACTCTCCTTTTTATGCTTAAGAATATTTTATTTTCTCAATTTAGAACTTGCCATCATAGGTTGCCTTGAAAATCCTTCTTCCCATTGCCCCAAAGTATGTAAATTGTTGTTTTTATGCCTTTCAAGGGGCAAATTTTACACTATAAGTGTTGTGTGCTCAAGGTCTATGGCCCTTTTGATGGCCATTTTTAGGGAAGGAGGGTCAAAAGATTTGACCAATCCTTTAAAGTATTTAGTTAACCCTTCAATGAACAAAAAGATGAGTCTATTTTTTGAGATGTCCAGCACCAAGGCTACTATCCTTTAAAAGTTTATAATATAGTTCCCCACTGAGTGTCTTTGTTGTAAGTGTGCCAAGTCTCGGATGTGCAACTCTAAATCTGCCCTGTCAAATCTATCAATGATCTTTATGTTGAATTCCTCATAAGTTTTTGTGAGGTTGTGCTCTAAGATTATTAACCCTTGATGCCATCACTCATGGGTAGCCTCTTCCAAGTGTAGTATGATTAATTTTAAAGCTTCATTTTCCCTCATATAATGTAATGAAAAGTAAGTATCCACCTTGTTAATCCAAGCCTTACCTGAATTATTTGGAGAACCATCAAAAGTGGTTAGGGTAACTTTCCCTATTTCATCATGTAAATCTTTGTGGATGTCCTGCCCCCTATTGGAGCCTCCTCTACCTTTTTTTGAAGTTACAAAATCATTAAAACTCATCTCTTTTCTGAATGGAGGGGGTATGTCATGTATTCCCCATATATTGACAACAAATTTGATCTATAGGAGGGTTGTTCCTTCTTTTCCTATGAATTTTCCTCCTTTTTACAGACCCTAGGTCTTAGAGTGGGTCCTATGCTTTTGCCCATAATACTACTCATCCTAACTAGTGCTTTGTCTTCCATCATATCCTTCATTGTTTGAATAAATTCACTCATCACTTCCTTTATATTCTTTTGTGCTCAAGATAACCTCTCAAGCCTAGCTCTATCTATGTCATTGTTTGACATGAAACCCTTCTTATCTCACATCTAGCCAAGAAACGACTCTGATACCACTGAAATATCTCTTTTTAGAGCTGAAAGCTAAACAAGGAATTATTCAACAAACCCTAGTGAAATAAATAATTTTTAAAATTTATTCAAACCCTAGGTAATTAAAAATAATTTATTTACCATTGTAGGTGCCCCAAAATGGCACAAAAAATTTTATTCAGTGATCCAAAAAATAACATAAATTATCCTAAAATTATAGCCAAAGAATTCAATCAAAAACTTAGTATTTGACAATGTTTATTATTGGAAAATATTAAGAAAATTTTAGAATATTTGTGGCTAATCCACACCATTGAAAAGGCCCAAAAAGTGTCCAAACCTATCACCAACCCCAGGAGAGGGTCCATTGCCATTATAGGATAAACACAAAACATTTTTTGGGGTTCTCTACCTTAAAACAACCCTCAATCCAACTCACCTAACCTCCAATGTTGTTCGCCCACCTATAAATGCCAATTTGGTGTTGAAAACACCACTTTTTTGCCAACAATGCACAATACAACCTCCTTACAAAGTTGTCTAAATCTAAAATCAGGGGTTTCCGTCATTGTTTCAACCACCTTGAAGGGATTCTGTCCTCAAGGAGCAAGCCAAGCTTTTTCATGCTTAGACTCCAAAGAAATCAAATATCAAAAATAGCATGAACCTTTCCAAAATATCTCCCCTTTGACCTTTATAGTCTTCCCCAAGGGTGGCGTCCAAAATGGAGGGAAAGCAATTCAAAAATTAAAAGGCTTTTTTCTTATAATCTTCCACTTGATCACTTAAGTGTCCATGACCCTCAAAAGTCCCCTTCTTAAGTGAAAAATAGAATCATAAAGTACCTTTTTGAAAAAAAGCAAGTAAGACCCCATGTTCTCATTTTCTCTCACTTCATCCCTTAGGTTTTTGGGAAACAAGTCAAGCTAAGGGTCTTCATAAATCACCTTGAAAAGGGGGACATGACATTAGCCAACATTTTCCTTTACAAAGTTTCAACCTTCAAAAAATTAGCTCCACTTTCAAACAGTCATATACCATGTCGACCATATTTGTTTTTATTTAGTATATATCGATTAATCCATTCTATACATGACATTTTTATAGTCATTATGATCCAAAATTGGATCCTAATGTACTATTGATGTATACTAGATGTTTCTACTATACCCAATTTATGTAATTCATTCATGCTTGTAAGACACTTCATGTACAAAACATCAATTTAAATATGTTACAGTGGTAGAGTTAGTGTGAGGATGATCCAAACATATTTAGAGCGGTGACATCAGCAAGTTTCATTGCTTGAAATGGAGGTTTTACAATAAATAGTGGAACCACCGCTATTTGCAAGGTGGCAAATGCGCAACAACCCTAACGTTTGCATAACCTTCAATGTTTGGTGGTGGTGGTTGTGAAATTGTCGAGCACCACACATAAAGAATTGAACCTTTGACCAGGGCTACCTCAACAAGCCACTAAAGACCAAGTGAACTAAAATGAATGAACAAATTATTAGAAAAAAGAACAAGTGCCATGATTCAGCTTTAATACCTGCTGCTAGGGGATATATTTAGAGTTCATTAGTGTTAAAATTTTGATTATATTCATAGAGATTAATAGATTTCATGATCCCACAAGAAAATTTAAAGTGTTTACATGGAGTTCTTTCATTTTTTTGAAAGTGAATAAATGTGTAAATCTTTCTTAAGTCATAAGTTATGGGGGGCATTATAAAACTATGAATTCCTTATAATGTAATGTATCATTTGGAGATCTAGTGGTGTGGTTGATTATATTGAAGCTGTAAAATGATTGGAGGCCAGGTGACTGTGCAATATAAGTAAGATGTTGGGGAGTCATGCCAAGTGATAGCTACTCACCACATAGGTAGTAGACTCTTATGACTTTTCATATGGCCATTAAATTTAGGATCAGATGGAAAAGATGTTAAGCACAAGCTTATACTGAGAGGGGGGTGAATCAATATAAGATATATTTTTTGCTTTTGATTATTAATCTTAAATCCAAAACCTCAAATTACTCCACAATTAATATATTCAAAGCAATCAAAGAACACAATGCAAATAGACACAGATTTGTGTGGAAACCCTTTTGAGAGAAAACTATGGAGAAATTCTCTTAATATAATTTTCAAATATTCATAGGTACCAACCTACAAGAGACACCAATCCCCAATTACAATTTGCGAGCACCAACCCATAGGAGCAGCAACCCCTTCCACCAAGCACCAACTCAGCTTTAATTCGTGATCACTAACTCACAGGAGCACCAACCCCTTACAAAATTCTTCTTACCACTGTAGATTTGTTGTTAACTCAACGAATGATGGAACCTTTCTTTTCTCTCTTTCTTCTCTCAATGATTTTTAATGCATTTTCGACTCTTCTCCCACACTTCTCTTAGACTTGAATGATATAAAATATATTTCAACTGCTTGTTCATCTTTTTTTTTTCATCCACTCATCTATCCTTTTATAGACTTTGCTACCTTTTCCCAAGAGGGGCGTCCATTCCAAGAGACACCTCTTCACCAAAAGATGTGACCGTTGACATTTCCATCGACAATTCCATTAATATTTCTGTCGACATTTCCATTCACTTCCGACAATAATTCCGTTCACTTCCAACAACACTTTCATTCACTTCCGAAAATAATTCCGTTCACTTCCGAACACTTCCATTTACTTCCGCCAACAATTCCATTTGACATTTCCATTCATATCCTTTACAATTCCTTTGACATCAATGACAATTATTCCAACAAAAGAATCTACATGGAGCAATTTTTTACTTATGAGGGAGGCACATAATGACTAGGGTAAATATTTAGGACTAGTAATGTATGGTATTCACTTGCTTTTAAAACACTCATTTGTCTATACATGCATTGGTAGATATGTTTAAGGTCTTTTTTTTGCCTTCCCTAATTTCGATGCCCATCAAATTTGGAAGCTCTGTGCTATCAACATTTAATACATTACCCAAAAATAGACACTACTATGACAATATTTTGGCTTCATTATCATTGTCATGGCCTAAATTTCATGGTCAAACTTACATGTCATCAAATTTTTTTAATGATGGTTGTCAACTTAACATTGCCATTTA